>CM038232.1:7998250-8095579 GCA_021442155.1 Cymbidium sinense
TAGTATAATAGAAATTCTTCATAAAAAACTTTTTTTTAATATATTAAGCATGAAATATACCATCATGACTATTTTCAAATGATCCATTATCTTGAAAACACAACATGAGGACTCAAAAGAGTTGGTTTATCTTAGTATGATGATGATAAAATATATACAAATTAATTGATATAATAATTAATCTTTCTTCTATATATGCCCGATCTTCATTTATTTATTATTCTCATTATTATTATTTTTAAAATTTATTGATGAGATATCATCAAGGATATGAACATGATAAGATACAAATATTAGATATGTCAATTTAAAAATTATAGAATAGGTGACATAATATTACAATTTTATTTTATAAATAGAAAACACGTAAAATAAATTAGTAGAATATTTAAAAGAATAATAATAATAAATCATTTAATTCTAACGTATGTGTATCAATATACAAATGATGGGAAAAGAAAAGTTCGTAAGTCGATACAAAACCCTACAGAAATGAAAAATTCAGAACTTACTCTGCCATATTAGAAATTAAATAATAAGTATAAAACTTAAATAATAATGATTTACACGTAAAATTATATATTCTTTTATAAAATTTTAATTCAATTTGTTAAAGTACACGTGTTTATTTCATTAATATTATTATTTTAATCGAATAGATTCGACAAATATTATATGCACGCATTTTCTCTATATATCAATGCATGATATAATCATCCCAAACCAAAATCCATCGCCAATAGTATGAAAGCTAGGGTTTCCATTTGCGCTGGAGTCGCTCTCTCGTGGGAGGACTCAATAGCTTCCTCTTGCTACTCTTGGAGCATGGAAGAGCACTGCCTCGTAGGCCCGACCGAGGACGAAGTCTTGTTTCTTGAGCTTTTGATCTTCGCGTTCATCCCTCTTCTGAAATCATTTGGACCTAGCATCCACATCTTCCTTCCCTCCATTTTCAAATACTCCGCTCGCTCTATTCTAGGCAGCCTAACCCTAGAGCTCCCCTCAATCCAACTCAACCCCCCCCCCCACCTATTGCAATTGGAAGGATCTCTTAAACTCACAACGCCTCTCTTGTAAGTCTCTCCCTATCTTATGCTCCCTCTTCGATGAAGAAATGCTTCTGAGGCCAGCTCAACACCGCCGAGAGAATGGCAACTCTCCTTAGTTGATCATGCCATGGAGGAGACCTTTCTATGACGCTCGCTATCAAAAAGAAATGGTCTTTCAAGGGTCACCTGGATTTGCTTACTCTTGAGGGCGATTTCTTTCTATTCAAAATCTCTTCCAAAGAAGACTATGACCTAGTTTGGGATAGTGGACCTTGCTTCCTTAATGGGAGGCCTTTATCTTTAAAAGTGGTTTTGGGATTTCCAATAAAAGAAATTTTTCTGAAATTCCTCTTTGGATTAAACTTCCTAATTTTTTGTCAGTTAGAATGAGGTAGGTCTCTAGGGTCGCCAACAAAGTCGCATTCCCTTGCGGTTGTTCACCCTGCTTCAAAATCCAACCATCGCTAGGATCTATGTGCAGGTCAACCCCTCATCTTCTCTTCCAGATTCAATCATCATGAACCTAAATGTGCTTAAATTTGAGCAAGCAATTATCTTTGATTGGAAGCCTCAGGCCTGTAGAAAATGCTCTACTTTCTCACATGTTGATACCCAATGCCCTCTTAACCCGGTGGCTCATTAGCCAGCTTGTGGGTGCAGTAGAAGTAGGCATCCCCAGGTTCAGATAATCCCACAACATACGGTAGCAACCATTGGAACTTCTACTAAGAATGTTATCCTGTCCTCTTCTTCCCCCCTTGTAGAAATGGCCCCTCAATCTCTAGCTTCTAAAGAACTGAACTCTGAGAATATCCTTCTCTCGCTGAATTCCAACCCCATCAATGACCTCAATCAACTCCCCGCTCAGTCTCCCACCTCTGAATTGGAGGAAGCAGATCCTCCCTTGAGTGAAGCTTTAGTTGATCCTTTTACAACCTCTAATACAAACTCTACTTACAACATAACCACTCATTCGTTCACGTGCTCCCCTTCTAAGGACATTACCACAATACCCCGATTCTCTCCCAAAACACCTAGGAAAAATACTCAAGATAAGAGTGTGTCCAAGTCCCCTGCTGCCCTCTCTTCCTTAGCTCAAAAGGCTAAGAAGAAAGGAAAAAACTATTAATTGTTCCTTATGCAGCTCCCCAAGCTAGGTAGCTGGAATGTGCGGGGACTATTAGTTATGGGTCGAACCCGTGACTATTTGAGAACTATTAAAGACTTTCAACTTGTTACGTTTTACCTTTTGGAAACCAAACTATGCATGGATTCTTCTCTGGATGTTTCTTCAAATAGAAAACTTACCCTTTTTCCCTTTGAGGGAAGCTCTGACAATTTTGATTCGCCTGGTCGATTTGGATGAAATGGAATTTGGATGTTCTCTCCTTTACTCCACTTCTTACCACGTATCAATTTATACATGGAGATGTCTCTTCTCCTTTTTAGGGTTCCATGTTACATGGGTTTATGCCCACAATGATGCTTTGGACATAAAATTGCTTTGGGAAGCTATTCAACTTATTTCTAGCTCCATGGACTCTCCTTTGCTTTTGGGAGACTTTAATTGCATTCTTTATTCACATGATAAAGATGGGGAAACTTGATTCCTCTAACTATCGACTTTAAAAGATTGTGTGAACCAAGCGGTGTTACTTGATCTTCCTAGTTCGGGCTATTTTTCACTTGGTCAAATGAAAGAGTTGACAATTGATTAAGTCCAAAATTGATCGTGTCCTATGCAATTTATCATTTTTTTCCTCTACAAGGCTCCTCCTCCTCTCTCATTGGATCACTCTCCTTTGATCATTTCCTTTAAAGACTATGAACAAAGGCCTCATGTTCATGGTAATTACGGGTGCATCCCAATTTTCTTGATATCATCAAAAGTACATGGTCTCTACGTTATTGGTGACCCTTCCTTTGTGCTATTTAAGAAGCTTAAATGAGTTAGAGAATCCCTTAAGAGCTTTTATAGGGAATAGTCTCCACTTGACAAGAATTGAAAAACTTAAAAGGATTAGCATTTTTTGTAACTTTTGGAGAGCGACCCGCTTAATATGACATATCTCCACAACATCAAGGATGTTAATGCTAGATACATGGATATTACGAAAAGCAGATGATGATCTAAAGTTTTTCTATTACTCTATTAAGGAGAGGAGGAATACCAATCTAATTAAAGAGCTACTCACTGATAAGGGTGTTCTATCCAACCCAAAAGAGATTGTTGATGAAATTTGTGATTACTATTACTTCCTTTTTAATAAGCCAAGTTTTACTCTAGATAACCCTTTAGATATTCTAATGGGTGATACCATTTCCCCTTCGCATTATGTTGATCTCAGCACCCCTATTTTAGACCACGAGATTCTCTCTGCTCTTCATGGTATTAATGGGGACAAATCCCCTAGCTCTGATGGCTTTACATCAAAGTTCTTTATTCAAAGTTGGGACATTATCAGAAGGCAATTCCTGCAAGCAATTCACCACTTCTTTAAAACTCAGTTACTTGATTTATTTAAGCAAGATTCATTACACTAATTCCTAAAATTAAACATGCAAATTCCTTCTCTAATTTTAGGCCTATTTTCTTATGCAATACCTTCTTTAAGGTTATCGCTAAAGTTCTTGTTAATAGACTTAAACATATTCTCCCAAGCATCATTCACTCAATCAACTGCATTCATTAAGAAAAGGGATATAGTGGATAACATCGCCGCACATGAGATATGGGCTAATTTTTTCCAAAAGAGCCACCATAATTCCTTCTTCATCAAGACTAACCTTAAAAGGCTTTTGATTGTGTTAATCTAAGACCCTTCTCCTCGTGATGACCTAGAAAGGTTTCCTATATTTGTCAAATGGGTGGAGGCATGTATATCAGATATTCCTTTTTTCATTATTCTAAATTGTCAAATTAAAGGTTACTTCTCCTCCTCCATTGGGCTTAGACAAGGGTGCCCCTTATCTCCTTTTCTTTTTACCATCATTCTGGACATTTTCTCATGTCTTCTGGACAAAAGTGTATTGGATTCTGCTTTCAAACCACGGCTTGTAATCGCTATCTCATCTTCTTTTTGCTGATGACATCCTTGTCTTAGGGGCAGTCGGCTCCCAAATTGGCTTTGCTCTTTAGGAGACCCTGAACACTTTCTCCTCATGTACTGGACTTGAAGTTAACTATATTAAATCTAAAATTTGCTTCTCTAAGTCCTCCTTGAAGTGATCCTCGCATGCATCTTGAATATTGACAAGGGTGTGTTCCCTCTTAAATACCTGGGTCTTCCTCTAGTGGCGGGAACCCTGAAATATAATCATTTACATCCTTGCTGGACAAGCTCTCCTCCTGGCTTGCGGGATGTTGACCTACATATATGTTATATTGCTTAAATCGAATCAAATTGAATGAAATCGATGATCGATGAAAGTAATGTGCACAAATTAATTTGAGTTATAAATAAACAACCCTAATAATACTGCTCATAAAAAAGAATCACTTAGAAAAATTCAAAATTTAAAAATCTAACAAACAAGAATTTGCATAGTTCATTCAATTGCACATAATAAACCGACAAGTTACAAATGTGACATCTTGATATTTGAGCAAAATTATTTTGATCATCGGATACTACTTAAAAAAAATATCTTATTGCATGATAAACTACATTGATACATTTGAATCGTTAAAAAATACAAAACAAAGACACATATTTGTGAGTCGATGCACATGAAATGTAAAATATCTACGTCATATTTATATTTTATGAGAAAGATAAAATTTATGAAAATATATAAATATATTTTAAATAATAATTATTGATAAAATAAGTTAAATTAGTAACATTAATCTATTATTATTATATATTGAGATAAATCTTGTGAGATTAAATTAATTAAAATTAATAATATTATATAATATAATTTAAAAAAAATAAAAAAATCAAATTGAAATCTTTAAAAATTTGAAAAGTATGACTAGGTGTTTTAAAAATAAAGAAAAATAGGTTTTACATATTTTTAGTATTTTTGAAAATAAAAAATAAATTTATTTAAAAATAGAAAAATAAAAATAATAAAATAAATAAACAAACATATTTTTTATTTATTTTTTTTTAAAGTAAAAATAAAAAATAGAAAACAAAAAATTGATTCCAATGGGGCCTAAGTTTTGAATTTAGCTTTTGCATCCTTTCTACTTTTTACATTTGTATACTCATTACATTGTTGTCTAGTTTATCAAATTTACCTTTCTAATCTTCACATTCTATCAATATTTTAATCCCTTAATAGACAATATGTTCACCATAAGAGGAGCATATAATGGACTTTCGTTCTTTGCTTAGGAAGGTTGTGGCCTCTAATATCCCTAGTTTTCCACTCAATGGACTTAGCAAAATGAGAAGCAATGTCACCAAGTTTGTCAAGGAAAAATGTATCATTGTAATCAGTTTTCTCAAATCAACTCTTGATGTCGCCGCTGAATGCGCTGATATTAATGGTATGATCATTGTTAGTATCATTATTAAAATTGTTAGAATACATCATGCATATGGATTGTCGCTTATTTGGTGTTGGAGTATATGAAGATCATACAATAGTTCATTATATTAAACAATTATGAAGCATACGACTATGCACTGAGTAGTACTCCACATGCACATAAAGTTTCATATACTTTATTCTTACTTTTCTTAAATTTGCACTTGTAGGTGCGGAAGTTCCTGCATGATGATTGTCCAAACTAAACATAGTTGATATCACATGTGGTATCTCATTAGGTTACTTCTACTCCATTTTTCGAGCTACTCTACAGACTAGGAGAAGGAATCATGCTAAGCCTCTTGGCAACATTGCTCTCTCCTTTAGTAAATGATATTCCTCCTCTAACAATTATTCTAAATTAATTATATAAATTAATATCTCACATTCATTTTTGTAAAATTATAGAGGTGGCTTATAACTAAGTTTATTGAAATCTACGTCAATAAAATAAGACCTATGGAGAAGTATAGAATAGTTCCAGACCATAGCCTCTTTCAAGCAATGAGTTCATCCTTAGTTGCTTTATTGCCTGAAAAATTCTATGACATGCTGAAAATTAAGAGAATTGTTCTAAAATATTCAAAAAGCTTTGAGTTTTGTAGGGATGGTATAATATTTGAAGGTGAAGCTGCACCGTTAAAGGCTGATATAGTCATATTTGGTATTGGCTTCAAGGGTGATGAGAAAATTTGAAATGTCTTTAAATCATTTTCATTTCAAAATATTGTGACGCCACCTACAATATTTTTCCACTTAATAGTTATACTTCACATTGATTAATTAGATATTCATATATAATAAATATTATAATAAGTGCATAAAGTTATCAAAAAAGCTTATTTGTGTTTGATGATAAGCTTAAGTTAAACTAGTTTTATAATTTAATATATTTAATTTAATGAGTGAAGCATGGCCTTGTTGATCCTATTTGGTTTGATAATAGTTTGATTATGTTCCTATATATATGTAATTTGCATGTTTGAATGTGCACTTATACATATTTATGTATTCACATACTTTATAATCTTGTATATTATAGGTTTTCATATTCATATTTATACTAGTGTGTGCATACATGTGATAGACAATATAAAGATTTAATAACTTAGATTTGACTTACCAATAAATTTTATGTTTATCAACCATCTATGTTCAACTTAATAAGTTAATGAGGCAAACATGAACATAAAATTTAGCTTTCTTACACTCCTATGGTGGATGAGTAAATAGGCTTATTCAATAACATTGAAAAATATGTCAAAAAAAATTATTTTATAGTTAAATTTGTGATAGTGTGCTTAAGAATTATTTTTAAAAAAGAATAATCTTATCAACGCATTTATGTACTATATAGAATGCATTCAACCGAGGATTTCACAAATGGCAATAATTGGATACTCAAAGAGATCAAATTTATTTACTTTGGAGTTGAAGGCAATATGGTTGGCACATTTTCTTAATGGTGGATTTCAGCTCAGCATAAAATTGGGGGAAGAAGATATGAAGAAATAGAATAAATACATGAAAGAGTATGGTCATGAATATTATAGAAGATCAAGTGTTGGAATCATTCAAATATATCATAATGATCAACTTTGTAAGGACATGGGTTATAATCCTAAAAGAAAAAGGGTTTTTGTCTAAATGGTTCATGCATGGACCTAATGATTATATTGATCTTAAATCTGAAAAGGAGTGATACATCTCTTTAAGTTTGTTGTAGATAATAAAAGATAATATTGTGTGACAACCCTCTTGATAAAATGATGAAGATTATTTATTCTAATCAATTTTAGTAGTGATGGGAATAACATAATTTACTTTTAATTTATAGTTTTAAAATATTATGTATATATATATAATATATATATATATATATATATATATATATATATATATATACAGAGAGAGAGAGAGAGAGAGAGAGAGAGATTATTTGAATTTATGCAAATCTCAATGCTATGATAATCATTAACATTATTTTTGTTTTGCCCTCTACCTCAAATATTTGCTCCTCTCATCATTTTTCCTTGAAGCATAAAAAGGAATCAGCAACAATTATAATCACAATAATAAATATTTGGATTTGCAATAATTTTATTAACTATTGCAATTTAGTGCTAATAGCTCCTTTTTTAGTGTAATAACTTTGTGCTCACTCTAGTAGTGTGGCTATGTGCCATGCATGCACATATGTTGAACATTTTTTTGGTATGTAAAATTTTATAAGATGGTGGTGAGATGTGCTCCAAAAAAAGAAGCATAAACTAAATGGCTGAGATTAAAATACTGAAGTGGATTTACACTTAAACAAGATAAATACATACATATATATATATGAAAAGGTTGGAGTATTTTCAATGAAGATTAGATTAGAGAGAGTCATCTTAAATGGTTTGTTCACATAAAACATTGGTTGCATGTCCCAATTAGGAGAGTAGATGATTTAGATTCCTATGTTAAGAAATGCATGGGTAGACTTAAAAAAGTCTTAATTAGGTATATAAAATGACTATATTTTATTAGAATTAAATAAATGAGAATTTAAGAATGGAGAGGAAGGATTCATAAACCGATCACATGGGATAAAGGCTTGTTGTGCTTGTAAAATGAATATTGAGGTTGATAATCTTAAATTTTTCTATAATTTGTTTCATATTATACTTCTTTATTCATTTTTTAAAAGTTAAATAATTATTTTAATTACAAAAATAACCTATATATAAAAAAGTAAGACAAAGAGGGTAAGCCTTACTCCTTTTCTCTATTTTAACATACAATAAGGGATTTAAAAGAATATCTAGTATAAAAAATACTTCTTTTTCTTCTTGTCACAATATTTGCTTCTATGTTGTGTGAAAAGTCAAAGTTCTTTGGTGAAGTATCATCATCAAATCTAGTAAATGAATTAACAAAAAACTTTGTCTTGATCATTAATAGAATCATATAAAAAATTATCTTGAATATGTCTTTTACACAATTAATTTGATTAGAAAGAGTGATAAGATAGATCGAATTTCCAAAGAAGTGAGGGAGGTGGGAGAATAACTTTAGGAGTGAAGTTATCAGTAAGAGATACATCATCGATGATATGAGGCTTATCAGTCAACCTTAGCAACTTGGATCATATTTTGATGTTGCAACACTTATAACGTTAGACAAGAAAATTTTTCATTATGAGATTGAACTCTTCATCTCTATGACAGATAATCAAATTACAATCAATATGGAAGAATATTTAATAATAGTGTTATTTCATTGTTGATATTATGATATATTTTATACAAACTTGAATCCTATGCCCAAGCAAGATAATGATAACAAAAGTTGCTATCCACTAAAAAAGTTAGTTTTATCAAAGATATTTCTATTGCAATAAATTCAAAAGACATTTAAGATCGTTTCAAAAAATGCCATTTTTTTACTATACTCTAATAATTAGAGTCTAAAAATAGAAGTAATAAGTGAATTTACATGAAAATGATTACCAACTAATGGTCCCGATGAGAATAGAAGAGATTTGTCAAGCTAAATATAATAGATATTCAAAAAAACAATAAAATCATTGTCAAAATCATAAAATAGAACCAAGAAATTAACATTTAATTAGGTTCACAATGACACAATATATATGGTTTAAGGATCTCTTCATTAAAATTGTTGGAGAAACATAGCTTTTTTCTTTTCTCTGCCAAAAAAGGAGTGGAAATTTAACATATGTGAGATTTAATCCTAAAATTTTAATAATATTTTAAGAATATTTATGAATTAATCATCATTTTTGGTTGGCATCAATTTTGACTAAAAGTTATTTTTTCTTAAATAGATTAAATTATATATATGAACACACTTTAGGTGCCAATGTAGTTACGACTATAATCAAGTCAAAGGAGTATATTATGAATTGGACTTGATTCAATCATATTTCATATTTGTCTCGAGCTTGAGCTAGCTGAACTATCAAATGCATGTTCATACTTGACTTGTTTAAAATTTTCACTAATCATACTTGGCTTATTTACATTAATTGAATTAGTTCAACGGATTAATAAATAAGAAATCCAAATGAGTACTTCACTTTTTATATTTAGTTATAAATAAATAATTTTATAAATTTAACAAATAAAAAATTAATAAATTTAGAATTAATATATAATTTCTTTATCAAATTAAATAAAATATTATATAAACTGTGACCAAACTTTCTTATAATCATTTAATATAAATAAATACTAACAAATCAATTTATTGAAATAAATAAACAAGAAAAAATTGCATTATATATATGCATATTCTTTAATGGCAAATAAATTAATTTGAAAAACTCAAAATGCTCAAACAAATTATAAACTAGGTATTTATATTCTTTGATCACTTTTATTAAATTAGGTATTGAACTTTTTGTTTAGACTTTTGTTTTTTTAATGTAGAAAAACTTGATAGCTTGAAGAGATTTCAGGCGACAAGAATTTATTTTTTAAAATAAATGAAAAAAAATTAAAAGAGAAGTAAATTAATGTGTACTAATTCCTCATGCAATTTCTCATCCCTTAGATCAAAGTTTAATTTTCATCTTGCATATGGTGGATAATGATGGCTGATGAGTTAATTAATAAGTTTGTTAATAAAAGATATTAATGAAATAAACACTAGTAATATTAAGTTATAATATACCCTTAAATATATAATTAAAAATATTTTATTCAATCCTATTTTATTTAAATAATATAAACAAGTTACTCATTGAACTAGAAAAAATGAGTTTATTTATGATCATAAATAAACGAGTTAAATCATATTTAAATTTGGTTCATTTAACCTTTAATATTTAATAAAAAACTTTCAAATTTGTTTAATATTAATTTGAACAAATTTAAATGAGTATTAATCGAGGAGATTTTAAATTGTTCATTCCATATTTGGGTTTATCATGGAAGCTTTAGCTATTTATCATAATTTTAAAAGTTTCAGAAATTATTATATTCAATTTAAGTTTAAATAGTTTTTAATTTTTAAATCTTCCAAAATGGTAAAACAAATGTTGAAAATATAAATTTATTCATATGTTTTTAAGAATTTAGTATAATTATTATTTAAATAAAGTTTGTATGGTTTATGCTTACTTCCATTGTGAGCAAGGATGATATTTTGAAACATATGTCTCATTTGAATATGTTAATAAGATAAATAATTTGTAAGAATGATATAAAATTCAAATATCATGTCAAACCGGTGGTCATCGAGGACAGCCACTCCATCGAAGAATCAGATTATTATCCATATTTATAATAATAATAATAATAATAATAATAATAATAATAATAATAATAATAATAATAATAATAATAATAAAATAAGAAAGATTTACCTACATATCACACAATTCATATATCTTTATATATCTAACACCTAAAGTTATATATTTACTTATCTAACACTTTATTGTGCTTAAAATGGTGCATTTCACTTCTAAAAAAGGGAGTGGTGATGATATTTTTGATGTAATAGTAAAGATTTGTGTGTAATATATCTAAAACTTGAAGTTTATGTGTTAGATATGCTCACTATGGTAGTCTTAGGGTGCATTTGGGATGATTATGCTAGATAAAATTGATAAAATAGCTTGTATTAGATTTAGGGTTTAGGTGTTAGATATGCTCACTATGGCAGCCTTATAAAGATAATTGTAAAGTTGTTATGAAAAAATTAATTTTTTAGAAAGCTAATATGAGTGTTATAATTTTTTTTTTTTTTGAAATAGTCAAATAATAACTTTTTGATAGCCATCATATTTTAACAACTCTCGTTCATAAAATAACTTTTATCATAAAATTTTTTGAAAATAGATTAGAAAGTTGATAGCCAAATAAAGTTACTGGAAAATTACCCCAAGTGCATCCTAAAATGTGATTAAATTGCTGAACGTAATTTATAAGATCCCTTTTAAAAGCTAACTAAACTAAAATTTTATTTTATTTAAGCTCAACTTCGGTTTCACTCATATTTTAGTCAAATTCTATTGAGGTGAATGTCAGCATATTATTCATAAATAATTTCTAAACAAGCAAATTATGAACAGGCTGATCCCACAATTAATAAACTGTATATAAAATAAGTGACAACCAGATTAATAAAAATATTATTTCTTCCGATATCAATATCATAAAATTTAGCAAATATGTTCTTAATACAAGTACTTAAGCTCAAGATAATTATTTTTATAATGAAAGTTAATTATAATGCTACTCATATAGCATCAAATCAAGTTAAAGTTTAGTTCAATTTAAAAAATAATTTGATCGATAATTTATTTCAAAATAACAATATTAGTAACTACTAGTAAACAATAAAAATAAAATTTATGATCATAATGTAGTATTAAAAATAACTGTAAGAACTATTTGCACAGATTTTAAAATCTCATTAAAATCCTAATAAATAGAAGCAATTAATACAGTTGTAAAATGGGCATGAAGATGCATTTTAAACAAATTCAAAATTTAAATCATTGTTAAATTGAATCTTTAGTTGAAAATTATTAAGCATTAAATTTATAAAAGAAAGTAGTCATTGCCACTTATATTTTATAATGGCCAAGCAACAGCTTATAATCACAAGTAAATACTCATATTTGAAGAAATTTTATTAACTATAAGTTTACACTCACAGAATAATAAATTGGAGATCCAATAATAACAGTTTACACTCACGGGCAGAATCAGCCACACTTTTCAGGATAGGCAAGTTAATCATCAAAATTTCATGACAAAAAAATTTATTATCATTTATTGATACTTGAGAATAATATTAAATTTATTATTATTTTTATAATTTAAATATTAAAAATTTTAAATATAAATCATATTTTTATATAAGATTTATGATAATTTTATTTTGTTTCATAAAAATAAGAAAAATATATAAATATATAATTGTTATGTTCTAGTTTTACAAAAATAATTAATAAAAAGTTTGAGAAAAATCTTAATTAAAATCTTATGAGATACTTAATATTAATGTTAGATTAAGTATCATATAAATTATAATTAATAATAATCATTAATATGTATATAAAATATATGATTTATAAATATGAATAAATGCATTTAAATATTTTAAAAATAAATTTATAATTTAAATATAAACATATATAAGTTAAAATAAAAACATAATTATAATATAAAAGCTCTAAAAGTAAAATTATATTACTTGAAATTAATAAAATTATAAATATAGTTAATAATAATAATATG
Organism: Cymbidium sinense; assembly: GCA_021442155.1. Taxonomy (NCBI): domain Eukaryota; kingdom Viridiplantae; phylum Streptophyta; class Magnoliopsida; order Asparagales; family Orchidaceae; genus Cymbidium; species Cymbidium sinense. The sequence continues at coordinate 8,011,098 of CM038232.1, forward strand.
CTAAAATGTAATGCTAATAATTGGTGCATATTACTTATTTTATGTTTAATAGTAGACCTCATTGCCCATTCATATATTTTTATATTTAATAATAAAACACGCTCATCTTATTTAGTCCCAAATTGCTTGAGAAGGTTAAATTACTTTCTTTATAGGGTACAAGAAAATATTCTATTATTGTGTGTACTTATGTGGGTTGTTCATTTTAAATATTGATCAAAATGTTTAATAAAATATATTTTCATATATTATTATGATCAAAATGAATAAGTTGTAGTAATAAAATAATTAAACTTAGAATATATAATTACATAAATAATTTTGGATATAAGTTTTAACTAAGAAAGAAAAAATTATCTTATTGGGCAAGATCTTCTATTAGAGTGGGAAAAGGAATTAAAAAAACTACATTTAAAAAAAAACTAAGTTCCACCCATATTTATATGTCGGGTTTATTTGGAGTTCAACTTAATCGATGAATCCAAATATAACAAAATTATATCTTCCATTATATTCTAAATATATTGTATTATTTTAGAATCTTATTTTGCACTATGCCAAACATAAAAAAAGTTAAAATCCGTTCATTTATTTTACTTTGCACTAAAATAATCAATCCAAATAACCCTTAGTATAATAGAAATTCTTCATAAAACTTTTTTTAATATATTAAGCATGAAATATACCATCATGACTATTTTCAAATGATCCAATATCTTAAAAGGTTAAAATCCCGTTCCATTTATTTTACTTTGCACTAAAAATTATCAATCCAAATAACCCTTAGTATAATAGAAATACTTCATAAAAACTTTTTTTAATATATTAAGCATGAAATATACCATCATGACTATTTTCAAATGATCCATTATCTTGAAAACACAACATGAGGACTCAAAAGAGTTGGTTTATCTTAGTATGATGATGATAAAATATATACAAATTAATTGATATAATAATTAATCTTTCTTCTATATATGCCCGATCTTCATTTATTTATTATTCTCATTATTATTATTTTTTAAAATTTATTGATGAGATATCATCAAGGATATGAACATGATAAGATACAAATATTAGATATGTCAATTATTAAAATTATAGAATAGGTGACATAATATTACAATTTTTTATTTTATAAATAGAAAACACGAAAAATAAATTAGTAGAATATTTAAAACAAGAATAATAATAATAAATCATTTAATTCTAACGTATAGTGTATCAATATACAAATGATGGGAAAAGAAAAGTTAAGTCGATACAAAACTTACTCCTCTGGAAATGAAAAATTGAACTTACTCGCCATATTAGAAATTAAATAATAAGTATAAAAATAATAATGATTTACAGTAAAATTATATATTCTTTTATAAAATTTTAATTCAATTTGTTAAAGTACAATGTTTATTTCATTAATATTATTATTTTAATCAATAGATTTCTAATATATAATTATATGACGATTTTCTATATATCAAATGCATGATATAATCATCCCAAACCAAAATCCATCGCCAATATATGAAAGCTAGGGTTTCCATTTGCGGGTGGTGGAGTGGTCGCTTTCTCGGGGAGGACTCGAAGGTACGTCTTGCTACTCTTGGAGCATGGAAGAGCACTCTGTGAGCCTCCGATCGAGGACGTCTTGTTTCTTGAGCTTTTTTGATCAGCTCTGTTCATCCCTCTTGAAATCATGACTTTGGACCTAGCATCCACATCTTCCTTCCCTCCATTTTCAAATACTCGCTTGGCTCTATTCTAGCTTCCTAACCCTAGAGCTCCTCAATCCCGCAACCCCCCCCCCACCTATTGCAATTGGAAGGATCTCTTAAACTCGCACAACGCCTCTCTTGTAAGTCTCTCTCCCATCTTATGCTCCCTCTTGATGAAGAAATCACTGAGGCGAGCTCAACACCAGAGAGAATGGCAACTCTCCTTAGTTGATCATGCCATCGGGAGGAGACCTTTCTATGACGCTCTTTTGGCCGCTATCAAAAAGAAATGGTCTTTCAAGGGTCACCTGGATTTGCTTACTCTTGAGGGCGATTTCTTTCTATTCAAAATCTCTTCCAAAGAAGACTATGACCTGGTTTGGGATAGTGGACCTTGCTTCCTTAATGGGAGGCCTTTTATCTTTAAAAAGTTGTTTTGGGATTTCCAATAAAAGAAATTTTTCTAAATTCCTCTTTGGATTAAACTTTTTTCAGTGCTAGAATGAGGTAGGTCTCTAGGGTCGCCAACAAAGTCAGCATTCCCCTTGCGGTTGTGACTTCACGCTTCAAAATCTCGCTAACCGTCTAGGATCTATGTGCAACCTCATCTTCTCTTCCGGATTCAGTCATCATGAACCTAAATGTGCTTAAATTTGAGCAAGCAATTATCTTTGATTGGAAGCCTCAGGCCTGTAGAAAATGCTCTACTTTCTCACATGTTGATACCCAATGCCCTCTTAACCCCGTGGCTCATTAGCCAGCTTGTGGGTGCAGCAGAAGTAGGTAGCAACCATTGGAACTTCTACTAAGAATGTTATCCCGTCCTCTTCTTCCCCCCTTGTAGAAATGGCCCCTCAGTCTCTAGCTTCTAAAGAACTGAACTCTGAGAATATCCTTCTCTTGCTGAATTCCAACCCCATCAATGACCTCAATCAACTCCCCGCCCTCCCACCTCTCCGAATTGGAGGAAGTGATCCTCCCTTGAGTGAAGCTACGATCCTTTTACAACCTCTAATACAAACTCTACTTACAACATAACCACTTTGTCGTGCTCCCCTTCTAAGGACATTACCACATACCCCAGATTCTCTCCCCAAAACACCTAGGAAAAATACTCAAGATAAGAGTGTGTCCAAGTCCCTCCGCTCTCTCTTCCTTAGCTCAAAAGGCTAAGGAAAAAACTATTAATTGTTCCTTATGCTCCCTGCTAGGTTCTTTGGAATGTGGGACTATTAGTTATGGGTCGAACCCGTGACTATTTGAGAACTATTAAAGACTTTCAACTTGTTACGTTTTACCTTTTGGAAACCAAACTATGCATGGATTCTTCTCTGGATGTTTCTTCAAATAGAAAACTTAATTTTTTCCCTTTGAGGGAAGCTCTGACAATTTTGATTCTCGGGGTGCATTTGGATGAAATGGAATTTGGATGTTCTCTCCTTTACTCCACTTCTTACCACGTATCAATTTATACATGGAGATGTCTCTTCGCCCTTTTTTAGTGGTTCCATGTTACATGGGTTTATGCCCACAATGATGCTTTGGACATAAAATTGCTTTGGGAAGCTATTCAACTTATTTCTAGCTCCATGGACTCTCCTTGGCTGCTTTTGGGAGACTTTAATTGCGTTCTTTATTCACATGACAAAGATGGGGGAAACTTGATTCCTCCTAATCGACTATCTGACTTTAAAGATTGTGTGAACCAAGCGGTGTTACTTGATCTTCCTAGTTTGGGGCTATTTTTCACTTGGTCAAATGAAAGAGTTGACAATTCGATTAAGTCCAAAATTGATCGTGTCCTATACAATTTATCATGGCTAGACCTTTTTCCTGTTTCCTCCTACAAGGCTCCTCCTCCTCTCTCATTGGATCACTCTCCTTTGATCATTTACTTTCAAGACTATGAACAAAGGCCTCACAGGTTCATGTTCCATAATTACTGGGTGCTTCATCCCAATTTTCTTGATATCATCAAAAGTACATGGTCTCTACTCGTTATTGGTGACCCTTCCTTTGTGCTATTTAAGAAGCTTAAATGAGTTAGAGAATCCCTTAAGAGCTTTTATAGGGAATAGTCTCCACTTGACAAGAATTGAAAAAACTTAAAAAGGATTAGGAGCATTTTTTGCAACTTTTGGAGAGCGACCCGCTTAATATGACATATCTCCACAACATCAAGGATGTTAATGCTAGATACATGGATATTATGAAAAGGAGAGTCTTTAGGTCAAGGGCGCAAGTGCTCGGCTTACTCATGCATGATGATCTAAAGTTTTTCTATTACTCTATTAAGGAGAGGAGGAATACCAATCTAATTAAAGAGCTACTCACTGATAAGGGTGTTCTATCCAACCCAAAAGAGATTGTTGATGAAATTTGTGATTACTATTAATTCCTTTTTAATAAGCCAAGTTTTACTCTAGATAACCCTTTAGATATTCTGATGGGTGATACCATTTCCCCTTCACATTATGTTGATCTCAGCACCCCTATTTTAGACCATGAGATTCTCTCTGCTCTTCATGGTATTAATGGGGACAAATCCCCTAGCTCTGATGGCTTTACATCAAAGTTCTTTATTAAAAGTTGGGACATTATCAGAAGGCAATTCCTGCTAGCAATTCACCACTTCTTTAAAACTCAACAGTTACTTGATTTATTTAAGCACGATCATTACACTAATTCCTAAAATTAAACATGCAAATTCCTTCTCTAATTTTAGGCCTATTTTCTTATGCAATACCTTCTTTAAGGTTTATCATTAAAGTTCTTGTTAATAGACTTAAACATATTCTCCCAAGCATCATTCATATGCATTCATTAAGCAAAGGGATATAGTGGATAACATCGCTTTCGCACATGAGATATGGGCTAATTTTGCCAAAAAGAGCCACCATAATTCCTTCTTCATCAAGACTAACCTTAAAATGGCTTTTGATTGTGTTAACCATAAGACCCTTCTCCTCAGGATGACCTAGAAAGGTTTCCCTCAGATATTTGTCAAATGGGTGGAGGCATGTATATCAGATATTCCTTTTTTCATTATTCTAAATTGTCAAATTAAAGGTTACTTCTCCTCCTCCATTGGGCTTAGACAAGGGTGCCCCTTATCTCCTTTTCTTTTACCATCATTACGGACATTTTCTCTCTTACGGACAAAAGTGTATTGGATTACGCTTTCAAACCACGGCAGTGCTTGCTCTATCTGTCATCTTCTTTTTGGTGATGACATCCTTGTCTTAGGGGAAGTCGGCTCCCAAGCGGCTTTGCTCTTTAGGAGACCACGAACACTTTCTCCTCATGTCTTGGACTTGAAGTTAACTATATTAAATCTAAAATCTGCTTCTCTAAGTCCTCCTTGGGCAGATCCACATCGCATCTTGAATATTGACAAGGGTGTGTTCCCTCTTAAATACACAGGTCTTCCTCTAGTGGGAACCACGAAATATAATCATTTACATCATCTTTGGACAAGCTCTCCTCACAGCTTGTGGGTTGGAAATTCAATTAGTGGTTCTCTTATTAGATCATCGATTAACAGTTATTTAACTTACTGGTTAAGGGCCTTGGTACTCCCAGAATATACTCAAGAAGATCACCTATTACATTGAAATTCTTCTTTCCGCGATGATACGGTTAAGAAACTACAAATAATCTCTTGGAATAGGACAACTTTAACTAGAGGAAATGAGGCGGCCTCCAATCTGTTAATACACTAAATGTCCTGTGTAAAATCAAGGTTCTATGAAAGTCTTCAATCAGTCTACCTTGTTTGCTGCTTGGTGTGGGAACAAGTATGGCTCAATTTGGAATAGATCTCTCTCTCCTCGCTCTGGAGGAACTCATGCCTTGTGGTTTGTGCTTTATGTCTCGGGGATGGCTTATCTTGCTCCATTTTCTTTGATCCTTGGTGATAGGGTAAATCTCTTTTAGAGATTTATGGGTCTAAATGCTTTTCTTTGTTTGATTTATCGAGAACCTCCCCTCTAAGTTCTATAATGGACTCCAAAGGCGGTCTCTTCTTTCTACTTGAAGTTAGGAACCCACTTGTTTTAACTCTATTAGACTTCTCTTTCTCTCTAGGTGGGATACCTTTTGAATTGTGTAAATGGAATTAGATTATTCACCATTAGTGGAGTGGTTTAATGATATTTGGTTCAAAAGCTATGATGTTAACTATGCAATTTTTTGATGGATGGCTATCATCGAAGGGCTTAAAATTTCTGATGTACTCAGCTTCTGTGGTCTTGGTCCTATTCTCGATTGCGGCTTTTGACATTGTGAAAAGGAATCTCTTACCCATCTCTTTTTTACTGTCCCTTTTCCTTTAAACTTATTATTAATCTTTTGCCCAATGGGAGTTTTTTTGTTTCAACCCATTCTACAACAAGTGCTTGCCTCTTCTATCCATGAGCACAAGGATTTGAGCGTTTATATCTACTAATTCTTATTGTTTACACTATATGGTGTGAAAGAAACAATAGGCTTTTCGAGAGGTTTCCTTCAGCACTATGTCATAAGATCAAAACTAGAGTTGTTTTAAACTTAGGCGTTGGAAGTTCAAAGATGCTTGGTTTACTTTTGTCTCTACTATTTTGGAGAAGTGGAGGAATTACAGTGGTCGGGATCTTTGAGCATGTCACATTGGGTTGATGGGCTTTTGCTCACGATTGTCTGGTTTTATGTTTCTAGCTTTGGAGTTTTGTGGTAGGAAATGTTGGGTTCTTTCTTTTGCTTTTGGTTGGACAAGGATGAGTTTGTAGGGTCTTGTTTTTTTAGTTGGTGCCACTATTAGTCTTGTGATCTCCCATGGATGGCCAAGTGCACGATCTTTGAGTTCTCAACTCTTTCTCTTCTTTGTTGAAGGATGTTTACTTGAGCGATTTGATCACATGCGAGTTAGTTTCCTCTTTGATATTGGCCTTGGGTGGCTATCTCTGTTAACTCTATGTGATCCTTGAGGTGTTTCTTTGAGCTTATTGTTTACTGCTTGGCAACCCGGGAGATCGCTGGTGAACCTTTTTGCCATTGTTGAGCCCTACTCTGAGTCCATTTGGTTTTTATGACTTCTGTTGATCATGTTTGTATTTTTTTCTTTTCTTTTCTTCTCCCTTTTGGGTAATACAATTGGGCTTAGCCTATATACCACATAATTCTTATATATTTACATATTTATTATCTAAATTTTAATATAATATCACATCAAAAATATATTTTTAAGAATAAAATGTATTTTTTAAGCTTAAAAATATTAGATAAATAAATATATAATTTTATATATTAAATATATAAATATATAAAAATAATATGATAAATATATAAATATACTATGGGGTGTTTGGCAACGGATTGGATTTATTTCAAGTAGGATTTAGTAAATCTAGTACATATGGATTTGGTAAATCCTGAGCTGTTAAATCCTGAAAATTGTTTGGTAATCGATTTACTAAATTCTGCTAAATTCAAAAAGATGCTTGGTAAGTTATTTGAGGATTTAAATCTGTTAAAATTAAATAATATTTTTTTTAAAGAATAAGAACATAAATAAAAAAAGAATGTAATATTGAAATTAAAATTTATCATTTAACAAAGATATCATGTTCATTACAAAATATAAATAAATGTTACATTATTTAGATCTAATAAAATTATTATGATAATATAATTTCATTTTAAAACTCATTCGAAGCGTTGCGTTAGTCTGCCTCAATTCCTGTATATATGAAGAAATTGCAATTATAGAAATGCAATACCAAATTCCACTAAAGCTTGAAGTGCTTCAATTCGAGTTATGAAGACTAATCAATACCTAACAACACATTGTTCTATCTATTAGATGCACTAGCTCAAACACGGTAAAAATAATTTTCTAAGTGCACTTACGAACTTCAAGCTAGTGCCTAAAAAGTCGAAACCAATCAACAAAATAACTTACATTTGATATCCAAGGCTTTTCGCTTACAGGTAATTCAATGAATTGAACTATAGAATTTGTGTTTTCTTAAGTGCCAAAAAATTTAAAAATTTGTATTTACCACTCCGATAACTATCGTGCAAAAAATGCAAAAGTTATAATCCGACCTAGTAAGCAATACTATCCTTTCCTCCTCCTCCTCACATTTTACAGAACTCCACCACTCCCCTCTACTTTGGTTTCCAATCTCTCCGTTTTGAACTCCACAAAAAAAAAAAAAGGGTGATGCATAACTTGTTGTCCCAGAGAAGAGAAGTTCACAGGCAACCAAGGTAACGTGCACTGAGAGCAATCCATAGGAGGTGTGATGCATTGCTAGCTAGAGGCGAGATTGGCGGTGAAGAGTGAACGATCCGTTGAGCAAAGAAGTAAGCTATGTTCGGAGGAGTTACAACAACTGATTCCCGCCATATAGCGAGATTCGTTGATCTCTAAATCCGTTAAATTCATCGAATCGATGGATTTAATAAATCCAAGATTTACCCCGATTTTTGGATTTACCAGATTTACAGCACAGACGAATTTACTAAATCCTCGGAAGGTATTTGATAGGATTTATGGGATTTAGATGGCTAAATCCATAATAAATCCATTGCCAAGCATCCCCATAAGTGTCGTGCATCATAAATTTATTTATTTATTTTTTATTTAAACATTGATGAGTGAGCTCCAATATATAATAATGTTCAGGGGTAGAAGAAACTCCCACATAGCCTATTAATGGAGTTGAAGAGGGTGTGTTGTGTGGCGATGTGATCTCGTCACATGCAAGTACACCTCCAAAAAACGGCCTATGGTCTTGAGGCGGTCCATTGGCGTATGGACCCGCCTTCAGTCGACCTGACTCCGATCCGGTTCATTGACTTTCGCGGGTGGTCACCGAGCGACAAGGGTGATGGAGTACTTGGGCCTATGCTTGGTTTTATTCTAAGGCATGTGAGATTCAGAGAGAAGGTGATGAGTTTGGATAGGTTGGGCCGGACCAGGAGGAGATGGCTGGGATTTGTGGGGTGGAACCAGCAGCATTATTTGGAGATTGATGTGCAGAGCATTCGTCGAAGGAAGATGGAGCTAAGTAATTTCTGAATTTAACGTGGATTTTTTTCTTTTTGAGAAGCGCACATGGGATTAAACTTTTAAACATTTATATTTTGATGCCAGATTTTTTTTTTTTTTAAAGAAGCCCCATGTAGGGATATTTTATTGCCACAAAGAGAGGGTTACAAAGTCCTTAAAGGGGATAAACTCCAAAACTACTGCTCAAATAGCTACAATCAACCTAAGGAGAAAATCCCCTATCTAAGTACATCCAAAAGCAAAAGAAGACCTTAAAGCAATCAAAAGATACAAGTAGATAAACATAATAAGCCAAAGGAAGGTTAGGGCCATTGCTCTGAAGAACTTGAGGATGCATGATAATATAGAGCAAACTTGCAAGAGGACAGGAGAGAATCACCTACAAAATAGCAATAAGAAAGATATTAGAACAGTTAAGATATCTGAGACAAAGGATGAATGAAAACAACATAATCAGAATGATAGTAAGGGCGAGAGATAGAGAAGGCTCGGTCAAAATGATGCAAATATCGCATCAAACTTGAGAAGGGTTACTTCACAAGAGCTACTACCAAAAGAGAGTGGAATCTTCACGACCATCATAGCTCACAAAGAAGATATTAAGGTTGTTGAAAGTCTTGTGTGGGCTTTATTACGCAAACTAAACAAAACTATAAAGAATATAAAGAAAATTGTTTAAGGCGATAAATGAGGTCCCATGGAAAATGATCCTCCATATAGCCAGCCACCGATATACATATGAAATAGGCATAGAAACCATCCACAGAAAACAACGGAAGAGAAGAGATAGCTGAAATCACATGAGTCAAAAGTCTAGTTACACCATTATTATATAATATATAAGTCTTAAGTAGATGTAAAGTCAGAAAAATATAATGAATGCAGATTGGAACAAGCCCTTATTAGTATCCAATCAATAGTTGGCAAAAAACAATTGTGGGAAGGCAAAAGAAACAAAAAAACCAAAGAAAATACCAATAAGGATAATCGTAATAGCTCCAAGACAAAAGTCGGACTAAAGACCAGAATTCATATCAACAAAAATGAAGGCAAAGAAGACAAAGAAAAGACAAGAGTAGCTCATACCACCCCTTAATAATAGAGAATGTATTCCAAGGAGTAAGCAGCACAAAACATACTGATCCCAGATGGGAAAAACTGGGAGTCCAAATAGGATCCACATTAGAATCCAGAAAAAACATGACAGCAGATAACCAAGAGCAAAAAAATAGCCTGCAAAGAAGAACCAAGATAAAAGCCAAGTGAAGGGACGATAGAGATTGCATTCCAAGACTGATCCCCAAATAGGATCCACAGTAGAATCCAGAAAAAACATGACAGGAGATAACTAAGATAAAAAAAAAGCCAAGGCAGCCATAGCCAAGACACATAGGGACAGTAAAGAGATATCATTCCAAGGAGAAAGCAGCACAAGCCAGTCTTAAACCTAGTTGGGAATAGAAACAACAAGGGTAGAAAGAGCATACAGCAGAAAAGTCAACATGTTGAAACCCTTATTCGTATCCAAAGCAGCATAGCCGAACGCAGGAAAAGGACTGCAACCAACCAAAAAAGGCACCAAATGAATACAATAAAGGTACATTGCCAGTTGCACCATTCAGGACTAGAAATCTGATACAACCAAGATAGCAAGACAACAAAAGGCAGCAACTGGCCATAATACCACCCAATCTGCATAAACAGTACATACGGCAGCACAAACCTAACAGAATCAAGTGGGGAATAAAGACAACAATAAGTAATGAAGAACATAACTAACAGGTGATGAACAATAGCCCAGACGTCAATAGCACAAGAATTCAGAGAGCCAACCCCAACAACAGAGAGGTTATTGCCACAATGGAACCCACCAGCAAAAAGATCAAAAATTGGATTCAAATGAATATCATCATTAGAATCCAGCAAAAACAAGACAGCAGGTAACTAAGGCAAAAAATAGCCAGGATAGCAACAATTAGAACAACAACATCCAAGCCTCTCAATCAGAGTAGACAATGCCATAGTTAATAACCAAGTAGATATAGCATAATAATAGGTATCTTGAATGTAGCAATAACACCAAAAATCCTCAGAATAGCAATGTCAGAAACAACTTGCTAAGCATAGGACCCAGAAATCCTACAACCAACAGGGATGGAGCCAACATAGGAGTCCTGAAAAACCAAGATAGCAAAAAACCAAGACAAGGTAATCCAGTTCAGCCAACAAACAGGGCAGTTGATACAAACAAGCTTGCCAAGAGTCCACACAAAAATAGTCCAGATGTTAGCAGCAAAGGCAGAAAGAAAAATAAAGAAAACTCGCTGGGCAAGGTACTCATGATTCCAAAAATCAACAATGGAGATATTGTTACAATAGAGAAAGAATAAGTTCAAGTAATTCCCAAGTTGAAACAAAATCATGTAAGCTAAATTCTAATATAAGGAAGCCCAGTCTTATCAAGGTTAACCAAACCTTGCAAATGTTTAGGGAGAGTAAGATATTTTGATGACAGTTGAATCCATTAATGTTAATTGAAAAATAAACTTTAGATTTGATTATATATATATATATATATATATATATATATATATATATATATATATATATATATATATATATATATATATATATATATATATATATATATATATATATTACTCAAACTTTATATTTGCTAATTATAATGTAATTATCTTAAAAAATATTATTCTAAGATTTCATTTATTTCAATAATAATTTGAGTTTCCTATCATAATTATATTTATTTTACTACAAATTAAAAATACTTTCTCCATCATAGGAGCATATTATGGACTTTGTGATCCTTTGCTTAGAAGATTCAAAGGCCTACCAAACATCCCCAACTTTTCTAAGAACAAAGGCCCTGAGATCTTCAATGGTAAGGTGATCCACTTGACTTAGCAATAATATGGAAAGCAATCACGTCAAGTTTGTCAAAGGAAAACATATTATTATGTAATTTCTCAAATAACATAATATGTCAAAATATATATATAATATATATATATATATATATATATATATATATATATATATATATATATATATATATATATATATATAAGCTACTTTAGATCATAACTAATAATTTCTCAAATCTTTTCTCTCACTTTTATTAATTTTGCACTTATAGGTGCTAAGTTTTCTTGCACAATGATTGTTAGAACTAAAAGATGGAATGTACTTTCGCCATTATTATTTCAATCGCTTCTCGGAACTACTCTTTCACAAGCCTGGAGAAGAAATCATGCTAAGCGTTTTGGCAACTATGTTTTCTCCTTTAGTAAATATATTTCACTTCTTTTTTAAAAAAAATAATAATTAGATTTATATGTATATCACTTTTTTGTTCGATATCGAGATGGGTTATATCTAAGTTTGTTTACGCCAAGAAAATCACCCCTAGAGAGGTATGGAATGGTTCCGCATCAAGCAATGAGTTCCACCTTATTAGCTTTACTACCAAAAAATTTCTATGAGAGGTTGAGAAGTGAGAGCATTATTCTAAAACATTCAAAAAGTTTTGGGTTCTGCAAGAATAGTATTATAGTGGGAGGTGAATCGGTTCCAATAATGACTGATTTGGTCATCTTTTGTACTGGCTTAGATCATCAAGATCTCCTTCTCTCAAGCTTATGACCGGCTCCTTGGAAAATATTGTTCCACTTTATAGGTATGCATATATTTAAATTAATTAAATATTCATGTAGTATAGCTAGCTCATGATAGTGCATTATTAATTGCTTAATTTTAATGTTTAACTTTAATGATACTTTTTTTGATAGAGAATGTATAAATCTCAAGATTCCACAAATGGCGATAATTGGATACTCAAAGAGCTTGTCAAGCCTATATACTTTAGAGATTATGGATATGTGGCTAGCACATTATCTTGATGGTGGATTTCGGCTCTTGAGCATGAAATTGATGGAGGAAGATGTGAAGAAATGAGATAAATACATGAAAGAATACACTCAAGAGTATTATAGAAGATCAAGCATAACAGCCATACATATATGATATAATGATCAGCTTTGTAAGGACATGGGCTATAGTCCTAAAAGAAAAAAATGATTATTCTTTGAATTGTTCATGCCATATTGACCCGAGGATTATGCCCGGCTTATGTCTAAAGAGGATTGATAGAACTCTTTGAAGTTTGTGACAAGGAACCAACAATAATATCATATCAATGATTGTCTATTAATTTTCTTAAAGTCAATTGTGATGGCAATAATATAATATGATGGTGATTTATAGTTTTGAAAGGAGGATGGTTGCTATATATAAATTTTACTTTTAACATATTTAATTCCTCGATCATCAATATCACATCATCACTCATTTTTTAAAGTGAATGCACATTTCCAAGTATAAGAAAGTGTTAGACAACTAAATTATAATGTGTTAGATAACTAAATGTCTAACTTTGACGGTTAGATTTGTAAATGTATATGAAATGGGTGGTATGTGTATAAATCTTCCTATAATAATAATAATAATATAATAATAATAATAATAATAATAATAATAATAATAATAATAATAATAATAATAATAATAATAATAATAATAATAATAATAATAATAATAATAATAATAATAATAATAACAACAACAACAATAATAATAATAATAATAATAATAATAATAATAATATAATTTTTAAAAAATAATATTTGTGCAATAATAAAAATTTGTAATGAAAACTTCTTATAAAAAATAAATTAAAAGAGTAAATAAAAGTAGTACTTGTCAAGAGAAGAAGCAATAATCAATTAAACTTACTTCCATTTCCTAAGCTCTTCTTAAGAAAATTTTAAAACCTTCTTAAGCAATTTTAAAGAAGAATCATCAACTTTTTTTTTAGTATAAGCTTGAAATGCTCTTCCGAAGCCATGTATGATGTACAATCCTACATGCAATGCTATAGTAATCAAAATATTTAACTATAATTTTTATTTTCTAATATATGAATTAATATTTAAATCAAATATTACAACATATCAATTTAGCATACCTATATATCTTGTTTAATTATTTTAAAAAATTATAATTAAAATGCCCTTTTTAGTTTACTTTTTAGTATTATTATTATTATTATTATTATTATTATTATTATTATTATTATTATTATTATTATTATTATTATTATTATTTATTATTTTGGGTTTGTTGTAAGAATGCTAGTGTGAGTAAAATTGTAAACATTTAAGTAAAAAAATGTTATATTTCGATAGATAAATTACCATTAGAATTTTTGACAAATTTTCTCACGTAAAATGAAAAGCTATTTTTTGGCCACCAAACTAATTAGGTAATGAGATTTTAAGTGGTGGTAGGTTCTTTTGATAATTAATTTAGAGCTAATTAGTGTTAAGTGAGATATGTTTAACCTATTGAAATTTATTTGAGGTCTTATGTTTAATCAATATGGCCAATGCCTTTGATCTTATAGGGTTAAATAGGTCTATTTTAAGTTAAATTAGTTCAAAAAGTCTAATAAAGCTTCACCAAGATATTATTTGGCTATATTAGTCATTGATAAATAATAATGACCTATTAATATGGTATGCCATGATTACTTTTAAACATAATTATTAATGACCTATTTAGCCTAAGGGATCTTAGTTTAATCTAATTATTAAGTATGGTTAGAACATACGAAGTTTGATGGTTTAATCCTTTAACATAGGTTTCACAAATTGATTTGATTCATTGACTCAAAATAACTAATTAAATTTGGCGTAATTTTTCTAGGTTGATCGGAGGTTAAATCTAACCCTATTAATATGGTAGGCCATGATTATTTTGAACATTATTAATGACCTATTTAGCCTAGGATCTTAGTTTAATCTAATTATTAATTATGGTTAGAACATAAGAAGTTTGATGGTTTAATCCTTTAACATAGGTTTCAAGTGATTTTATTTATTGGGTCAAAATAACTAATTAAATTTGGGGGTAATTTTGACTAGGTTGATGAGAGGTTAAATCTAACCCTATAAGTTAGACTCTAGAGATCTATTAATCAATTAAAATATTTAGACAAATATTTTAACCAATGATGAAAGAAATTGAATGCTTATACCACAATCTGAGTCCACTTAAACTAATTAGAATTAAGTTAGGTATACCCAAAGGCTAGCTAAGGTTGAACTTATCAATATGAATTAAATTTGCTTTGAATATAAATGGTTAAAAATCTCTTTAAATGAGTTTAAATCACATTTAAATCCTATGGTCGTTTTAGGTCCAAATTCTAGTCAACTTAAGTTTAGGGGTTGAATAGGATTTTTAGATAAGCTATAATAGAATTAAATTTATGAATTAATTAAGAATTTGAATTAAACAAAAATTTGGAAAGGAGAAATAGCTTGGATCATCTCTAGAAAGAGCTAGAAGATTAACCAAAGGATATTAATTTGGTTAAGTACTAATTTAGTTAAGTTTTAATGATTATGAGAAACTCAATCCCAACTTAAACAATAATTTGAACTTGTCTCACCCAAGCATCAATATTTATTAGAATTTTGACATTCTTTATGTTAACAACTACACATGCATATTCAAATTGGCATATTATATGATTCTTCATCATGGCGATGTTTTAAATATTCCATGTAAGGTTTTGATGTATATGCATTGATGAAATATAATAGAATACCTTATATGGGACATACCTTAGGCATAAATGTTTGAAGCTCTTATATAATTCATTAGTCTATTTAGAAAGTATATAGAAATGCATTGCCTATCAAGTAATTTTCCTCTAACATCATACATGCAAAGCCCAATCCATTATTTTTTATATTTAGACTGATTCTACTATTAATATTGTTCAATATTAATCACTTTTTAGTGCAAAATAAATTAACATCATCACAAATAAGAAATAACAATTTTTACATTCATAATACATACATCTAATTTGGTGATTATATATGAATTCCAAACACTTGATGCCATGGATGAACTCTAAAGATAATCATTAGGTTAACAAAGGCACATCCATTGAAGACCTTGACGCATAAATTCTATAAAAAAAATAATAAAATTAAAATTTTGTGAAAAATTATTATATATATATATGACACTAAATTTTTTAAAGATAAACAAGAATATTTTATAACTAAGAATAAAAATACAAAAGTAGAAAACTTTAGTTCTAAAGAAAAATAATAAATAAATAAAATTTAAAAGCACCAAATGATCAAAAAAATCTTATATAAAAGTTGCTAAGAATTTTTTTTATTGTTTGGCAAGGATATTTGAGCAAATTTAATCTCAAACTCATACACACACAACTCATACAAGAATTTAAACCCAAGACCACTTGGTTGACACCTTTAACTCTCAACCACTAAGCTAAAGTGCCTTACACAACTAAGAATCTAATTAGAGCCATCTCTCTCTTAGAAGTATCACAACAATCAAAAAATTTAATGTAAGCACTAATGAAATATGGTTTTTTCTTATAATGCCATTTTTTATCTATGTTTCTCATAAACAAAATGCATTAATTATAGAAGGATTTGTTCACCAAAAAAAATAATAATAAAAAATATTTTATTGTGCTCCATACATAAATATGTGGTAAGGGAGGGAGAAAATAACCTCCAATAAACAATTACCATTACAAAAAAGAAGATTTAAAATGATAAAAATATCGATCATCTCTTAAGGGGGCATGGGTTGATATCTCTTATCTATATATATATATATATATATATATATATATATACACATATATTTTTGACCATTATATTACACATTCTCATCAAATTGTTGTGACCCATGTAATCAAATAAAACATTTATCCATATATCAAAATTTAGATCAAAATATACCATAGTGCCATTTGGAAACTACATTATGGTTGTATATTGGTTACATTTTGAATAATCTGATATGAAAGCTAAGTTTTCTAACGACCTACCTATGAAGATGGCTAAAAGTATGATTTGACTATTGTAAAATAAAAATATTTTATACAGCGACTTCTTCATACAACGGCTTCTTTTAGTAGTTTTACTATAACTTTTAATATAGCTATAGTTGTTCCAAACAAACCCTTCATCACAATGTATACCAATATAAAATTTAATTGAATAATTTTCATAAAAATTAACTTTATCAGCATCTTTATTTACACAAGAAATCTTAGAAGCCCTTGAATGCTTTCATATAAATTTAGAGGCCATTCGGGATCCCATTTATTATTTAATTTTTTATAATTTTTAATTAATTATTTATTTAATAAACTAAAAAACCATCCTTTGGAAAAAAAAAATTTCTTTTGACCCATAGACTACTGTCTATTAAGCTTCAAGTTGTGCAGCTGGGACTTGGATCCATCTTTAAATCGATTTAGCATATTTAATTATATAATATTATCCTTTATATTTAATACATATATAATATATTATCGATAAATGAAACTTCATGAAGGAACCAATCTAACATGAGAAATCATTAAAAATGCTTCAAATAATAATAATATGAAGTACAACATGGGTTTCTTGTGAGTACATGGAGCATACTCTTAGTATATTTTGTGCACATCATATATTCAACAAAAAATCTATTACTAAGAAGTACTGAGTTATTAAAATGATGTTTGATGCATATTTAACTTATGATTTAGCTATTTAATTTAGAGTACTTTGAGTGCACTGATAGCGTACTCCGTGTACTCACAGTACACTCATATTCTACAATAAATATGATTAAAAATAAGTTTGATTTATCAATTAAAGTCAAATATAATATAAAATAAGTTTAATTTATCATTAAAAAAAATAAACTTTTACATGCCCTATTTTGAATGAAGGGCGTGTTGGGAAGTAAATAGATCGCAAAGTATGTGCGAAAAACCAGTTCAAGTGTTTTACAGCATACATGAAATAAATGAAAACCTAAAGTAAAAGATTCACACAGAAGACACCAGATTTAAGGTGAAAAAATATCCAAGAATTGAAAAAAAAATTATAGAGCCACACCACTAAGAAATACACTGTGAAAGAAAAAAGTGAGGAGAATAATATAAATTACACTTATCTAGAGCCTCTCTACACTTTAGTCACTCTAGGACACATACTTCATTGTCACACACAAGAGAAAAATACATTAAGATTACAAAGCGTAGAAAAATTGTCTAAATATGAAGTCTTCTTGTAGGCCAGCGATCTTTGTGACGACACAGGTCTTGGTTTCTATCTACTAGACTTTTTTTTTACAAGGTTCAAGCGATGAGACGCTTTGTAGGGTCGAAGGCCTCTTGTCAATTTTGCATTTTGGTGCCATAATCCTAGTGTCGTGACATTTCCTTTGAGTCGAGCGTTGTGACCCAATGTCGAAACGCCTCCTCTGGTAAGGTCTATTGTTCCAGTACTGATGTTATGCTTCTCTGGCGCCAAGGCGTTGCTTCCTAGGGATAAAAATTAGGCTCACCATATAACAACGCCCATGTAGCCCTATGTATGGAGTCCACATATAATATTCTCTCTTTCAAAGCTAATTCCATGTGCCCTTATTTTTCCCAACGTCCATACCACGTGGCACCAGTTTCGCCATCTAATCCATAGCTCTACAACCCAATAATTGTTTTAATATATTTATATATTTAATGTCTAAAATTATATATATATATATATATATATATATATATATATATATATATATATATATATATATATATATATATATATATCAGTATAGTGAATGTGCCCTCAGTGTGCCAATGCCAAAAAAATTCAGGGCAACTAAAATAAAAATCAAAGTCGCAATTCGCCATAGAATAATAACCCTAATATAAGTCACAACTCCTGATACTATAGATTGTGAATCACGCAGAGCGATAGAAGGCTTCAACAATTGACATAGACAACACATAGGTCTCCTCTCTTTCCAAAATTTTAATTTTCATGTGGAGAATTTTTCCATTTGGACAAATTCAGTTATCTCAACTTTTACATTTTATGAAATTCAGATGGAGCATTTTTGAGCTAAAATGGCATGACATTCCGTTCATAGTGGTCGAATGGAATAGTAAATGCAGTTTTATATATATCTTCTTATTTGACCTGAATCTGACAAATAGCTAGATTTTAAATCAAATTTGAAAAATATTTTTATTTTATGCAGACGATTAAACAAATCTCTTTTATTAGGAAGAGGACATCTAATTCATTTAAAAACTTTATTGAGAGGCTTGTAATTGATTATAAGTCTAGGTTTTCCTCTCTCCTTTTCAACCACATTCCTAACATAAAATGTTGTACAGCTCTAAGGAGAGTAAGATTATCGAATTAATTTTTTAGTTAGTAATTCGACAATCTCAGCTTTACATAAAACTAGATAATATTCATTCATCTGACATGGTCTAGCTTTTGTGGGAATGTCATGCTCATTGAACGTTTCAATGTACAAGAGTTCAAGCGAATGTATTTTTACGTTCAAAAGCTATTAGGTTTTCACCACATATAGAGTTTTTGAAATATTGTAAGCAATATTAGAGTTTGCTTATAATTAAAGCATAGGAAATTTTTTTGTTTCATAGTTAAATCCAAAATTTCAAACTTTAAATAGTTTAAATGCATAGACTTATTATGAAGTCTATTTATTTCATTTATAATAATTTCTTTAAGATTGGTGATAAATGAAGATAATCTTTTCATCCCAAATTTGTATTGAATTACGATGATCAATCCTTGTATTGGGAATTATTTTGAGAAGAAAAGGTGTTCCCAAAATAATATGCTAAGTTAGATTCTTGACTAGCAAGAATGACATAGTAATATAAAGATCATCTTAATAAATTCCTACAACAAATAATTTGTAGTCAATTTGTAGGATTTCTCCTTCAGCACTTTTAAGCTTCTGAGTGATCTTTTCAAAATATTTGGAGGGTATAAGTCCTTTCTGAATACAATTTAAATCTACACCACTATCAACAAGGGCATTAAGATTATGTAATATGAATTCATTATTTATAATTAACTTAATGGAAATATATCATTTTTGATATATTTCCTTTTGAATACTTTATAGTAATCCTGGATTAGCAGAAGTTTAGGAGTATCTTTAAATCGATTGTCATCTTCAGGATTAATTGTTTGAGAATAAGCTGGATATTTATTTAGTTCTAAATCCGTTATTCGACTATTCATTTGATCTTGTTCGACTTTAGTATCTCGATTTTTTTGTTGTAATGATCATACTTCATGTTTAAATCATTCGGAATACTTCGGTTGGATGAATATTTTCTCAATTCTTCTAGGATATACTTTCTTCACGGAGTATATTGATTATTTCCTTTTATTTAATGATTTTGCTTCGAGTTGATGAGTCATCAACTTGATTTAATATTTTTATGAGTTGGTCTTTTTAATTAGCTGTTAAGGTAAAAAGAGACATTTTTATTATATTTTTATAGTAATCTAATTATTGACAAGATTTGCAACATTCAAATCTATCTTCATCGGATGAAGAAGAAAAATTATTAATTTCTTCTTCACTTGAGGAGACATCATTTTCAGATTCAGAAGAAGTTAAAAGAATTTTCAAGATGGTTTGTTTCAACCCTTCATCAATTTTAATTCATTTAATTTCTTCTTAACACTACATCAATTAGCATAATGACCTTTGTGCATTTATAGCAATTAATTTCTTTATTAGATTTTTTCTTAGGTGCGTTTATTTTTTAGGTGTTATTAGTCCTCTTTATTTGTTTAGATTTATACTCTACCTTTTGTTTACCCTTCTTTCTTGTGGAGGTATGCATCGGAGGGGTTTCCTGTGAGAACTCACCGAGTTGTCTTCAAGAAGGCGTTCTGTTGATTTGATGATCTAACTTTATATTGGAACAAAGGGTTAAACTGTTCTAATACAAGATTTCCATATAAGATTTCCAAGGGATTGTCCCATCAAATAATTGAAGATGGGTATTAACCTTTTCAGCAAAAAGGTTTGTACATTCTATAATTTTTTGCTTCCAAAGCTATTGGTGTCATTTAAAGTCATTACTCTAGCTAAGAAGACATCCTTATACCATCTAAAATGTGTAAGGGAAGGACAACATAATTTTTGGAGTAAAGAGTGAGTTTTTTCTCCTTGATCTCTAATTATTCTGGCAAAATGATCCAGGATAGCATAGAGAAGATTATAAACATTATTTTCAATTCTTCTTTGCTATTCTTTTGGTAGGTGTTTTGTACTAAGCTCAATTTTACTTAATAAATCATCTTGCTTCTCCTAAGAGAGATAATGGTCCCATTAGCCTTTGAGTACTCCTGAGAAGCCACAGGCAATAGCTCAGACAAATTTAAGGGATTTAACTATGCTCTTTGCTTGCGCAAACAAACATTAACATTCTGTACAATGTTTGATGGATTTGATGTTCGGCTAGTCCATCAATGTTCCATTTATAGAGAGAATTACCATCTAAAGAAGTCCGTAGATTCTTTAAAGAGTAAATCTTGAGGCGTGGGTCTTTTATAATAATGCTTATCTAAATTCTTTTAGGATAAGATATTTTTTTTGAATATCTAAAGGATTTTGAATTTGAAAATTTTGAAAGAGTACTTCAATCTGATCATTTTTAGAATTTGCAAAATTTTCTAGAGATTCATTAGAGACAATATCTTCTAATGTTTCTAAAAAATGATCCTTTAGTTTGAAGAATAAATCTTGAATATCTTTAGTGGCTGGTCCTAATCTAAACATAAGTTTAGTAGGAGATTGAAAAGGGGGTTTTAGCAAAGCTGAAGATGTTCCTTCAGTAATTCCTCTAGTTTCTCATGTCTGAGTAGAAGATTTTAGTTTAACTAATTGATCAATTTTTGATTCTAGGCTAAACAAATGATCAGAAATGATTTGAAGCATACTATTGCTATAATTAAGTTATTTACTTATAACAATAAATTCTTTCAAAGCTTGAGGATCAGTACTAACTTTTTCAAAGGCTGCAATATCTAATGGTTTATCATCAACCATTTGGGCAATAGGTGGAGGATAAGAGTTTCTACCATTTTTCCTTGCTCATTTATCCATTTTTTGTTGCTTAAAATAGCTTATTGGGATGATTAAGTGTAATTTGGAAGTACCATGCAACAAAGGGGATTGTTGCCTTTCCTTTCTTATTACGTTTAGTCATTTCTTCAAAATATATGTTGGATATTTCGATTCGTTGACTTTCCAAGGTGATATTTCTATACCACTTACGAAAGTGATCATATTTTGGTTATCTAAATTCTTTTTGTGAACCGTCTCTAGACTTTTGATAGTTCATTAAAACTAAAATTTATTTCAAAGGGAGTGGGAGATTCATTTTCTCTCACTGGGTGATAAAGATTATTGGGCTTTAATTGATATGCTTTGATTGGTGTTTCGCTAATATGGGTTGGAGAGCTCGTAGATCTAGATCTTACCCTGGTCTCCAAAGAAAAATAGACTATTGGAAGCATTATAGATCTTCGTGAATTAAACCTTACTTCATCATCACCGTTAGAAGTCTAGAATATCTGATCAATATCTTGGTTTATAGAGGGTCGTGGAGTGACAACCGATGGTTTAGACCAAGATTCATGGAAAACAACTTCATTCCACTTAATGACTCTATTAGTGGCTATATGCAAAGCTAATAAATTTGTTTCAATTAAAATTGTTCGTTCAAATGGTTGAATAGCTTTTTTAAAACACAAAAATGTAATTTGAAAATAATTACAATAGCCTAGAAGAAAATCATAACCATGAAGTTGTAATTGAAGTTTAATTGCTTCAAATAGATTTATGTATGTTAAAGATAGACTTAAATTAGGAAAGGTATTAAAATAGACGCCATGACACGGCTAGTTTAAATTACTCCCATCGAGATAGAGCCCGTTAAGGCATCACCATCTCGTGCAAACAAGAATGGAGGCATTTATCCCTTTTAGAGTTAAGAGTTTAAATGCTATTTGGATTAAACCAATGTGAATATATTTATAATCTTGCATATATCTATGCAAATCTTCTTGAGTCAATAGATAAATGATTTTATCTAACCGGTCAATAGTGATAGATTATTCTACCGTTTTAACAAAAGGTTTTTCCTTTAAAATCAAAGGTACCGATTCGATAAATTAGAGATTTATCGACTTTGGGTAAAGACCATTTACTATGGTCTTCTTCATTTAAAGGAAACTCTGTTAATTCAAAATTTTTAATTAAACTATTATTTTTTAAATTTCTAATCATAAGATTACAATTTGGGCCAGAAGAAGAAGAAGCCATAAAACGAGTAGGGGAAGAATTTGACGGATAAAGAATTGTGCTAAATAGATGAGACTGTCTTGAGAGATAATAAAATAAATTCATAAAATTTTGTAACTCCAAACAGTCAACATAAATAGGACTCACAACCCAAGACAACTTTTAGGGAATTACACACATATGTGATGAAGTAAGGATAACAAAAAGATCATGAAATTATTTTGATTATAAGCAAAAGGATTTATCATAATGATATAATATCGTCAAGGATTTAGAAGATTACAAAAAACATTTACCCAACTTTGGTAAGCTTTCAGAATAAATCATTTGATCTATTTAGCATTCTTCTTATCGAAGAATCCCCGCTATGGGATTTACCCCATCATGGCTCTAATACCGACTTTCATTTTATGTATGCTTGTATATTTAACAAGCTATATAGGTAATATATGCTAGAAACCAGGTAGAGTAAAAGTTTTCACCTTAGCTTCATTGTGAAATCCAGCACACACACAGGTATTTAAAGAGTGAACAATAAAACTCCAGAATTTTTACGTGGAAAACCTCAAAAAGAGGGAAAAACCACGGGGCACTATGTATCTATTTCAGAGTACAAGATCTTCCCGATACCGGGATTAAAGAATTGTATATGAGAAAGTGACAGCTAGTAATGTAATATGTAATGTTTGATGCGATGATGATGATGATGACGATAGTGGTCGCGATGATGACCTAAGTGGTCGACGCGAGGATCGCGGTGGTGACGGGTGGCCGGTGGTTGACGACCGTCGAGTGGCATGATTGTGCTTGGAGGATCTTTAGAACTCTCTCCTCTCTCTTGCTTGGGCTCCCCTCATATAAGGAATGAGGGGCTATTTATAGATTGGAGGAGTGGCGTCTCTGTAAATACATGCAAAATTCAAACCACTCCTCTCCATCGGACGGCTCATGATGATTCCCTTGATCATATGATGTATTTTGTGTATTTGAATGCTCAAATGAAGTCGGAATTGTAAGATATTTGGCTTGTTGGAACCGGCTCGTCGAGACGCTCGATTTGACTATAAACACTCCATATTTGAGAGCTTTTTAGGAATTTAACGGATGTCTCAAAATTTCTAATGATATTTTAAGTGCTTGATCTCGACCAGTTTCAATTTCTGATTAGCTTGCTTTCGACATCAAGATTCGTGCTTCAACTAGAGGAATTTTCAGGGTCATATTAATTGCCCCCTATTTTTGGATGATATTATCTCAATCATAAAAAAATATGTGCCAAGTACTTCAAAATAGCAAATTCTTCAACGAAATCTGCAAGTCCATTAACCACACATTTTGAGAGAGAGATCTTCAGAAGCACAATATTATGACTATAGAAGCATGTAGCATGCGGATGAGTATAAGTATGCGCGGGCACGAGATTTTGAGATTACTTTGCCCGAGATTGTGTCCGCGCTCTTGTGGGCACGGCGTTCACCATGGCAACGGGTGCCATGGCTCTGGGGGCGCATAATGCGGCGCGTCACGACAAGCCTGGTGGGCGAACGGACGCCGCTGGTCGGTGGGTCAGCGGAAGTCTGGCGTGATAACGCCAGGGTCGGGTCGGTACGGCGGCGACGTGACGGTATTCTGGCGCAGCCGTTGGCACTTGCACGATCTGAGCGGTGGTTGCCATCTCATGGAGCTCACTCCACGCTGTGAGCGGTCTGGGCGCCGCCACGCCCAAATGACGGTTTTGATGGTTTCGATTTTGGCGGCTTTTGATGATTTTACCTTTTACCCCTAGAAGGGTCTATAAAACCCCAGGGCCAAGGGAGAAGGCACACTTCTTCAATGCTCTAGTGCTTCTCTTCTTCTTGAGTGAGGTTCATTGTTGTTCGATTTTCCCTCGAAGAGGTGTCCGGCCGACTCGTCGGACCGTCGGGTTTGGAGGCGATCAAGGCCCGCGTTGTTCCGATTTCTCTCGAAGAGGCATCAGCGACCTCGTCGGACCGTCGGGTTTGGAAGCGATCAAGGCGTGTACATCGTCATTTTCCAATTTTCCCTCGAAGAGGCATCAGCCGACCGTCGGACCGTCCGGTTTGGAAGCGATCAAGGGCGATACATCACGTTGTTCCGGTTTTCCCTCGAAGAGGTCAAGCTCGTCGGACCACTCTCGGACCATCGGGTTTGGAGGATCAAGTCCGTGGTTCCAACTTTTTTTTTTGTTAGGAAATTGGATTTCTCACGACTTTAATGGATGATTAGGTTGATAAGCGCCAAGATGGAGAGGCGTTAGCGAGAACTATTGTTCAAACAACTTCGAGAAAGTTTGGCGGGTAATTTATGAGCATCATCGGGAAATATCTTCTTTCTCCTCTTTTTTTGTCTTTTTTTTTCTGATATGTATGTATCCTTTTTTGTCGGTGTAGGCAAAAAAATTTTATCCAGTGGCGAGAGAGTCAAAAAAGGAGGTGCCCAAGCATTGGGGTGAGTGAGTTGCTTTTACAAAATTCTCAGATTTTTGTCATTTCTCCCTCTTTATTTATTATGTATTTTCATAGGGTGATGGCCAGAAGAAAACCCATAGTGTGGCCTGGGGATATACCATACATCACATCGAGATAGTTTAATGGTGTTCCTTGAGAAAGTTTTCTTCTAATGAGTTGGTAGCCATTGTTGCCAAAAAGTCTGATCGAGCCCGTTCACCTCTGCCAGGGTACTTTATTATTTCTGAGATGATTCTTCATGCGGGACTGCGATTCACTTTGGCTCCTGAGTTGATTGAGATATTTAAAATATGTGGTGTAGCTTTGTCACAATTTTCATTTCGAGTTTTAATGGTCATCGTCGGTTTGGCTGTCTTCTTCAGAGAGCGTGGTGTTACTTTGAACATCAAATACTTGTGTCGAATGTAAAGATTTACATGTGATACCCAGGGACGTGTTTCTTATCGGACTATAAAGAATTGGATAGAATTTTCAGCACAGGATCAATCTAGAAATTGGTCTAATGGATTCTTTTTTGTGCAAAATGAGTGGGGCCTTCTTGAGAGATGGGGAAGATTGAATGACCTTCCAGATCCATTGCTGATGTTGGAGAATGAGATCCTAGCAACTCTTAATATCCCTGATGTAGGAAGCTTGCAACATGAGTTACGTCACATTGGCAAATATATAGTTGAAGATAGAATGTTCAAGGTTGGCCTTTCTATCCAGGTAGGGAGATCTCATTCTTTTCCACTAAAGAGGTCAAGCTAAAGAGAGCTCTAAAGCTTGAGAAGAAAGCATTACAGGATCGTCTTTCTGAGAAGGAGCATATAATGTTAAAAGCGGAAGCAAATGAAATCTCCTTGAAGGTGGTGGAAGACTTTAAGAACTCCCTGGCTTATCTCGGTACACTCGAAGACCATGTTCAGGAAGCTCCTAATTATATACTTGATGTTGAACTAAAGAACTTGGAGCACCAATGTTTAGAGGAGGGCTTCATCCAAGGGTTCTAAAGGAATACTTACATCAGGCCAGGAGCTAGTATTGAGGATGTCTCACCAGTATCAGAAGACTCTTAGTCCGATTCGGAGATGAAGGAGTTGAGAGTGAGTCCAAGGTAGTATCTCTAGTGGGGAGGACATTGATATCACCAAGCGATATGATGTAGCATCACTTGAGGATGCATTTTTTATGTATTATTATTAGTGTGATCTTGATTATTTTTATATCATCATGTTAATGCTATTAAATTTTTTTTAGATGATACTTATTTTGTTTTACCTATCCGGGGTAATTGGTCGGAATATTATTTGACTATGTTAACCTGTACGGATGAGGTTGAATTGAATCCACTCAAAATTTTTGATCTATCCGAGGTTGTTTGTCAGAGTCTCCGCTCAATGATGTTAACCTGTATGAAAGAGGTCATGAGGAGTCCACTAAGGACCTTTTGACCTATCCTAGGTTGTTTGTGAGTCTTGGACATTAACATGTGGAAGATGGAAAGTCCCCTTGGGATTGATCATGCTCGATTGAGATATAGCATTGAGTTGTATATTTCTCAAGTGGGAGGATTAAATGAAGAAGAAACAAGTTTATAAGAAGAAAGCTATAAATTCATTACTCTGATAAGTTCAATGATACAATCATAAGACGATTTTAATACGGATATGAGTTTTAAGAGAAAATGACAACAACAACAACAACAATAACAACAATAACAACAAGTCTTTATCCCACTAAGTGGGGTTGGCTACACAAAGAGGAAATGATAAACGAGACAAAATAAAAGCTGCGATAATTATGCAATAAGAATTACTGATAATATTTTTGGAGATTCTCAGTGTTCCAAGTTCAAGGTAAAGTTTTTTCCTCTGAATCCTTGAGCTTGAAAGTTCCTGGCTTCACCATAGCTATAACCACATATGGGTCATCCCAAAGAGGTGAGAGTTTATTGTGTTGAGGGCCTTTTCCTGTAGCTTCGAGACTTCATAGGACCAAGTCACCTACAAATATGGGACGAGATTTTTCTCTTCTGTTGAAGTGATAAGCTACCCTTTGGTGATAGGAAGTAGTCTGAAGTAGGGCCATGTCACGAGTTTCGGGGAGTAGGTCCAGGTGCTGTCGGAGTTTTTCTTCATTACCATCATGATTGAATAATTGATCTCTTGGACTTGGAACCCTGATATCTACTGGTATAATAGCTTTTGTACCGAAACACAAGTTAAAAATCTCATCAACCCATTGCCCCTTGGCCTTCTCGAGATGTGTTTTTAGTCCTTTGAGTATAGTCCTGTTGGTAGCTTCAGTCTGCCCATTAGTTTGAGGATGTGCTACAGCCATATGTAGCAGCTGAATGTGAAGATCTTTGCAAAAGGACATAAAAACTTTTCTAGTAAATTGGGTTTTGTTTTCAGTGATGATCTTTGCGGGAAGAATCGACATACTATATTTTTCCAAACAAATTATTTAGCATTTGCCTCCATAATTTTAGCGAGTGGTTCGGCTTCCACCCATTTAGTGAAGTAGTTGACCGCTAAAATAATGAACTTTCGTTGCCCTGATGCTATCGGAAAAGGTACCATGATATCAATCCCCCACTCAGCAAAAGGCTAAGGGCTTTGAATGGATGAGAGCTCAGTATGCGGCATGTGAGGGAGGTTAGAGTGCAATTGACAACTTGCACATCTTTTTGTGAACTCCAAGGCATCTTGTTTCATCGTAGGCCAATAGAACCCTTGCCTTATAATTTTAAGGGCTAGCGCCCTTCCTCCTAGTTGTTCTCCACATATCCCTGAGTGGACCTCTCTTAATGTCTCACGAAGGTGAGAGACATTTGAGTGCATCCGAGAGAAACTCATTTGTATAGTTCACCTCCGATAATAGTAAAGTTTGAAGCTTGTCTTTGGAGATGAATTGCAGAAGTTAGGTCTTCAGGAAGAGTTCCTTCTTGTAGAAAAGACAGGATGGGGTCCATCCACGAATGTTCCTTTATCTCATCAATTGCTTGAATTACCCATGACCCTTGGATACTCAAAAAATGTATTTCTTCAACATGCCTTCTCTTAAACAGATCCCTAGTAGTAGATGAAGCAAGCTTAGCGAGAGCATCAGCTCGAGTATTCTTCTCTCGCAGTATGTGAATGATTTGATGTGTCTTGAAATGGGTAAGAAGAGACTTCATCAAGTGGAGGTATTGTGCCAGCTGGGGATTATGAGCATTAAAGTTTCCCTCAACTTGGGAGGCAACAAGTTGAGAGTCAGTGTGTATCACCAAGTCTTGAGCTTCACAGTCAATGGCAAGTCTCAAACCCTACTATGAGAACCTCATATTCAGCCGTATTATTAGTTGCAGGAAATTTTAGGTGAAGTCCATACTCTAGGGTATTCTGCTGGGGGGAAATAAGTAAGATTCCCGCATCAGCACCAGTACTTCCTGAAGCTCCATCAACATAGAGGGTCCATTTAGAAGATGAAAGGCATGTAGCAGATAGCTCCTCTGGAGTTGGGGCAGTGCATTCCACTATAAAGTCTACGAGTACTTGAGACTTTATAGCAGGGCGAGGTTGAAAATTTATATCAAACCCTCCTAATTCTACAGACCACTTGTTTGACCTCCCAGATGCTTCTAGTTTCTGTAGGATGGTCCTTAATGGTAAATGAGTGTAAATGCTGATAGTGTGAGCTTGGAAGTATAAACGCAATTTTTGCGCTGAGAAAACTAAAGCCAGAGCCACCTTATCGGCAAGTGGATAATGACTTTCTATATCAGAGAGAATTTTACTGACATAATAAATTGGTCGTTGTATCCCACTTTCTTCACTAAGCGAGCTTATCGGCTGGAAGAGACCGAGATATAAGTATAACATCTCTCCTTGAATAGCTTTGGATAGTAGGAGATGCTAAGTACTCCTTAGCTTCTCTGCGACATTCATCAGTCTATTGAAAATTATTATTTTTAGCTCCCTTTAATATTTTAAAGAATGACAAGTATCTATCCCAGAACGGTCTAGGAAACGGGATAACGTAGTAATTCATCCATTCAAATGTTGAACTTCCTTAATATTCTTCGGAGAAGTCATATTTTTGAGAGCTTTGGTTTTCTCGGGGTTGGCCTCTATCCCACGGTGGGTTACCATAAATCCAAGAAATTTTTCTGACGTAAACCCAAAAGCACATTTGGTCGGGTTGAGCCACATGTTATAATGTCGAAGAAGGCTAAATCATATTTCTAAGTCAGAAATATGTTGTGATTCTTCCAAGCTTTTCACAAATATGTCATCCACATATACCTCCATTGTGCGGCCTAGCAGGTCTTTAAAGACCTTATTCATAAGGCGTTGATAGGTAGCCGACATTTTTAATCGCGGCATAACTTGGTAACATAAATCTTTATATGTTTGAAATCGTAGCTTCTTCATCCATTGGGTTCATTTTTATTTGGTTGTAACGAGTAAGCATCAAAAAAGCGAGCATTTGATGCCCGGGTCAACCAACCGATCAATTCGAGGAAGAGGAAAATTATCTTTCTGCAAGCCTTGCATAAGGTCAGTAATCACACACATTCTCCATATTCCATTTGTTTTCTTAACCATGACAATATTCGCTAGCCATGTAGGGTAATGTACCTCTCGTATGAATCTCGCTTCTAGAAGCTTGTTAACTTCTTGCTCAATAGCCTGGAGACGATCAGGTGCAAAACTTCGCTTCTTCTGGATGATCGGTTTGAATGTCAGATCGATCTTGAGGGAGTGCATGATCACATTGGGGTCGACTCCCAGCATGTCCATCGGACTCTAAGCGAAGATGTCTTGATTTTTGTGCAAGAAGTCTATGTATTTTTCCCGTTGTTCGTCTGAGAGCAGAGATCCAACTTGCACTATTCATAATGGTTGGTCATCTGATAATGCAACAAAGAGCAAGTCTTCTACAGGCGAAGCTTTCTGGGGTACTTCTTCATCTCGAAAATTAAAATCTTCAATGTCAAGGTCATGGCGAGCTTGTCTGAGATAACATGATTGTGCTATCTGTTGATTTTCACAGACCACTCCAACTCCAACGGTGGTTAGAAATCTCATCTTAAGATGAGATACTAAAGTGACTGCACCGAAAATTGATTGGAGTGGTCTTCCAAAGATAGCGTTATATGTTGAATCTGACTTGACCACCATGAATTGGATTAAATGAGCCACTTGTCGAGGAAATTCACCAATGATAACAGGAAGGGTGATAGTCCCCTCTACTCGCACAGGGCGATTATCAAACCCATACAATGGTCCTACAGCGGGTTGGAGCTTTTCCCTAACCAGACCCATGTTAAGAAATGTGAGTAAAATAAGACATCAATAGAACTCTCATTGTCAATCAAAATTCTCTTAACATTATAGCATGGGTCACCGACCCCTGCGCTGATGACAAGTGGATCTTGATGAGGAACATGTACTCCTTCTAAGTCGAAATTAAAAGTGATGGAATGATCGATGAGACTTCTTTAACTCCATCGCTCGAGATGGTAATGAGAATTTGATTAGATAGTATTGGTCCTCGATTGTTTCAATTTCTCTAACTGTTTGATGATTATTTTGTTATTTCTGTGATGATTATCCTGGTTGCCCCCAGTTGGAGGTATGTTTGTTTGAGTCAATTGATTCTTCATAAATCAACGTAGATATCCTCAATGAGCCTCAATTTCTTCTTTGAGTTGTTTGTATGCCTCAGGAGTATGCCCGACGACTTTGATGGAAGTGACAATATTGCTCCTGATTTCTTGAATTTGGTTTTAGTGGATGCAGCCACTTGATATTTTCTTCATCTCGAATAGCCATTAGAAGGTTAACACGAGATGTGTCCAGCGGCATGTATTCCTTTTCGGATCGTGGTTCACGTCGTTGATATGGGGGTCATGGAGGGAGATCACGACTGCCTTGTTGCTTCTTTTGATAGGACTGTCGATCCACATTCCCTGGGGTGCTTTTATGTTTTCCTGTAGATTGCTCAAATTGTTTGCGATGCGCAGTAATAGCCTCATCAGCAGAGATTTGTGCTTCCACACGATGAACCAAGTCAGCATATGAGTGGACCGTGTCTCGCAATAGTGACAAGTAAAAAGGCCCTCGACGGAGTCCTCCAAGGAAAACTCCTCCTAATAGTTCAGGGTCTACTCCAGGTATTTGGCAAGCTTCTAAAGAGAACCTCTGAAAGTATTCCTTAAGTGATTCACCCTCGTTTTGATGAATGCCGGAGAGATGGGAGGAATCTTTAATGATCCTCCAGTTTGCAATGAACTGTTCTACAAAAATCTTGGCGAGTTCGTCAAAGGAATGGATGGATTCCCTTGGAAGGGAGTAGAACCAAGTGCGAGCTTGTCCCTTGAGGGTAACTAGAAAGACTTGACAAAGTAGTATGTCAGAAGCTTGTTGGATATGCATGATAGTCTGTAATGGTCGATCTGTTCATGTGGGTTAGTCACCCCATCATAGGAATCAATGTTCAGAAGCTTGAAACCCACGGGAATAGGATATTGAAGAATAGCTTCAGCTAAAGGTGAGGATTCCTCATAGCCTCGGTGAGGAGGAAGATGATTTCTATCTTGGAGGTGAAATTCATCTTGCATTAAGCATCATAATTTGGCACGTATAACATGACGAGTGGGATCAGCAAGACAAGAATGTGTCAAGCTACCAGCAATAATTGGTGGATTAGGCAGTCGGTGAGCTGCACGTAATGGATGAGTAGAACTAGCAGTGTCAAGGAGATCAGCATCACGATCTCTATGCGGAGGAACTTCAGCGTCAAGGAAATTAGCATTTTGACCTCCCCCGGCTAATGATCAATCTTGTGGGAGATGTGTTTTCTGCGGTAGTGGCTGTTGTGTTCCTCGCAAAAGTCGGATCATCTTATTTTGAGACTCTTCCATTCGACGCACATGATCTTCTAAAGAGATTTCTACCGCACCTTCACCGACAGGGTCATGCCTATCAGGGGGAAGTGAGGCAGAAGGTTGGCATCCTTGGTTCAAGGATTGGTTTCGAGAGTGACGGGAGTTGGAGTGGGAGGCTCCATTTTTATGAGTGTTGCGCCTATTGGCCATAACGAGGGTGTTCATAGGAATTGTGATTGAAGGGTTCTCTTCCCACAGACGGTGCCAAACTATGCATGCTAGAAAACCAGTTGCGATAGAGTAAAAGTTTTCACCTTAGCTTCTTTGTGAAATCTAGCACACACATAGGTATTTAAAGAGTGGACAATAAAACTCCAAAATTTTTACGTGGAAAACCTCAAAAAGAGGGAAAAATCACGAGGCCTAGCCCAATAAAAAGATTCCACTATGTATCTGTTTCAGAGTACAAGATCTTCCCGATACCAGGATTACAGAATTATATATGAGAAAGGGACAACAGTTGCTAGTAGTAGACGATGTTGACGACGATGTTGACGATGATGTTGATGACGATGTTGACGATGATGTTGACGATGATGTTGACGAAGATATTGACGATGATGACCGACGATAGTGGTCGGTGATGATGACCGATGGCGACGAGGATGGGCGGTGGTGGGCGGCGCGGCTGGGCGGTCGGCACAGTAGTGGCACGATTGTGCTTGGAGGATCTTTAGAACTCTCCTCTCTCTTGCTTGGGCTCCCCTCATATGAGGAATGAGGGGCTATTTATAGATTGGAGGAGTGGCGTCTCTGTAAATACATGCAAAATTCGAACCACTCCTCTCCATGGATGATGATTCCCTTGATTATATGATGTATTTTGTGTATTTGAATGCACAAATGAAGTCAGAATTATAAGATATTTGGCTTGTTGGAACCGGCTCGTCGAGACTCTCGATTTGACTATAAACACTCCATATTTGAGAGCTTTTTAGGAATTTAACTGATGTCTCAAAGTTTTCAATGATATTTTAAGTGCATGATCTCAACCAGTTTCTCATTAGCTTACTTTCAAGATCAATATTCTTGAGAATTTAGAGAATATATATATATATATATATATATATATATATATATATATATATATATATATATATATATATATATATATATATATATATATATATATGTGTGTGTGTGTGTGTGTGTGTGTGTGTGTGTGTGTGTGTGTATTTTAATGTGTAATGTATATATGCATATTTAGTTTGGCCAAGTTTCACTAAATTTGGAGTTGGTTTGATATGATTTGGCTCATGTTGACCCATTTAGGTCAAAATGGGGCAACTTGGGTCAAGTTGACCAAGTGGTCAAACTTGGATCAAACCAAGGGTTGGGTCAAGTTCATATGACCATTTGAAATATTTTGGTGGCTTTGGTTTGATTCGATTTTGTTTAGAATTGAATTTAGTTCAATGTAGTTCATTTATGTCAAATGGGTCAAGTTGACCAATTTTACCCATCTTACCTATTCGAGCTAGGTCATGGGTAGGTTTAGGTTTGGTTGGTCATATGAAGTGGATTGGTATCTTTGTTTCCAATCAAATTTGGTTAAATTTGGCTGATGATCAATTTAGGTGTTGTTAAGGTCAATTGGGCTAAGTTAGGTCTAGTTGGCCAATTGGGGTTTTGGTCAAGTTTACTATGTGATTTAGAATTAACTTGACCCATTAGTTTCAATCAATTTGGCTCAGATCAAGTTTTGACACATTTTGACTTTTTAGGTCAAGTTGGGTCAAGTTGGGTCAAGTGGCCAATTGGGCTAGGTTAGGCTCAAATGTTGACTTAGTGAAATTCAAACATTGATCATGAATGAACTTAGATCTTTGGTTTCAATCAATTTGGCCTATGATGGAATTTGGCTATGTTGGGTTTCATTTTGGCTAAGTGTTGACTTGGTCAACCCTTAGGTTTAACATTGTTTGACCCAATTTGAGTGATTGATCATCTCATGATGATTGTTGATCACTATGAGAGGCTTGGGTGAGTTTGATTCAATCCAATTTGGTTAGGATTAGAATTTGGCTCATAAGGGTACTTTAGGTCTCTTTGGGTCAAGTGAACCTAAGTGGGTCAAATGGCTTGGTCAAAGCTTGATTTGAGTTTGATTGAACTCACATATAGACTTATGATTGAAATATAAATCTATTTGCAAGTGGTTTGAAGTCAAATGGGTTTTGATTTATTTGGCAATTTCAAGTTCAACGGGTGAACATGAAATGGATTTTGGCTTGATTTTTGAATTGAGTTTTGGTTAAGTGATTGAAGTTTGTATTTATATTTGGATTCATGATTGAAGGATTGATTGAATCATAAGGAAAATCAAGAGTTTGGCTTGATTTGAAGTTGATTTGGCTAAGTTCAAGAATTTGACTTGAAAGGCTTAGGTTAGATTTTGATTAAATTTGAACTTGAATTTTGGAGTTGGTTTTGGCTGTTTGAATTTATATTTCATTTATATATGTGAATATAAATGAGAATATAAATGGGTCATGAGAAAATTTCATGAGTTTGAAGTGATTTGAACATGATCTAGGCTAAGTTCTTAAGAGAGGATCATGGTGACTTAGGAAAGATTTGTGAATTGATCTTGAATTTTGGATTTAGTTTGATTTATTTGAATTTATATTTCATTTATATATGTGAATATAAATGAGAATATAGATGAGTTTTGAGAAAATTTTATGAATTTTAATTGATTTGAATATGATTTAAGCTAAGTCCTTAAGAGGGAATTAAGGACTTAAGATGGATTTTGAACTAGGAATTTGAATTTTGGATTTGATTTGATTGATTTAAATTTATATTTCATTTATATATGTGAATATAAATGAGAATATAAATGAGTTATGAGAAAATTTCATGAATTTGAAATGATTTGAAGATGATTTTTTTAGGCTAAGTCCTTAAGTTGAACCTTGCCTCACGAAGCTAGTGGTAAAGAGGTTCTAAATTTTTGTCATCTCCTTTCATGAGTTAATTTTATTTTTCACCTGTTGGGAAACCCAATAGGGGTTTCAAGACCTACAAGGAGTGAGGTCCTAAAACCTAGAGGATGTTAGCTAGCTTTGATTAAGAATAAAATAAGCAAAGTGCCGATGGAAAGAGAGATAGTCTTGGACTTAGTTGGTTAGAAAATTTTCTATACGATGGGAGTCGCCTTCAAATCTGTGGGGAGAAATGAAAGAGTCAAGCATATAGAAATTCATCTTTTTAGGATGCCATGCAAATTCACAGATGTACTTATTTAGGTGATTGAGTACGTTATCAAGGAAATAGTGTACTATCTGGAAAGATAGAAGTCACTACCCTTTAATGGACCTAATCACCTCAATAAGGACTCCTAAGGACAACGGGTATGCATATATACTAGAGATTCTTCCCTTACTTTACATGAAAAAGTAAAGAAGGGTTTATTTTAAATCGGGTTCATTAAGTTCCCTACAAAGGCAAGCCCCCATAGTTAATTAAATCATAATGAATGGGGATTCCTTAGGAAAACTCTCGATTAAGGTAACTAATCCTTGTCTTCAAAGATTTCAATAGGAAAGGATTATCAATTGACTAGTTCATTTTTTGAAAGATCAAATGGGATTGATCAAAATTGGGAGTTATTATCGAAGCCAAATGGAAGATAAGTAGCAAATGCCCATGATGCTAGAAAACCTAGCGAGCATCTGAAACTATCCTATGGTTGAGCTTTAAATTTTTTAAATTGATTTAGTTTATTTGAGTTAAATTTTTCAATAAAAATTTTGGGCTTATGATTCCTTAACACAAGATTAAGGAAATGTCGAAGAGGAGAGGATTTATGCTTATGGCCCATAAAAGGGAGAAGCAACCTCAGAACCTAAATCTAGAGAGCTTTGGCAGAAAGCACAACCAAAAATGGGTATTTTGTTTGTCTCCATGAGAGAGGACAAACCACCCGACAGCTTGGACTTACAACCGCCTACGGGTGGCCACTAACTAACTCCTCCTACGATTTTAAATACATGTAGGCAAGTCATTATGTTTATGCAAGATAGCTAGGTTATTATTCATTTAGAAAGAGATTAAGTCCTTGAACTCACTCCCTAAAGAGATTAGATCTTGCAAAGGGATATGCTTCAAACGACCTAAATCTAATGCAATTCAAATTTCATTTTACTTTTATTTTTAGATAATTATTTTTGAGAGGCTAATAGGACTCATATGCCTAATGCATGAATAATAAAGTTATTGGCCAAAATCAATGAAAAGGGAGGAAGTGAGTTTTCACCATGGATTTCAAAGGTCAAGCCAAGTTTCTCTGGCAAAGGTGGAAGCCCTCCAATCAAGAGTGAAATAAGATGCTGTTGTGCATGATATTGTAAAAGAAATGCTTATCCAGCTTAGGGGTTGCTAATTCTTTTTTCTTGATTTTAAACTTAAGCTTTTGGTGAGGTTATGAGTTATTTAATTTTTATTTTTCTCTAAAGAGCCCAATCCACATTCAGGTCATACATAAAGCAAGGAAGAAACTAGGAAAAGCATGCCACTTAATGCACAAGCTAAACAAATCATCAATCAATTTATAAAGCTAATCACAAAAGAATAAAAAATTTGTGATCGGCACAAACCAAAATATCAAATTGGGTGAGCTCCTTATACAACCTAGATTACAAATGAATTAAATTACAATTAAGCAAGGAATCCATTGTTATTCCTTCAAGCTTATTCTTCTTCTTTTCTTTTTTCTTCTTCGGTTCCTTCTTTTGGAAGGTAAACGTTCCAAGGCTTCACATGGTGTATAAGATAGGATCTTATGATGAATGTTTATCCTAATCCCCATAATAATTATTCCAAAATCCTAATTGCACAAATTTACATGAAAAGGAAAAGTGGAAATCTAACTAACACCTGCAAAATAAAGGCTAGCTAAAATAAACCACATAAATCTCAAGAATATATATTGGACTTATCACCCCACACATGGGTGACTAACTCCACCTGGATTATTCTTAGGGGTATAAAGCACCTACAAGCAAAAGCATTTATATTTTATTTATGATAGTGCCCCTTAAGCACAATCCCCTACAGAAAATAATAATTAGACTAAGAGCATCTTACCATTCATTCTATGAGCATACACCCTAACATCCAGTCTAAAATATATATCACAAAATAAAACAAAATATCAAACCATGCACCGACCTAACCTAAAACTAGAAGTGGTCACTTAGGCTAATGTGTGTGCTTTGAAGGTTTGTGTGGTATGCTTAACTATGGCTTTAGGTTAAAATTTTCCAAGTGTGAAAACATGTTCAACTTAGAGGAGGGTTTCATTTAAGTTGTTTAATCATTTTGGGTTGATTTTATTTCATGTTTTGATTAAGTTCAAGTAAATCATACAATTAATTATTAAGTTATGAAGGGAGGGAAAGAGAAGGAGACTTCTCTTTCCTTCCCTAACCTAAGTAATTTCTAAAGTAGATTCACCTTTTAGTTTTGTTTAGGAGAATGTTTTGATTAGATCTTTTAATTAATCCTAAGTTTAGATGAAGTCTAAACAAACCTATTCAAAAAGAAATGCATTTTAAGATTAAATAAAATGAATCAAAATTCACATAACACACATTACTTCATTTCTTTCCCAACATGTAAAATATGCAAATGGATGGACCCTAAGCATATCTATACATACAAATGAGAATATTTAACATACCTTATGATGCATGGTAAGCAATCCATTTAAGTAAATGTAGAAGTTTACTATGCATGATTTTTCTTAAGTAGAAAAGGGTTTCTTTATCCAATTTTTCACATACACACTTGAAAGTAAGAAAGACATAAGTGAGTACAACGCCATTGTTAACCAGAAGTATAAAGTACAAGACCTACTTAGGGATACTTAAAGCCTCATAACCTCGAGGTTGTCCAGACTAATATACCTCTTTCCTTAAATACAAACATATGTATAAAAGAAATGAAATGGAAAAGAAGAATGCAAAAGTTGTTTTAATGGATTCATTTTGTTTAAGCAATTTATGTGTGCTAGTATAGGAAACCCTTCTTAAGTGGTAGCATAGAGAAAAATAGGATATGAAATTAGATAAGTGTTAGGTTCTTTTCAAATGAACCATACATCTAACCAAATTCCTATTCAAAATTATATCAACATAAGAGAGAAAGGAAACCTATACTAAGCACATCCATATATTCTTCGCATGCAAGCCTATCTTGAAAATATAAGTAGCATACTTTCAAATTTAATACTTGATTTATATGTTTTGAAAATAATTTGAATTTAGTAGTGATAATAGCCACTCATATTTCTACTTTAACCAACACATGCAATATTTGACATAAAGTAAACAATTTCATTTTTAAATTTGAATTTGAAAAATATGAAAGCATGAAACCATATGACATACAAATTTTACATGTTGGGAAAAGACTCAAAGCAATGAAAGCATGTAAGCAAATTCACTATTAATTAAATCCTAAGACATTCTTTGATTTTGAAGGTGAGATGAGTTTGCTATTCCTAACCCATTCCCACATGTGTTTGATATTTTTGTTTTATTTTTTGATAATTAGATCCATTTTTATGTATTAATTGGTTTAAGGTATGAATTAAGTAACTTAATTAACCCTTAACTACACCACCTTAACATAGTCAACCAAATAATTATGAGCCAATGAGATGACATAAAAACTCACAAGAAATTTAAATTTGCAATGCACCTAATAAGAAAAGGCCTAATGAAATTTGGCTCATAATTAAAGGTTAATTAGGCTAAGGGGTTTAGCTTAAGTAATTTCAAACACCCTTTCACACATATGAATTGGGTTTGATTTTCTTAATTGAACTTAGGCTATTAAACACCTAAGCATCTACCCAATGTAGATTAATTAAGTTCTTGAAGTTTTTTAGAATTTTTAGAAGTTAATTAAGGGGATAAATAATGAATTAACCCTAAATTAAGAGGAGATTAAAGAGAAAAGGGGTTTAGGGAATAACTTAGGAAATGCCCCAAAATTATTCCCTAAACCTCTATCTACTAATTTGACCTTAATCAACCCTAATCATGGATTTAAAACTACTAATCATACAATAATTATCCCTAATTACATAAGGAGGGTAATTAAGAAACCCATATGCAATTATCC
This sequence comes from Cymbidium sinense, assembly GCA_021442155.1. Classification (NCBI taxonomy): domain Eukaryota; kingdom Viridiplantae; phylum Streptophyta; class Magnoliopsida; order Asparagales; family Orchidaceae; genus Cymbidium; species Cymbidium sinense. The sequence continues at coordinate 8,050,686 of CM038232.1, forward strand.
AAATTAAACCTTCAATAAATCCCAAAAAAAACTTAGAGGTAGAAGTCATCCCCAAAATATACCTAAGAAGTTTGGGATTAATCGAGACTTAATTAAAATATAATTAGCAAAATAAAGTTTATAATAAAACCCAAAATTAGAAAACATAATTCAAAATCATTGAAATTAATTTTAAAATATTCTAGGTTGAATTATCTTTCCATAAAAATTTATTTCATATTATTTTTAAGAGAGATATGAATTTTAGAAGATCCACATTAATTAGAATTAATTAAAGCATCCTAGCTAATCTTATTTCTATTTTTTACACAACATATGAAACATAAACATCAAATCATAAAGGTGGTGTGATTGCGGATGCACTTTGATTTCTACCGTCTAATCAAAGATCGGATGGCCAGAGATCTCCCCGTAGTTTTAAAAAGCGTAAATCAAATTTTTAATGTGGGAATAATCTCAGACATCCATCCAAAATGTGGATGGATGAGATCTCCATAATTCTTCTCCCCGATAAGAGACCATGATCTAGGGAAGATCTCGATTGTGCTCGGATCGAAACCAAACTTAACCCACACCATGTAAAGGCAATGAGTGACACATCGAACAGTGGGATTTGCTTGAATTGAAAATTATTTTTACAATGGATCATCACCTCCTATGCTAGGTGGTCAAAAAATTCCATACCTCGTCAGAGGTGATCACTGGCTCAAGATCGATGAGGCAACTTTGTAGTGGAGATGAAGGCGAAGCCTGAAATTCTTGCCTTGGGGTTGAGTGACACGACTAACACCACTTCAAGATCCTTGTGGCTATCCAATTTCTCCTCTCCTTGCTAGAACTCAAAGGAAGCTTGAGGTACTTTCATTGGTCCTTAAGGAGTGTGCAAGAGGAATTATGGTTTTGGTGTGGAGGAAGTTCAAGATTAGATTGAGCTCCCCTTTTTCACAACAGAGAAGATGAAGTTTAATTTCACCCTAGGAAGCTTGGGAGGTTGAGGAATTACTTCTCGACTTCCTGGTTCAATCAAAATGAGGACTAATAGTTTTGAAATCAATTAGGGACATATCTCCCCTTGAAAGATCGGATGATCAGATTATTTTAATTTTGATCCAATTGCTCATCATGTGGGAGGGTTATTTGATGAGTTAGAAGTTTTGCACATGATCGATTTGAGGCCTTGAGTGATTTCCAACCTCATATGTGCTTGAATTAAGTTGAAGAGTTTGAATTAGCCATTTTGACCTGGTGGGTTTGGCCTTGGGGCTAGTTGGCACCCCCATTGGGTTGGGTGCCACTCTTCATTAGGTCCCCTTGAGCTATTAAAGCATCAAGTAGATATAAAGGGTATATGATTACCCATGGATTAAGCCAAAAGTTTTTTTTCTATGGCCTAGGGTAGAATAATTATTTTGCTAATTTTTCAATTTGGATATGTTGGGTATGTGGAGAAACTAGGTTTGGCCAAGTTTCATGAGATTTGGAATTCATTTGATAAGGTTTGGCTCATGTTGACCCATTTAGGTTAAAATGGGTCAACTTGGGTCAAGTTGACCAGTTGGTCAAATTGGGTCAAACCAAGGGTTGGGTCAAGTTCATATGACCATTTGAAATGTTTTGGTGGCTTTGGTTTGATTCAATTTGAGTTAGGTTTGAATTTGGCTCATATGACTTCATTTAGGTCAAATGGGTCAAGTTGACCAATTTGACCCATTTTGACCTATTTGAGGTAGGTCAAGGGTAGGTTTACGTTAGATTAGTCATATGGAGTGGATTGGTATCTTTTTCTCTAATCAATTTTGGTTAAGTTCAAATTTGGCTCAACATGGCCCCTTTAGGTCAAGTTGGGTCTAAGGTCAATTAGCTAGGTTGGGTCTAGTTGTCCAATTGAGGCTTTGGTCAAGTTCCACAAGGGATTTGGAATGAACTTGACCAATTGGTTTCAATCAATTTGTCTTAGATCAAGTTTTGACACATTTTGACTTTTTAGGTCAAGTTGGGTCAACTTGGGTCAAGTGGCCAATTGAGCTAGGTTAGGCTCAAATGTTGGCTTCGTCAAGTTCAAACATAGGTCATGAGTGAACTTAGATTAATATTTTCAATCAATTTGGCCTATGATGGAATTTGGCTATGTTAGGTTTCATTTTGGGCAAAGTGTTGATTTGGTCAACCCTTAGGTTTGACTTGGTTTGATGCAATTTGATTGATTGATCATCCCATGATGATTGTTGATCATGATGAGAGGCATAGATGAGTTCGATTCAATCTAATTTGGTTAGGATTAGAATTTGGCTCATAAGGGTACTTTAGGTTACTTTGGGTCAAGTGAGCCTAAGTGGGTCAAATGGCTTGGTCAAAGCTTGAATTGAGTTTGATTGATCTTGTATATGGACTTATGATTGAAATATAAATCCATTTACAAGTGGTTTGAAGTCAAATGGGTTTTGATCCATTTGACAATTTTATATTCAAAGGGAGAATATAAAGGGATTTTGGCTTTGATTTTTGAACTAGGTTTTGATTGCTTGATTGAAGTGTGGATTTATATATGGGTTCATGATTGTAGGGTTGATTGAATCATGAAGATAAATCAAGAGTTTGGCTTGATTTGAAATTGATTTGGCTAAGTTCAAGATTTTGACTTGAAAGGCAAAGATTGGATTTTGAATGGATTTGAGTTTGATTTCTGGAATTGGTTTTGATTGTTTGAATTTATATTTCATTTATATATGTGAACATAAATGAGAATATGAATGGATCATGAGAAAATTTCAAAGATTTGAACTGATTTGATCATGACTTAGGCTAAGTCCATTAAGAAGGATTTAAAGGGCATAGGAAAATTTCATGGAGTTTGAAGCTTGAATTTTTTTTATTTGGTTTAATTGATTTATATTTATATCTGATTTATATATGAGAATATGAATGAGAATAAGAATGAGAATATAAATGAATTATGAGAAAATTAAGGATTAAGAATGACTTTATAAATTAAGGATTGATCATGACTTAGGCTAAATCCAGTAATGGAAAATTAAGGATTAAGAAAGATTTTAGATTTGTAATTTTAAGGATTTGATTTGTATTTATATTTCATTTATATATGTGAATATAAATGAGAATATAAATGAGTTTTGAGAAAATCCATGAATTTAAATTGATTTAGAGTTGATTTTGAAGTCCATTAATGGAAAATTAAAGGGACTTAGAAAATTTCATGAATTGAGTTGGAATTTTGAGTTTAGTTGATTGATTTGAATTTATATTTCATTTATATATGTGAATATAAATGGAAATATAAATAAATTATGAAGATCTCAAAGATTTGATTGGTTTATATTAAGATTTTGGAGTCCTTAAGTCAAGGCTTAAGGACTTGGGAATTTGAGCTTAGGAATTTTGATGGATTTTTATCATGGGTTTCAATCATAGATTTCAATCATGGATTTCAAACATGTGGAGTTTATTTGAGTTTGGAGAAAATCAAATAGAATTGATTTGGAATTTAACTTGAATGAAGGAAAGTGAGGAATGGTTCAAGCTAAGGGTAGGCAAATTTTCCTAACACCCCTAAGGCATGACCTTTTCCTATGGCTAACTCTTTTAAGTCTTCTAGGGTTAGGTTGAGTGTCCACCTAATCACTAGATGTGTCTTAAGACTAAGAAACTCTTAAAGTCTAAGAGGAGTCCTATGTCTAAGATGGAGGGGTTGAGAGCTCATTCTAAAAATGAGGTCAAAAGACTTATATAAAATACAAGCCCACTATCGATGCTTGGAGAGAATAATTATCTCTAGAGATGGAGAGAGGAACCATCCCCAATGGAGTCACCAAAAAATTCTCTAGTGTTTATTTTTAGTTTATGTGTATGGGGGACACCATGCCGATCTGAGGGTGTACTTATTGAGGTGATCAGGTACGACATTAAGGAATAGTGCACTATATCAAAAGATAAAAATCACTGCCCAACAATGGACCTAATCACCATAATAAGGACTCCTAAGGCATGGTGGGTTTCAAATATACTAGAGATTTTTCCCCCTACTTTACCTGGATGAATAAAGTTGAGTTTGTTTAAATCAAGTTCAAAAGTTTCCTATGGGGCCAAGCCCCCATAGTTAATTACATCCTAAGGAAGGTGGGTTCCTCAAGAATACTCTCAATTGAAGTAAGCAATTGTTATCTCCAAATATTTCAAAGATAGGACTATCAATAAATTAGCTATGTTTTAAAAATCAAGTGAGATTGATAAAAAGGAGAGACTTATTATTGAAGGCAAAAGGAGATGAGTAGGGGATGCTCATGATACTAGAAAGCCTAGTGAGCATCCCAAACTATCCTATGGTTGGGCTTTATATATTTGAAATTGAGGGGAGTTATATATTTGAATTGAAATTTTATTAGAAAGCTAGGACTTATAATCCCACAATACAAGATTATGGAAATGCCTAAGAGGTGAAGATTTATGCTTGTAGCCCGAAGGAAAATAATAACTTCGAATCCTAAATCTTGGGAGCTTTGTCGAGAGCCAAAATATGTCCTAAATCTAAGGCAAAAAATAGGTAAATTATTTACCACCATAAGAGAGGTTTACCCGACTACTAGACTTATAACCGCATAGAGTGGCAGTCAACTAACTCCTCCTATGTTTTAAAATCATGTGGTCAAGTCATATGTTTTACAAGATGGTTCGGTTATTATTATTTAGAAAGAAAACTAAAGTCCTTAAACCCACTCCCTAAGTGACTAGAGTATGAGTGGTATGAATAATGACTTAGTCTAATGCAACACTTCTCAAATTTTAATTCATTTTTGACACTTCAATTTGACCAAGGCTATGGGACTTTATATGCCTAAATGTATGATGAAATAGGGTTATTGGCTAAATAAGAGAGAAAGAGATATTTTTCACCACAAGGGAGACCCTCAATGGTCAAGTATTTCCTTATCGTGCAAGGATGAAAACCCTCTCTTAGCAAGAATGAAATAAGATGATATGCATGATATTAAGCATACAACATCTATCTAAAGGGTTGCTAAATATTTTAATTATCTTGATTTAATGCATAGGCTTTAAGTGAGGTTATGAGTTATTTAGAAGATTAACGAGTTGTAGTTGGGGTAAAATTTATTTTTCCTAAGAGCCAAAAGGGATCTAGGCCATACAACAAACTCCAATCATTAAGAAACTATGAAAGGGCATATAATTTCTAATACACAAGCAAAACATAACATCAAAAATTTATAAACTAAACTTGAAAGAATAATAAGCTGATGTGGTCGGGTACTGCTATATAACCCGAAAAGAGCAAATGGGTAGTCGAGCTCTACCCTTATATAACCTGGTATATGAAAGAATAATTACAAATTATATATGATAAGTGTTATGGGGAGGTCATCAAGTCTTCATGCTTCCTCCATTTTTTCACTTGGTTTACTCCATTTGATTGGTAGCTTAGGCATCACAAGGCACCTTAGGATTAAACCTTCACCAATGTTTATCCTTAGCTCCCATAACACTTAACCAAATTTCTAATGCATAATTACATTAAAAGAATAGAAAAGTAAATCTAACTACACCTACAAAACAAGTGTTAGCTAAGCATACCATACAACCCAAGCAGTTATATGAATAATTTGGACTTAGCACCCTACACATGGGTAACCAAGTCCACTTGTCCTAATTTAGATTATGCTTAGGGGGTTAAGCAACCTATAAAAGAGAGCATTAATATTTATTTTAAGTGCCCTTTAAGCATAATATTCTACATAAAATATGATTAGGCTAATCACGGCTTACTATCTAGTCTATGAAGTATACACCCTAACATTCAATCTACAATAATACATCACAAAATAAATGTACATCAAACCATGCTCCACCCTAACATAAAGCTAGAAGTTGTGACTTAATCTAAGGTGTATTATTGAGGCTTGTGTGGTATGTTATAACTAGGCTTTAGAGTTATCATTCTCTAAGTGTGAAGGAAATTTAATTATAAAAGTTTGTTACACTTTAAGTGGGTTAATTGATTTTGTATATTTTACTTTATATTTATTTTATTCATTAATAACAACTTTTATAAAGAGAAAGAAAAATAAGCTATTTCTAATTAAGTCCACATACAAGCAAATTAATTAATCAATTTTTATTTATTAATTTAAAGAAATGAATATACTGATTACAATCATATAATATTTTAATATGATTGGAAAGAAATAAACAACACATGTGATTTCATTCATCATATATTTCATGGATTATTAAACAACTATTTAAAATACACATGTTTCTTAAATTTTGATTTCGTGTTTGATTTGATTTAAAGATGTGAAATGTAACAATATTCATTGAGTTAATTTGATTTAATGAAAAATTATGATTTTATAAGATTATTGAGGTATGTTAAAATTATATGAAAATTAAATTTAACCAATATATACCTTAAGTTAATTAACTAATAAGATGAAAACATGATATGAAACCACATTTGAAAATAAATCATATGTAAAAAAAAAATGAAAGTTAATGCAATTGGCCATGATTAATAAGGTAAGCATAAGGCTACTTAATTATCTTATGGTTTCTCACACATAATGTACCATAATTTCATTAATACTCTGGATGTATAAAACAGAGAATATACTAATTAAATTATGCAAAATTGATTTTTAATTAATTTGAGTTAAAACTAATTAATCTATTAATTTTGATTTAATAATTTTAATTAATGTAAATTGATTGAAGGGATAGAGATCAAGGAATATCCCAATCCACTAAGTCATTTAACATCAATGAGACTTTAAAATAATTAAATATATTTCTCTTTTAATTAATTAAGTGGCTAATTAATTATTTACTTTCATTAATTTGAAATAAATGAAATTAATGAAATTTTATAATATATAACTAAAACCACTTTATAAGACTTTTCATTAATAACATGAAATAATATTTAATTAGTATAATACCATTTTCATTTTTCAACACATTAATTAATAAATATAAAATCATTGATTTTTAATTAACTATAATTAAATAAAGAAATAATGCTGATATAAATACTAAAAACTTTTAAATTGGATAAATTAAGCATTTGGCTAACAAAATTTTTAATTAAACTTTAATTAATAGAAATTACTATTTAAAATTAATTAATAATATATTTCTTGATTTCTTAAGAAATATCTTTAAATGAGCTCATTTGTTTTTTTTTTTTTTTTTTGAATTTTTAATTATATTTTTTGAGTTTAGGTTTAAATTTATTAAAAATAATAATTAACTCTTAATCCCATTGATGGTTACACTATGTGCTTTCTACCAATGGGTTGTTATTTAATTGTCATGAATTTCTACGATAAATTAATCATGAACCTAATTAAGATCACATGATGAATCCTTAAATGAATTTAGTGTGATTATCAATATTTGTTATAATCTTTATATTTAGTGATAATGATGATTTAACATTATGAGCTTCAAAGCGAATCCACTCCAAATACCCATATCTTCTGAAGGATCACAATAGAGCTATGGGTTCAAATTACAACTTCTCTTAAGATTTTAAAAATTATTTAAGAAATTACATCATTAAATATTTTTTAATGATTAAAATTTGGTTAGAAAAAGCCCCATTAAGATGTATGAGCTTTGATTTAATTGCTCAGGCCAATCATGTAAAATAATTTTTGATTGATTTTCCTTTGATTTATTGAGTAATTGGCTTCAATTAGGCATTATTTTAGTTTAATTGGGTTTGCTTGATTGAAGGAAATAAACTTATTGACCTCTTTGCAACAAAAAAATATGAGCTTGGAGGCTTTAAGTTTAATGCTATTATGTTTTCACTTGAGGGTAGGAGAGTGTAATTTTTACTTGAATTAAATATACCCCAAAATGATGTGATCCATCTCTCCCCATTAATTTTCCTTTGAGAAGCTTTGGTTATTTTTAGTGGAGGAGCTATTGACTCAAGGAAAGATATATGGGTTGGGTTGGTCCTTTGGGTGTTGATTTCTTGAGAGGAAGATGAACCCATTTGGTCATGGCTCTAAATTTTATTTTGGGTAGAAAGCTTGGGTGCACTTCATTTTGGCACTTGGATGCTGCTTGGTGATTGAAAGAGTGTACCTCTTATAACAAGAATCCAATCCAAATGAGCTTGTCAATGGTTAATCTGGATTGGGTCCATAGATTTGGTTGGTTTGGTGGGTTTGGGACTCCTAAAATTCAAGATGGGTTTGTATTGGAGTTTTCTTTGGATATATGTGAAGTGGTTCATTTGGTTCAAGTTAGATTGGGTTGATCAATTGTCAAATTAGTCAAACCAAGGCTTGTTAGTTCAAATGATGATGTTCTAAAGTTTTGGCTTAGCGGTTTTGATTGGTGGCTTAGGTTTGATTTTGTCATTTGATTCAGAAGAGTCAAATGGGCTGATTGACCAATTTGACCAATTTTACCAAATTGGGTTGGGTTGATGTTCATGTTCAATTGGTCATTTGAAAATGATCATGCTTTGGTTTGATTTGATTTGGGTTTTAATTTGGATTTTGACTAACTTGACCTTTTATGTCAATTTGGCAAGGTTGGGAGTTAATTGGTCAAGTGGGCTCATCATGCTTTGGTCAAGTTTAATAAATGATTTATTGAACTTGAGCCATTGGTTGTAATCAATTTGGATCTTGTGATTTGACTCACTTTGGCTTTGGGAATTTGGGGTCAACAGGTCAAATAATTGGACTTGGTTTTATTCAATTTAAGGTTTGTCATGTTCAATCATTGATTATAAATTGGTTTGAATCAATGGTTTCAATCAATTTAGTATATGGTGGGTTTTGGCTTGGTTTGGTTTCATTTGGGCTGGTTCACTGGTGAAAGGACCAGTTGGCCCAATTCAAGGTGTTGATCACCTTGGGATGTTGATCATGATATGAGGTTTGGATGGGCTTGGTTCAATCCAATTTGGGTTGGATTAAATTTGGCTCAAAGGTCTTTTAGGTCACTTTGGGTCAAGTGGACCTAAATGGGTCATTAGTTTAGTTTTGTCTTGATTCATGTTTGGTTGAACTCATATATGGATTTGATAAAAATATAAATCCAATTTTGATTGGTTTGAGTCAAATGGATTTTGGTTCATATGACAATTTCAAGTCAAAAGTCAACATGGGCTTGACTTGAGTTGACTTGGATTTGGCATGATAGTTTATAGTTTTGTGTTTATATTTGGAATGATTGAAAATGATGAAGAATGATTGAATAATGATTCATGAGTTTTGAGTTGATTTGGATATCAAAAGGTCAACATGAACCTTTTAAAATAAGTACTCTTTTAAACTTAATTGGGTAAATATCATTAATTTTTTTTAATAGGTATAATCACCAACTAAGTGGGACTAGGTATACGTTTTAGGTGAGGAAGCTAATGTGGGGTGTAAGTATGACATGATTAGTGGTACAATTTAGGTTTGTACGTCATGGTCAAGAATGATCAGCGTGTGCATGCTAGTCAGGTGGGAGATTAGGAAATTTTTTTTCACATGGGCTACACCAAGTCATGAAGCATATTGTAATCAAAGGTGAATATAGGCATATTGAAGTCATTCGATATGTACTACAATATTACATCAAGGTTTGGCTTTAAGCTCTTATGTTTTTTTCTTTAGATTTGGATGTTTTTTACTAGGTTTTAAGTTATCTTCAATTATGGTCAACCTTAGAGTTTATAGGTTTTCATTTAAATAGATATAAAACTAAATATATGTGTTGTAATTTAAATTATAAGTTATAGTGTTAGTGTTATGACATTGTGAGCAATTGGATAATTCATGAAATGAATTTAAGTTCTGAGTCATTACAAAAGTGAGTACAAATATTTACAAAATGGTATCCAAAATAAAAATAAAATGAATGGTAGTATAGACACATAGGTCACATTATCCTAAATTGACTAACGCCTCCATGATGATGGAATCGCACTCCCAAAGTGTCGGTGTGCACGTGATGGGCGATGCATGATGGTAGCCCTCCAATGCAAGGTCTTGATGCATGATAGTCTGTGATGGAAGAAAGGCGGTTGTGACTCATCAGTATATAGAAGAATAGATCAACATATGTAGATGGTGCATCCCAGTCAAGTGACATCCTCTGTGTCGATGTAATGTGGGTCACGATATGTACACACAACCTTAAGTCTTTGCATAAACCTTTGTATAGCTCCATAACTTGTGCTCATCGCATGGCAGTATGGTGGAAGATGTCTTGAGTCGCCAAGATGTGCTCATATAAAAAATAGTGTGTGAAATTATCCTCAAGTAACATATTAAATTCAACAATGCTTGTGTTAACACTTACATATACAAGTCCTGGGATAGTAAGTGGTGAGGATTTTGCAATGAGATGGGTAGAGAAGCCCAATATCTTAACCATCACATGTATCATATAGGCTGACTTGTCCTCATCTTTGTCCAAGCCCTCTATGTAATCCTCCGCCTCTTTAGCGGCAATGTACTGGTGGTAATCAACCTAGTCTACATATGCTTTGCCTCGACCATCGATCCTTTTGAAACTAGGGTCAACTGGTGCCACATCTACTCTGGCTATGAGTCCAAACTATCTACACTTGATGGGTTGCACTCCACCCTCTTCTGATCTGGGTTCACCATGTGATCAATAATGCATTGATTTGCTCAATATGCGGCTCCCAAATCACGCACATATTAAAATTATGTTAAATTAGAATATACATTATAAAATTATAATCAAAAGTACTGCAAGTTTAACGTGTGCAAGCCATCCATCATTCATATACAATGCTATGTTCACCATTTGCATCTGACGAACATATCTCTCATTCCATCTATGCACATAACACATTTTAAATAAATATATAAGCTAAAAATTTGAAAGTGCAAAAATTAAAATATATCTCAAACCAATGTTAAGACCATCAAGATCAGTCAGATATGGCACATGCGGGGTTGGACTCCCCAAATGAAGATGCTCCCATGACCTTATCCGTAGGAGGTGGAGACAGCCAGCCATATTGGCCCTATTGGGCCTAGTAGACTCAAATAGCTCTCTATAGAGGTGGGCCATAATTGCTCCTCTTATATATAGTGAACTGAATGAATCTAGGTCCTCAATAAGTGGAAGATACTATAGATGGACCTCAACTTAGCATTAGGAAACAATAAGAAATAAAATGTAGGCACGCACATTCATGAAGTACTCATCAATGCTCAGATGCACATATGACTCTCTGTAAAAAAACCACCTAAGCCACCTCAGTGGCATGCACATCTACACTTGTGCCTGACCCATCATGAAGGTATGTGGGCTGATCGGGTCATGATACACCACATCTGGTTTAGGATGTCATCCCAACAACTCACCGCAGTCATCTGTCCAACTATGCCACCTCTTCCCCTCACCAATCATAATTGGTCCAATAACAGCTGGTCTATTAACACATAATCCTAGGATCATCCCCACATCTTGAAGCGTCACTGTGATCTAACCAACAGCTAGGTGGAAGGTATTGGTCTATGGAGACCATCTCTCAACCAAGGCAAGTATATGATGATCCGGTAAAGAAATGAAGCGACTAGCACTATACCTACATCCGGGCGATGATGAATCTCCTGCAAGTGATGGGCCACTCCTTCAGTATAAGCAAGTGGGAAGCAACCTTTAGAACAGTGCTCAAAAAAAAAATAAAAAAAAACATGATCGATCAATCATTAGTCAAACTGAAGGTTGTGCAGGTGTAACATAGAAACTGAAATTAAATAACACTTACAGTATCAGGGTGGGTGGCTCTATGTCATCCATGTAGGGAGGCTATGCTAGGGTGGATCTTGGTAGGTGGTTGCTCCAATTGTAGGGTGTCCTCCCTAGCATGGCCCGACGCATGTAACTAGTGGGTGCTCCTCGCCAAAATACCTATTGAAAAAAAAAAAAATGAAGTAGTTTTAGATAGTTATAAATAATAAAAGGCAAAACTGTAGCATAAATTATGTTAAAAAAGAGTACCGCAACCTACATGAAAAGTCTAAATAACATGCACTAAACATATAGATTGTGCTAATATAACTGACATACCTTTATTGTTAACATTGTGGAGCACGATGACTTGAAGTGGTCCGTAGGCTAGAGGTTCTACTGCTATCTCTATTTTCATCTATTGTATTTTTGAACTTAGTGGCACAAGGTCTACCTGACCTTCTACAAAAATTTGGTGGCTACAATGCTATTAAACAATGCTTAGCACTATAAAATGGCCAATCAATGGTTGCAAAGTGTGAAACTTGTTGAGTATGTGAGTTTATCTGATCAGAGTGTAGTCGACACACGCGTAGTTTAATCTTCTAAACCCCAGTGCAGCAATAACATGCAGGCATGGCCAATGATATATGACTATTCTAGAAGCTGACTAGCACTGCTGTAACGCATCCGGGCGGTGATGAATCTTACGCAAGTGATGGGCCACCCTTCATAAGCAAGTGGCGACCTAGAATAGTGCTCAAAAAAAAAAACATGATCGATCAATCATTAGTCAAACTGAAGGTTGTGCAGGTGTAACATCAAAATTGAAATTAAATAACACTTACGATGTGGGTGGGTGGCTCTACATCCATGTAGGGAGGTTATGCTAGGGTGGATCTCGGTAGGTGGCTGCTCCAACTGTGGGGTGTCCTCCCTAGCATGGCCCGATGTTGATGTCTACTAATGGGTGGTGCTCCTCGAAAAAATACCTTGAAAAAAATTAATGCGATGAGTGTCGGATAGTTATAAATAATAAAAGGCAAAACTAGCATAAATTATGTTAAAAAAGAGTACGCAACCTACATGAAAAGTCTAAATAACATGCACTAAACATATAGATTGTCTCGCTAATATAACTATGACATACCTTATTATTAACATTAACACGATGACCTGTAGTACTGTCTTGCATAGGAGGTTTCTATTGTTATCTATTTTCATCTATTGTATTTTTGAACCTAGTGGCATGAGGTCTACCTGACCTTCTACAAAAATTTGGTGGCTGCTATTAAACCATGCTTAGCACTATAAAATGGCCAATCAAAATGGTCGGCAAAGTGTGAAACTTCGGTTGATGCATTGAGTTTATCTGATCGAGTGTAGTCTGTACAGCGTCGTAGTTTAATCTTCTAAAACCCAGTCACAATAACATGTGCATGATATATGATTGTTTTTTATTGCAAGCTACTTCTGACCATTATCTAGCAAATCAACCCTAAATGATCGGCTTGAACTATTAAACACCTGCATCTCCCGGGGGTTGATGTTCACTAGTTTTGGGAAATGTCTGGCTTCCCTCATAGTACCCTGTAACATGATGGATACCCTTTGGGTGAACATAGATAAGTTGGCCTCCTATTGCTGAGTTCGGGAGGAAAGTCTTTTCATGAAACATAATTATAATAAATAGCGTGATTAGAGCTTGAATAAGCAAACCACGTGCACATTTTAGAACATCGTTGAAACATTCAGATGCATTAGTCATCATTGTACCATAACGCATTCCACCATCATGTACAAGTGACCGTTTAACTGGGTTGCATTCCACAAGTCATTTATGAGCTTCTTCTTTCACATTTTTAATATTTGTTATAAAATGATTAAACTCACTAATGCCATCAGTGTTTCCTGCCATATACATCTTCTAGCAAAGAAATTCAACATCACCAATTCCCAATCTATGTATTATCTTTTTAAAATTTTCACGTAGATAGCATAAACAGTGTCTACGAGTGGCCCATGAAAAAATTTGTCTGCACCAACGTAACAAACCAGCATGTTTATCAGATATGATGCAAAAATCACGTCTAGCTGACACCATATATAACATATCATGTAAGAAAATTAAGAACCACAACTGAGAATCAATCAACTAGACTCCACAAAGCAATGAGAAAACAAACCATTATTTTCATCTGAATAGCGGTAGTAAAGTCCCATGGTATTTTGCCTAACAAAATGTATTTAAACAGAACTGGGCAACTACCCCATCCCAAAATGGAAGGACCAAATGCACAAAAAATCTCTAAAATTGTCTTTGAATTCAGACTATCTCTAGGTAAAGTAGTACGCTTCCATGTAAAGGAGAGTCCTATAAGACTCTTCCCAACTACCAAAAAATTGCCTTACACCTAGCATCCAGCCTTCATATAGGAAACTTTGACATTAAACTTTGATTCCATTCTACATATAATATTCAAGGTTTGGATCAATTTGATGCCCGATTATAGTATAATGAAATAAGCTATGAATTTGGAACTACATTCGATGACCACCACAAAACTACATTGATACATCTATGGTGTTCCCCAATTGATATTCTCCAAGTACCCCTAAGCGTCACATTGTTGTTATAATGTAGATGCAATTACACATATGATGTATATCTTTGAGTGCTTGTTTAGAATTGAACATTATTCACTATACACCATCCAATAATAGCAAACTAAAGACTCCTTTTACTTGTAAAACACATTTCTTCTATAAGGTCACCTAGGATTTCAACATCATATGTTAAGAAATTTTCATCGATGGGTCAAAGTAAATATCATTGTCTCTCTCGTAGTTTGACACATCCGTACATACTCCTTAGTAGACAACATTTGACTTTCACTATCAATATTCTGGAATGAATGATTTTTTAAAAGATCATGATTACATTCCCAACCACGTTACCCAAGTGAACAATCATCATCATTTTCCCTACTTAGAGTCACTACTTAAACTATTCATAGTCTCATTATACACCGCACTCTAAGGCACATATGATTCCTCTAAATGATAAATAATATCATCGCTACCATAAAACTCATAAGTAGGGCGACACACTTTGATATTAATTATTATAAGTATAAATAGGGAAAGATAGATAAGGTATTACCTGGGAATTAATTTGTCAGAAAGTATGCCCGCAGGAATGATAAAATCTTGTATATGCATCATTGGTATATCTGCTAATCTTAATACCAGATCAGTTGATGTACATGCAACATTAGCATCCTCCACTTCCACATATAACACTAATATCTGACAGGAAGCTTCATATAATGTAACATCGCAAACTTCATCATCAGAGATAACAGACGCTATAAATCCGTTACCCATCGGATAACGACATATAAGACTGACAAAGTGGTGCTCTGAATTAATGTACAAGGACATCATAATTTATTATTTCAATTCCAGTAATGTGTTGTGCCGCAGAACCTTAACTGGATGATTTCAACCACCCACATAACTTAGAATGAATTGCTCATCGACACTTAGTTTACCTCCATAGAATATGATCAGTGAAACAAACTCTCTACTCATTCCTCAAATAATTGGAGAATAATGAATCATATTAGTATTTCCTAAATCTAGAAAAATATTATTCGTCCAAATTTATTTGTAGTACATACTACATAAATCAAATAAAATTTAAATCAATCAACACATTATGTGGACGATGCCATCTAAGGTGACTAGCTCTAAAGGTAATTGGGCTCCAATATTATAGGCCAACTATAATAACTCAAATCCAACTCATATCATTCATAAATATTTTGTAATCATTTATAATATTATACCTGACATATATTAAACGTTAAAGACTATATTATCACCTAAAATTACAAATCAATTACCTGAACCGCAACGGTAACCTAAAATTAGAAATCAAATCCTACTATAAAACTCTAACCATACAGCTCTAGGCCCTAGAACACACAATCTACTAACTTATAAATGAGAAAAATTAGGGATTTCCATGTGTTTACAAAGAATGACAAGAATGTGCGCTAAGACTGCAGAATCTGTCGTAGGAAACTTCCCTGAAAGGAACGCTGTAATCATCATCGGAAGCTAATGTTGGGTTCTAAGGAATGTTAGATTGAGAGGAAACCTGACACACGTAGCGGACGAGGCTCTCGGTAAAAAAAATGAGGTGGGTTGGCTAGAAGTGGAAGATGGAGCAATGTCGGTGGTTGGAGCAAGGCCGATGGCTACCAAGAAGGTTGGAGATGAAGTTGATCGTGCTCGGAAGGGAGAAATGTGGTGGGCGGCTCACGTAGAGGCATCGGACGCCACAACAGCTCAGATCCACGATGAAAAGGGCTCGCGAATAGAGTTGATTGTTCAATCAGCCCTATTTATTTAACCCTCGCTTAGTCGCCCACTAAGTGGGCGACTAGCTAATGAAAGTTAAGTGCACTAGTAAGCGGGAAGGGTGAACTTAATTAAAGCAGTCGTGGCTTCACTAGCGTGACTTCACGTGAGTTGACGTGGCTACCTAGTCACCCACTTAGTGGGCGACTATACCTATTTCTAAATTTTTTTAACGATACTTAATTCCCTAATTAAGTTTGAAAGGGTACTTATTTTAAAAAAAATTTCCTTCAAATTTTGATCATTAAAGTGTGGTTCAATCAATTTAGTTTGGCTTATTGTAGATAGAAATTTTGATTTTATGAATAAAATATATTCAATAGATTCACTATTTGGCTGGAGGTCAAGTAAATAGAGGTCTCAAGTAAGAGTCTAAGCAAGTGCATAAGAAAGTATAAAATAAGAGTCCTATCAATGCCCATCTTAAGTGCTTAATTGAAATGAAATAATAAAAACTTAAATTTATTCTTTCAATTCTAAATTTGTGTTATTAAAATTTATTTATTTATTAAATTTTAAGAACATGCATTGGCTATTGATTAATAAATATTAGAAATTAAACGTGGTTTCCATCTTTTTCTATTAATGGTCAGCTACCTTTTTCTCAAAAAGAAATTCTTCTTTTTTTAAAATGGTGATCACTATAGTCCTTATAAATATGTTTGATATGTGATAAAATTTCTCATTTTTGAAATAATATATTTTACTAAAAATAAAATTTTATTTTCTTATTGCTTAGTGGATTTAAGAGTTAGCTTTTCCTTTACTGAGATATGATAGTTATTTTATTTTCTATCTTAAATCTATTACACACCTTCTCTACATGTATGTGTGGTGATTATTTTTGGATGCGTTCAAGTGGACACCATGCAGATCGTAGGGGGTACTTATTGAAGTGATCTAGTATGACATTGAGGTATAATGTACTATCTCGAAAGATAAGATCATCACCCTACAATAAACCTAATCATCTAATAAAGACTCCTAAAGCATGATGGGTCTTCATATGTACTAGAGATTCTTCCCCTTTACATGAAAAGTTAAGTAAAGTTTATTTTAAGTCAGGTTCTTAAGTTCCCCATGGAGGCAAGCCTCTATAGTTTATTATATCATAGGAAATTAAATTTTCTAAGAAAACTCTCAATTAAAGTAGTCAATTATTTTCTCCAAAGATTTCAAGGTTAAGACTATCAAAGGATTGGTTATTTTTGAAAATCAAATGGGGTTATTCAAGGAGACTTAGTTTAGAATCCAAAGAAAAATAAGTAGGAAATGATCATGATACTAGGAAGCCTAGTGAGCATTCTAATATATCCTATGGTGAGTCTTTATATGTTTGAAATAGAGGATTTATTTGTTTGAGTTGAATTTTTGTTAAATTGCAAGGGCTTATAATCCATCAACATAAGGTTGTGAAAATACCTAAAATGGGAGGATTTATGCTTGTAGCCCAAAGGGAGACATCAACCTCAGATCTTGGGAGCTTTAATACAAGTTAAAGCACAACCTAAATCTAACCGAAATGGGACACAAGGGTCTACTCCACTATTGACCTAACTTTTGGAGTGAGTTCTCAACCTCCCCATCATAGATCTAGGACTCTTATAGACACTAATAGTTTTTTCTTAAGTCTAGTGATTAGGTGAACACTTAACCTAAGCCTAGAGACTTAGAAGGTCTAGTCATAAGAGTGGGTTATGCTTTAGGGACTTAGGGAGACTTGCCTACCCTATAGCCTAAACTCAATCAATGCTTTCCTTCTCAAACCAAACACCAAATTCAATTCAAATACCAAATCCAAATCCAAATCCTAAATTCAAAATCAAATTTCCAAAATTCACAATCAATCCCATGATCAAATCCAAGCTAAAAATTCTTTCTAAGCCCTATGATTTTATCTTATGGACTTAGCCTTAACCAAATTCAAATCATTTATCAAATTCAAGTTCAAACTCAATTCCAAATGATTGAAACCCAAAATTAAATTTAAACTCTCAAATCCTCTTTAAGCCCTATGATTGAATTCCATGGACTTAGCCAAATCCCCACCCAATTTAAGAAAAACTTGATGGATCTCTTCATGAATCATTTATATCTTTATTTATATTCACAAATATAAATAAAATATAAACTCAAATGACCAAAACTAAATCAAACTGTCCAAATCCAAGACCCTTCCTAAGCCATATGGGCCTACCCCATGAGCTTAGCCTCCACCCTAGGATGATCAATTGCTTTAAAATTGGGTCAAACCAAGTCAATTTGGTCATTTGACCAAGTCAACCCTTAGCCCATATGAAACCCAAATTAGCCAAAATTCACCATACACAAAATCAATTGAAACCATTGATTCACACCAACTCATAATCAATGATTGAGCATGACTTGATTATAAATGGAACCAAACCAAACCTAATTGGTCATTTGACCGTAGTTGATCCAAATTGGCCTAAAAAGCTAAAATGGGTCAAATCATGATCCAACCCAAATTTATTGCAACCAATGGCTTAATCTCATTAAAATTGATCATTGAACTTGGCCAAAGCCATATAAGAGCCCAATTTGACCAATTTCTAACCTTCCAAATTGACCTAAAGGGTCAAAGTGGTCAAAATCTAAATTAAATTTAAATTGAGTCAAACCAAAGCCTACAATCACTTTCAATTAACCAATTGAACTTGAACCAACACACAAGCCAAGCTAATTTGGCCAATTTGGTCAAATTTTCAACTTAACCAATTTGACCTATATGAATCCAAATGAGCCAAAGTCCAACCTAGGCCAAATTGATTGAAATCACTTGAACCAAAACACTTCAAATCATCATTCGAATCTAGCCCAAGCCTTGGTTTGACCCAATTTGACCAATTGGTCAACTAACCCAACATGACCCAAATTGATCCATTTGACCAAATTAAGCTAAAACCCATAGTACCAACTCATGGGACCTTGGGATCTCACCTAACCTGACTTAAGCCCATCCTAGGTCAGCCCAAAATTAGCCCAAACCCAATTGGAGCTAAACCCAAGGAAAACCCCCCTTACATATGCCTACCCATGTGAGATTTTGCCAAATTTGGCAAAGTCCACTTCTCCCATCACTTGGCAGCCCTCACATACCCCAAATGGGGTATCACCTAGCCACCTAGCCCACCTTAAGTGGGCTACACTTGCCATAGACCAAAGGGAGGAGATCTAACTCACCTCCCTTCCAAGCTAAGAAACCAAAGGATCAAGGAAGTCCATTAGCCTATATCAAGCTTTGAGCCACCTCCCATGCCTTCCTCCACTCACGGCGTACCACGTGGACTTGATTGTCACCCTTATGGCTCTCTGATGGTGGCTGGCTAGCTGAAATTGGGGAAGCAATCCCATTTATCCACCTCAGGCAATTAAGGGGTATACTCCTTCAATTCTTATAGGAAATCACACCATTCACTTCATCTGAGCTCCCAAAAGAGAAACAAAACTCCCTAGGAAGCTCTCAAGCGATTCCAAGCCTTCCCCACTTTAGATTTCTCTCCCCATACATAGACAAAATAGGGGAGCTCATCCTTGACTCCAACTTTCCCATTTCTCAATCAAAATCCAATTGCTCTTGCATTCACCTTCCACCCACATCGTCGAAGCCAAGCGAACCTTGCCTTGAGCTCCAAGCCCACCAGAGGATGGACTTCGATCAAAGCCAAGCATCCAAAGGACCATTCTTGGCTAACCAAGTAATCCACTTAAAACCAATCCAATTATCATTCAATAGGGCTTTGTCTCAACTAGATGAAGCTTCCTTAAGTGTGTGAACTGTCGGTCTTAGCTCCGGTGAGGTAAATCCATTAAAACTGATCTTAGCTATTGGATCTTTACGGATCCCTCACAAAAAGGCATTGGGTTATTTTGGAGTGAATCCGAGCTCAAGTGAGCTCAAATCAAGTGATCCATGGTGGACGGGCTTCATTGTTCGTCACTTGCGGCAAGAGAGATCACGGGACATCCATTTCACATGATCGGATCGGACGGTCATGATCAGATCATGCTAAATCATCTATTTAATCCTTCTTTAATTATGGGTTTGATCTGTGCTATCCGATCTGAGATCAGATGGCAGAGATCAATACCACGCCTCGCCATCATCCAAGTCAGCCACAGATGTGATTACTTAAACAGCCAATCTCGTGGCTCCACGTGGAAAGCATGCCGCATCAACACGCCACATGGTGTCAATGGGATTAGGCTTAATTAAGGCTAATTAATTTATTTTTAAGGATCAAACTTCTATAATTCATAACAAATCATAAAAATTTCCAAAAAATACAAATGAAGGCTTATTTTAAAAATATTGTAGAGAGGAATCCACTAAAATTATTCGTAATTAATTTTGAATAGTAATTTAGGTTTGATTAAGGTTTAATTGAAAAGTTAATTACCTTAATTACTCCCTAATTAATTAACTAATTAACCTCAAATTTTTTGGGATTGTTTAGGGGGTTGACCTCTACCTCCCTTATTTTTCTTGGGATTTATTGGTTAACTAATTGAGAAAATGAATGATTAAGGTCTAATTACCTTCTTAACTTAATGAAGTGATAATTAACCATATGAATAGTAACTTGCTTAATTAATTAGGTCACTTATCACTACTTAATAGTGAGGAGGCTTAGGGAATTAGATTAGGTCTTCTCTTATAATCTTTTCCCAAAATTTCCTTTACTTTTTAAAGAAAAATTAATTAATAATTATTGGATTAATTAATTACTTAATTAGATTAATTAAAATTTAAAAACACATCTGAACCTAATTAATTCATGTGTAGATCTTTAGGTGTTCAATAGCCTAAAGATATTTAATGAAATTATGATTTGTCCATATGTGTGGGAAACCATAAAAATAATGAAGTGAGTTCTTTAAGCTTAATTAACTATTATTTATGAGCCAATTGCATTAGGCCCTTTCATTTCATAAGACCATTCTAATTTACTTTTTAATTCATTTGCATCACATTAGCTCATAATTATTTAGTTAATTACTTTAAGGTAACATAGATAAGGGTTAATTAACTAATTTAATTCATACCTTAACTCAATTAATCTATAAAATCAACATAATTACTTTCTCGTTAAATTAAATTAACCTACAAACATGGGATGGGATTAGGATTAGGAAACCTCTTTCTCTCTTTCCTTAAATCAAATTAAACTGTTGCTTCTTAGGATTAGGATTAGGATTGCTTATTTATTCCTCTCCAATCATATTAAATATTGTATGTCATTTATTTCATGCATTCATCTTTTTGTAAAATTAATTAAATTAAATGGTTTACTTTATGTCAAGCTTGCATGTGTTAATTTAATTTAATATATGTGTGGTTATTATCACTATTAAATGCAAATGTATTTTTCCAAAGCTTATAAATGAATGATTACATATATTATGAATGCTAGTTATAAATATATAAGAAATGTATGTGATTATACCCTAAGTGTATGGATTGAAGCTTTCTTTTCTTTGATTAATGTGTAGCTCTACATATATTTGAATGTTAATAGGTATATAGTCCGGACATCCCAGGAATATGAGGCTTTAATTAGCCAGAAGGAGGTTATTTGATTACTTCACTTTCCTAGTTAACAACGACAAGTACTTATTTGATTTCATTTACATGTATTTTACATTAGAATTTGAATAAGAACATTAATCCACATGCATAAATGTTTCAATCAAGTAAAAATATAATCTTTGCATGGTTTTACTTCTTTCATTTGTGTATACATCCATATGTATTTGAGAAAAGCAAATATTTAGTCTGGACATCCTAGGAATACGAGGCTTTAGGTAGCCCCAAAGAGGTCATTTCATTACCTCACTTCCTTGGTCAACAATGACATGTACTAACTTATGTCTATTATACATATGTGTGTGTATTTAATTATGAAATTAGAACCCTTTTTCATTTTATCAAAAATACATGCATTTGTAATTATTCAAGTGATTAAATTAATTGATCATGTGGTTTAGAGTTCTTTTTTTATGATTCATGTATGCAAATTTACATATTATTGAATGTAATGGTATATAGTCTAGATATCCCAAGAATATGAGGCTTTAGTTAGCCCCAAGGAGGTCATTTGATTACCTAACTTTCCTGGTTAATAATGACACATACCTATTTAATTTCATCCCTATGTATTTTTATATAAGAATTTAGATAGAGCTTTAATTAAAATGATAAAATAATTCAATCAAATGAAAAATATTAACTCCAAATGTAGATACTAATATCCATCATTCAAGTGTGCTAAAACATATTGTATGTGTATGTATACTTAGGACTTAATCATATGCACATTACATATAATGGAAAGGAATGATTTAACATGTGTCATGTGATAGTAATTCAATCAAATTAATATTAAGATGTCTTTCATATTGAATATGATTATTTAAAGTGAACCTAAACTTAGGATTAATTCAAAACATGTAATAAGCCATTCACTAAAGTGAAATGAGTTAATTAATGTGCTTTAGAAGTGACTTAAGGTAGGGATGTAAAAGAGTAATCATCTCTTTTTCTTCTTTTTATAACACTTGGTTGCTAAGTGTAGGTTAAAATAAAATAAAAGCAGTAAAATTTTCAAATCAATTAAATAATTTAATGTGAAATCAACCTCTTAATTTAACTCCTTTCACATTTAAAAAATCATAACCTTAATGCTTAGTTAGGACTTACCACACAAGACTTAATACACACACATTAGAACTAAGTCACCACTTTTAGCTTTATGTTAGGATGGTGCATGGTATGATGTATGTTTTATTTTGTGGTGTATTATTTTAGACTGGATGTTAGGGTGTATGCTTCGTAGACTGGATGGTAGGCTGTGATTAGCCTAATCATATTTTTTGTAGGGGATTGTGCTTAAGGTATGCTTAAAATAAATATAAATGCTCTCTTTCTAGGTTGATTAAACTCCTAAGCATAATCCAAGCTAGGACAGGTGGGCTTGGTTACTCATGTACAGGATACTAAGTCCAAATCATATATGTAACTGCTTGAAGTTGTATGTGTGTTTAGATAACACTTGTTTTGCAGGTGTAGTTAGATTTACTTTTTCTATTTTTAATATAATTTTGCATTAAGAATTAAGATTAGGGTTATGGGGGATTAGGATAAGCAGTGGATAAAAGTCTTTATCTTGGGAGGCTTTGTGATGCCTTTGGAGCAAGCACATCCAAATCAAAGGGGGAAAGAAGATGAAGACATGAAGAATGAAGATTTGAAGACCCCCATAGCATTTGTTCATTTGTAAATTGTAATTATTCTTTCATATTTCAGGTTCTATAAGGGTAGAGCTCGGCTACCCATTTTCTCTTTTCGACTTGTACGGAGGTACCCAACCACACCGACCTATTATTCTTTTATGGTAGCTATAAAATGTTTGATGTTATGTTTAGATTATGCATTAGAAATTACACGTTGCTTCATAGTTTCTTTATAATTGTTGTTTGTTGTAAAGCTTGGATACGATTAGGCTCCTAGGGAAAAATAAATCTTTTACCCAACAATAACTCATAACTAAAGTTTGAAATAACTCATAACCTCATATAAAGCTTAGGTATTAAATAAAGATAATTAAAAGATTTAGCAACCCCTTAACTGAATGTTGTATGTCTCATCCATCATGCATGCTTCACTCTTACTAAGTGAGGCTCTCCATCTTTGCACGATAGAGAAAGACTTGACCTTCGAGGGTCTCCTCTATGGTGGAAAACACCTCTTTCCTATTGATTTAGCTCATAATCCATTTTTGTCATGCTTTAGACATATAAATATCCTTTAGCCTTTGTCAAAATGAAGTGTCAAAATCAAATAAAAATTGAAAAGATTTGCATTTGTAAATTAAGTCATTATTCATACTACTCATGTTCTAGTCTCTTAGGGAGTGAGTTTAAGGACTTTAGTCTATATTTAAATAATAATAGCCCAACCATCTAGCAAAATCATATGACTTGCTAACATGGTTTTAAAGCATAAAAGGAGTTAGGCTTAATATAGTGTCGTGGTTTACTCTCTCTTGTGGAGGTAAATCATATATCCACTTTTGCTTAGATTTAGGTCATGCTTTAGCTCATTCTAAAGATCCCTAGATTTAAGATCCAAGGTAGTTGTTTCCTTTGGGATACAAGTATAAATCCTCACCTCTTAGGCATTTCCATAATCTTGTATTATTAGATTATAAGCCCTAGTAATCAAATAAAAATTTAACTCAAACATATAAATCACTTCAACTTTAAAATTATAAAGCCCAACTTCAGATAGATTGGAATGCTCACTAGGCTTCCTAGTATTATGAGCATTCCTACTATCTCCTTTGGCTTTGATAATAAGTCTTCTCCTTGATCTTTTCTATTTGATTTTATAATATAGCCTATTTATTGATAGTCTTATCCTTGAAATCTTTGGAGATAAAAATTGCCTACTTTAATCAAGAGTATTCATCAGGAATATGTTATTAATTATGGAATTTTGCCCCCATAGAGAACTTTAGAACCCAATTTAATATAAACCCTACTTTATTCATCCATGTAAGCAGGGGAAAAATCTCTGGTATATTTGAAGCCCCATCTTGCATTTGGAGTCCTTATTAGGTGATTAAGTTCATTGAAGGATGATACCTCTATCTTTTTAGATAGTATATCATACCTCAATATTGTACCCGATCACTTCAATAAGTACCCTCTCAAATTTTCATGGTGTCCCCCATACACTTCCAAAAATAAACACCATAGATGTTTTTGGCGACTTCACTGGGGATGGTTCCTCTCTCCATCTCTAGTAGATAATTGTTGTCTCCAAGCATCGATAGTAGACTTATATTTTATATAAGTCTACTTCTTTCTATTGGCACTTAGCTTATTTCATCTTTAAGCAAAGCTAGCCAACATCCTTTAGGTTTTAGGACCTTACTCCATGTAGGTCTTAAAACCCATATTAGGTCCCCCAATAGGTAAAATATAAAACTAACTAATGAAAGGAGATGACTAAAAGTTTAGTACCTCTTTACCACTAGCTTGGTGAGGCAAGTTTCATCTTATACTAATTAAATAAATCCTTTTGTAAAATAACACTTTTCAAAAGCACTTTTTCAAAATTCACATAATAAAAGATTTGCACAAAATTCATAAGAAGTCTTCAAGAAGCATAAAAGTAACCAAACCTCATTTAACAATTCCTACAATTATTACATGGAGGTTCTTTTCAAAATCAAAATCAATAATTTTAAAATTCTTTTTTAAAGCACATTATTAAATAACTATCTCCATTCAACATACCAAAATTTATTGAATGAAGATTCTATTTTTTTAAATGAAATCATGACATAACAATTGAAACTCCACTTAGCATATTCCATATGTGCTAGAGTTGAAGTTTTCTCTTTTCAAAGAGAAAAGCATACACATATCAAGACATATTTGAACCCCATTTGACATACCCAAAATTTTCAAATGAGAGTTCTCTTTATTTTGAAAAAAAAATAAATAAATTGAATTCTATTTAACATACCCACATTTGTTAAGTAGAATTCCTCTTTTTCAAAAGTCTTGAAAATTGAAACACATTTGGACTCCATTTGACATACCCAAATTTGTAAAATAGGAGTCCCATTTTCAAAAATCAATCAAAGACAAATTGAAATCTATTTAACATACCTAAAATTTTAAATAGATTTCTTCCTTTCAAAATCATAAAACATTTGAACTTTATTTGACATACCATATTTATCAAATAAAAGTTTCCATCTTTTTCAAAAAAAAAAAAAAAAGAGGAACCAAAGCAACATACATCAAACACATTTGGCTCCAACTTAACATACCAAATTTGTTAAGTAAGAGCCCCATTTTTGAATCAAATCAACATATATCACACACATAATAAACAATCATCACAAATAAGATGTTTTCACAAAATTTTCAGACATATAATTGAAAATCTATTTTTAGCATACCCAATTTTGCTAAGTAAAGGTTTTCCAAATCAAATTTTCAAACAAAACATACAACATATATATCTCCAAAGTCTCTCCAAAATTTTGAACCCTGCTCAACCTACTTAAATTGGTTGCATATAGTTTTTAAATCAAAATCATATGGCAAAGTCTCTCCTCCAAATTAAAAAAAAAAAATCTCTCTCCAAAAATTCAATGATCCCTGCTTAGCATACCTAAATTTGTTAAGTGTGGGATCAAATTTTAAATCCAATTTAGAAGTCAATGATTGAAGAACAAATATCAAAGTAAGGGTCTAACTCAGTTATGTTTAAACAAATGCAGTGATTTCAACGTAGTCAATCTTCTCAGTCTTCAGTCAGTGCAGTTATTATAGCTTGTGGAAAGTTTGTTTTCTCCTTCCCTTCTAGTGTGGATCTAGCCTTATATCAAGCATATCTCACAATGACCATCACCACACATCTGAATTACATTGGCCGTTGTTTGAAGGGAGTCTGAGTTACTTGTGAGGGGATAGCCCTCACGACTGTTAGCAGGGTGGAAATGGCGGGACAGACGCCACTTATTTGCTTCGATATTTCATCTGACTTTGAGTTCCCCTCACTAAAGAGGAAGGTTTTCATGGTTCCCACATCCGATGTCGATTCTCTAGCTATTTACATGGATTACCCTATAGCTCCGTGAGCTACTACCTCCTCTTTGGTTAGCCCAAAGGGGAAGGTTATCTTGGCTTCCAAGATAGTCTCCTTTACCTTTGAGGTAGGTTCTAGCTCTTGCTCTGCATTGCTCACCCGCACCCAGTGCCGCAACCTAAATTGAAAGGTTAAGTGGTACTATGAGCGAGCAACCATGGAGATCGATGTTGCCTCCCACATCACTGAGGAGGTTTCTCCATGTGAGACCTCTCCACTCTTGAGTGGCAGTAAGTTCCACCCCCTCTCGGCCTTAGATAGAGAGGAGGACTATAGAAAGATCACTGCATCTCCTCCACCACCAACACACTTTGAGGTACTAGTTAGGGAGCGTAGGAGGCCCTATTCCAGTCTTAGGATAGTTAGAGCCTACAGATGCTCAGAGTCTACAGCATTGTTTGATTTGAGGTCTATGATTCTTAGGAGTACCAATGACTAGATCCATAGGGAGAGAGTCACCGAGGCTCGAGTATCAGCCCAAGCAGGCAAGAGAGAGAGATGGAGGTACGTCAGGCAGTCAGCGGCCTCTACCTTGATGGATTTTCATATCGTCTGTTAGGTGACCATTCCAACATTATTCTCCATAGGCATAGTTTGAGAGATCTCTAGGCAGAGGCGGTCATGTTATCACACCTCCACTCACCATCCACAATCACCCATTCAGCTTATAGCATCTTCCACCCTCGCCAAGCTTGAAGCCCCATTTAGAGAAAGATCATCCCCATTGGTGATCTAACTATGGCCTAAGGATCCCACTCCATCGGTTCCACCTATTGAGGCGAGATCAAGCTCCTCTGCTCGATCCCTTGCCTCAGCTATCATCAGGAAGGAGTGGCGACCTAAAAGTGTCATGGGCACCCTACCTCCACCATAGATAGAGAGAGAGGGGAGGAGACACAGACACAGTCCCTGTGATAGTTGATCCTCCCAGTGAGGAAGTCTTATCAGCAAGCAATATTTGATGCATAAAGTCAGATGAACACAGTCTTACGGTCAGCTGTTAACGGGTGTTCATGTCAGTCCAGCCAGGCAGAGTAGTAGATCGGTCATTATATGACATCTTAGAAAACTACTTTGCTGAGAAGAGATAAATTCTTAGGAGTGACCATTTAGATCAAGAGGAAGATAGAGTCCATTTTGATCTTGATGAGGATGACATGTTGGACGACACACTTGAGGTCCACTTGGTTGACATACGGGGGTCCTTACAGCGGGATCATCATAGTCAAGAAAGTGTCATGCTCGATGAAGGTGACACTTCTCACTCGACTCAGGACCTCCTCTACCAACTCAAGTAGAAGAATGATCATATTGATAGGATGGAGAAGAAAGAACAGGATTGATGGCAGTGGTTTTAGCATTCTACCTCAACACTAGTTTCAGTCTTCTCTATGCTAGCCTGCCAGTTAGTACATCTGTTGGCCTCACTTTTGGAGTGAATTCTCAACCTCCTCTTCTTAGAATTAGGAGTCTTTGAGACACTAAGACTTTCCTAATCATAAAATACTACAAGTGATTAGGTGAACACTTAACCTAAGCCTAGCGACTTAGAAGGGTTAATCATAAGATTAGTTCATGCCTTAGGGACTTAGAAAAATTACCTACCCTATAACCTAAACCCAATCCATATGCACCTTCTCAAATTCAATCCAAATTCAAATCTCAAACTAAACCTAAAATTCCAATTCATATTCTAAATCCAAATCTGAATTCCAAATCATTTGGTTGAAATCCATGATCAAACTCAAACTCAAAACTCTACCTAAGCCTTTTGATTCCATCCTATGGACTTAGCCTTAACCAAATTCAAATCAATCCCAATTAATTTGATTTTCTCAAATATCAATTCAATCTTTCAATCAAACTATCAAATTCCAATTTAAATCCATCTTCAAATGATTCAATCCCATGATCAAATCCAAGCTCAAAATCCTCCTTAAAAGCCTTATGATTGAATTTCATAAGCTTAGCCAAATATCCACCTAAGTTACCCCAAACTTGATCGGTTTTTTTTACGAATCAATTATTCCTTCATTTATATTCATAAATATAAATTTAAATCACCTTCTAATGACCAAAAATAAATCAAACTAAATCAATTTTCTACTTAAGCTCTTTTGACATACCTTCATGAGCTTCATCAAATTTGCTTTCAAATCACTCTAAACTCAAGTGATTTTCTCATAAATCATTCGTATCTTCATTTATATTCACCAATATAAATGAAATATAAATGACATGACTAAATCCAAAATCAAGTCAAACCCCAATTCATGCCCTTAATTCCTTGAATTTGGCCAAATCCTTTCAAATCAAGTTCAAACCAATGAATTTTCTCTTGAATCAATCATTCCTTCAATCATCTATCCAAATATAAATGAAATCTACAATCATCAAGCCAAATCAAAATCAACTCAAGTTAAATCCAACCTAGCTCATTTGACTTGAGATATTCAAATGAGCCAAAACTCATTTGAACCCAAACCAATCATAATTGAAATTATATGTCAATCTCGAATCCATATATAAACTTAATTAAATCACACCCAACTCAAAATCAAGCCAACTAAACCCAATTGGCTCACTTGACCCAAAGTGGCCAATTTGACCTACATGAACCAAAATCCAATTCAATCCAAATCAAAGTGAATTAAGCCAATCCAAACATCTTGTCATGATTATTGATCATCCTAGATTAATCAATTATCATGAATTGGGTCAAACCAAGTCAACCTAGCCTGTTGACTAAGTCAACCCTTTAACCCATATGAATGCAAACTAGCCAAATCAAAATATAAATCCAATTGATTGCAACCAATGACTCAAGTTCATCCCAAATTGATTATTGAACTTGACCAAAGCCTCAATTAGGCCTAATTGACTCACTAGACCCAAAACCCATTGAACCCAACTTGACCTAAAGGGTCAACTCGTCCTAAAACTCAATCAAATATAAATTGAACTTAACCAAGGCCTATAATATGTTCTAAATGATCAACCAAACCCCAACCAAGTTATAATTTAAGCCAATTTGGTCAATTAGGTCTATTTGATCAACTTGACCCATTTGACCCAAATGAACTCAAATGAGACAAAATCAAATCTAAACTAAATTGAACCAAAGGAATCACACCAATACACTCCAAATAGTCATTTAAACTTGAACTAACCTTTGGTTTGATCCAATTTGACTAATTGGTCAACCTAACCCGATTTGACCTAATTTGGCCCAAATAGGTCAAATTGACCTAAATTAAACCAAATGAACTCTAAATGACATAAAATTTGGTCCAACTCACTTTTGACTCATTTCAAATCTATCCAAATCAAATCTAATGCAAAATGACCACTTTAATCTTGGGTCAAGGGCAACCCATGGAAAAAGATACTTGCCTAAATGGTCATTTCTCTTCCTTGGCCACTTGGCACTCATCCATTGGTCCACCTAAGCACCAAGGACACTAATCATCTGACCCAAGAGGTGGTTGGGGGTAGGCATGACTCATGGGAAGGTGAATTCACCTCACCTCCCCCATTGGAACACTTAGCATGAAGGACTTCCACCTCTCATTACTAGGACACCCATTTTTCCTTCATGGCCACCCCTTCCCATGCCTTAACCAACCAAAATGAGCCACCTAGAATGATTCCCTTCCATTTCCAACCACCTTAAGCCAAAGGACACCCATTAGGGCAAAAAATCACAAAAATAAGGGATTTTCGTCCACTTTGGACTCAAAATTAGAGACACCAAAAGGATCCTCCCACACTCATTTCCTTCTCTTAGAGCTCCAAAACCAAAACCAAAATCAAATCAAAAACTAAAAATTGAATATTGCCAAATCCAAAACCAAAATCTAAAAAACCTTTATAAAAGGATCCACATTTAAAAATTTTGTTTGGATCGATTTGAATTTTCAGTTTTAATGAAAAAAACCACACCTCTAAACATAGTCATCAGAAAAATGTTGATTTATATTCAAGAATGAAATATTTTATATAAAGAAAGGTGAGAAAGAATCCTTTTTTGTGAAGAAAGAAAATTAGATTACAACATCTGTTGATCTGAAAATAAGTTTCCCAATATGAAATACTTTCTCTTTAATACTTACTTTGCAATATTTTGTTATCCTTCATTTGGCTTTCTATTTCTTTATTAAATATTGAACCTTGTGTTTTTTTTTTCAAGAAAGTCCATTATAGTTTACATATATTCTTCATTCAAAACTCTTTATTCATCAAATTCTTCTTCTTTTTCTTCTTCTTCTTCTTTAGAATTCATATGATAAATACCCTTTTGAATTTTATAATTTTTTATATAAGATAGTAAAATTAGTCATTTATTCCCCTTAAAAATTATTTTTATCTTTTACTTTTATCATAACATATAAATTTATCCCTAAAAATTGAAATTTTGGTTCCACCCCTTCAAATAACCTTTGATTGTATAAATTGTGCTTTCGACCGCAATAATATCCGTCATACTCATGTGATAATTCATAAGATGTTCATAGAGCCTAAAGAGCTGACTATAAGACTTTAGCTCATTTGTCTTCTACACTTTCAACCTTCTTTTGCAAAAAGTTCAAAATTAGTTTGTTAGTCATCAAAGATGGGATTGTTTATTATTATTTTTTTAATGATAAACTAAAGTAAATTTTCACTTTAATTCCTTGACCTAGCTAAAGAAACTATAAAAGTGATCATCATTATAGGAGGACTACATCAACAAATGATATCTATTTAGATAAAAATAGCCTTATTTCATAATTCTATTCATCAATTTCTCCTCACGAATGACTCCTACGTTTTCCTAAATAAACTTTTTTGAAAATTTTCTCAACTTTATTTTTTGGCACATACCACATTGAGTTTAATGGTAAAAAAATGGCATACCTCTCCGGAGGTGATAATCAGCCCTGGATTCCCTTGGAGAAGCTTCGTGTGGTTGAGATGAATCTTTGGTGAAAGTTTTAGCTCTTGAGGTTGAGTGGATAGCTCTATGGACCCTCAGAATCGGATGATTCCAAGTCTATCTCAAGAAGTGAACCTGTAGTATTTAGAGTAGGAAAGTCTAACTCTGAATCAGAAAGAGAAAAATTAGAATTGTTATAGTTATTTTGACTTGAAGAGTTATCTTTAAGAATAGAAGTAAACAACCAATTAGAAGTGACACCGATGTAATTCAAGCTAGATTTATTCTTCAATTTTTTGGATTTGATTGGTGGTACAAAGTAGAAATCAAGTAAAGTGAGTGGGGTAAGGGATTTGATGTCCTTATCCGCTGATACATTAGTTCTACTTGTAGAAGAAGAAGAAGAACAAGCTTAAGTGGAGGAAGTCTCTGATGTGGTAGCTATAATGGTAGGCTAGAGATAGGTCGATGGTTTGCTTCTTGGGCTATCAGAGTGACACATGTTCTTTTCTCTGCTCTGAACTCCCCTCAGTTGGCACTTGGCAACTTACAAACCTTCCTTGATGTTGAGTGAGTTGACTCAGCACCACAAGAAATTTTCTTGATCTTACGGATGATCTTTTTTGAGGTTGGATAGATATCCCAACCTTCTTTGATTTTGGAAGGATCACATGTATCCCTAAGGATTACCATAATGGAACTAGATGGTTGTTCCCCAAGGTATTCCTTTGAGATAACTATAACACCGATCTTGAAGCTATGTTCAAGCTAGTCCATAAAGGTGAAGCAATCCTCCAAAACATGGCCTAGTATACAGTGGTAGGGACAAAAGTTAGGATCATGACTTTTGCCTACTTCCTTTAGTCTCCTAGGCTCGGGTAGCTAAAAATCAGGCTTTTTTTAAGAGATTCTTAAAGATCTTCCTGATTACCTCCCTCTTAAAAATAAGGTTTGTTAAGCTTATCTAAAAGAGTAGGTGGACCATAGTTACCTGGAAGTTGGTATGTGTGTCATTGTTGCTGGGGGTATGGCTGAGGAGGCAGCGGTGTTGGCCATGGAGGTTGGTGTGGAGGTCGGTAGGGCTATCTCGATGGTGGTAAAGGAGGTGGAAGTGAAGGCTGCTTAGGTCGTGGTCTCTCAAAATGATCTTTAGCTAGTTGCTTCCCCTTATCTACCACTATCATTGCTCCCGACTTCTTCTCATAGACCTTCTGTGGCTTTGCTTTGGGAAATTGGTCTTGAAAAGGCAACTATTTGGCCTCTCCTTGTAGACTAGATGCCTTATTGATTAGCTTCTCAAATGTTTTGATAGTGAAGCCCTTAAGCATGAAGGCAACCAGTCCATGTATATTCTTTAGAAGAATCTCAATGGCATGTTGTTTAGATAGCTGTGGCTCGCATTTCATACTCAGGTTACACCATCAGAGAATATAGTCAACAAGGGATTCACCTGGGTGTTGTTGTGCTTCAACGAGATCACCTACAATAATCCTTTGCTGCGCTCCAACAAACCTCTTAATAAAGAGTTGCTCCAACTCAACAAATGTCTTTACTGAACTATTGAGAAGTTTAATATACTAATCAAAAGCAATCCCATTAAATGAAGAGGTGGAATAGCAAAGCATCACTATATTGTTGAACAAGCCTGAGTGCTATATGTTGCCTTGGGTTTCCACTGATATCGAAGCTCTTGAAGGAAGGTGGCACAAAACCCTTGGGATATTGGATTGCATCGAATTACTCTAGGTAGGGTCTGAGCGATGATCCCCACGGGCTTGAGCCAAGCTTCCTTCATGCTTCTCAACCATGGATTTGATATCTTTCTCCATGGAGGTACTTTCCAATACCTTCCTATACATGCTGCTACCTTGCTCAATGGGAGGTAAGGTCTTGGGTCCAAGACATGCACCCTTTCTGGACTATATTAGTAGGATGAATCCCGGCATGTCTCGAAGATACTCTTGCTAACAAGTCTTCTAGTTACCTTGCCATCCTATATGTATGCTCATCTTTCTACTTTAATTAACATTGGTGGTGTTGGGCTGATTGGGTCGTGTCTTCCTGAACAACCTCATCACCTTCCATGTTCTGATGAGGATCCCAGTATCTTCTGATCTCGGTGAGTCTCCCAACAAATCATTTTCATTAGGATCAAAGCTAATCTTCTCCTCATTTGACTAGTCATACCCCAGAATTTTCTTCTTCTCTACAAGATAATGTGCTTCTATGTCCTCAAGAGAATGATCAATCTGCACAAGAATAAATGATTTTGGCTGATCGGTGTGATCACTGTCACATACTGAGAGGCACCGGACCTTGCCTACTACTGGAGAGTCAATCTTATGAGGACTGTACTCAGAGACACACTCTAGCTCACTAGTGAAAGGGTGACATTCCTAGGAGGTTCTACTATCATCAGTCATGGACTATCATCCACCTCATAACTACTTATCTCCATGTCATCTTTGCGGGTGAGTGTGAAGGGATGACCACTATGCCTCTAGGTTGCTACTCCCTCCGCACCACCAGAGAAGGTCGGTAGGAGAGCCCGCCACTGGTGGTGAGATGAAGTAGATCCTCATGTGGATCACTAATAGGGTACACACTTATGGCCTTCATGGCCTTTAAACTAATGTTGTGATGTGAATAGGTGATGGAGGATGAGGGTAGAGCGGTGTGGAGAAGACTCTCTATGAATAGGAATCTTCCTTGATGGCCGATGAAGTAGGATGCTATATATAATGGGCAAAGCGTAGGTATGAAAAATTGATGAGTGAAGGCTGGTGACTAAACCTTCACCTCTTGGTGATATGAAGATGTATGGGCCTCTCGGCCACTCAGTGTTTTCCTCAGGATGATGATCAGAATCAAATTGAGCTCCCAACTTTGAGCGTCAAGATCCGGTGTAAGGCAGATCAGGGCATATGACCTCTGCTCAGTAATTTGGTCTTTGAACCACTAGTGGAGGTGAGTATGAATCCTCCCATCCTCTCTGTCGGAGAGGATGAAAGCTAGTTATGTGTGGGTGACCTCCCTCGACCTCATGGCCTCCATCTCCTTGGCAATCTTGGTATGATACCACTTGATCATGCAATTTTTATTTCTCCTCTGTGTTCGGGTAGGATGAGTAGAGTAAAAACTAGACCCCTTCAAAGGCTGGGGAGGCAATCTATGGAATCAGAGGAACTTTACCCTTAAAGGGCACTAGAGAGTGCTAGCCCTAGAGCACGAAATCCATGGGATGTGTGGTGTTTGTCAATGTCCTTGTTAGTGGGGACCACTTTCCTCTTTAATGAGGAGATGTTAGAATCTGAGGGTAAATCGATATGGAAGATCGGTTTCTACCTGACCACGGTAGTCCTACTAATAGTTGTGAGGGGAGTGCCCTCACATGTGATCTTCACTCACTCAAATCCCCTATCAAAATGGATAAGGTGGGCATGATCACTTGGGATGTTGGCTCGAAGCCAAGTCCATGCCATGTGGGAAAGTGAACACAAACTTACGTGAGCTATCATTTCTAATCAACCAAAACCAAAAGATTGAATTATAGCTGAATGATCTTTGAGAATCTACAATATGGCTTGGATCAGATTTCTATATTTGTTAATTTTTGAATTTGAATTTAGAATTTTAACCCACATCCAACATCTTGGAAGTGTTAAGTGGGGTTCAAATGGATTAGATAAGATTTAGAAATTTGATTGAAAAGAGAAATTTTTGAGTATGAATCCAACTTCAATAAATTTGGGTATGTTGAGAAATGGAATCAAATAGTTTTAGAAGGATGCTTCCATAGGTTCATGTTTGAAATTAGATTTTGATTTGAGGACCCTTTCCTTTAGCAAATTTGGGTATGTTAAAGTAAGGGTCAATTGGTTTTGTTTTGATTTGGTATTTTAGAATTTTACTCACTTAGCAAATTTGGGTATGCTAAGTGAAGTGTTTGAAAATAATTGTTTCTTTTTTATGAATTGTTGTTGATTTTGAAAATTGGAATTCCCATTTAGCAAATTTAGGTATGCTAAGTGAGGAACCCAAGTGTGTTTTGCTTTTTTGAAAGATTTTTGAAAATAGGATTCTTAGCAAATTTGGGTATGCTAAGGAAATCCTAATGTGTTTCCTTTTTTGTTTTGCTTTTTTTTATTGAAAGTGGAGACTTTATTTGAGCAAATATGGTATGCTAAAGATGAAGTTCCATTTAATTTTGTGAAATGGAAATTTCACTTAGCAAATTTGAGTTTTAAATGAAGTTCCAAAAGATGTGTTCAATTTTTTGTTTTGATTTATTTTAGAAAATGGGAACTTCCCTTTAGCAAATTTGGTATGTTAAAGAGTGAAGTTCAAAGTGCTTGAAAATATTTGGATTTTTTTTGAAATTGGAGACTTAACTTAAGAAATTTGAGTATGCTAAATGAAGTTCCAAATGTGTTTGAAAATTTTTGCTTTGAATTTGGAGACTTCACTAGTAAATTTAAGTATGTTAAATGAAGTTCCAAATGTGTTTGAAAATTTTTTGGTTTTGAATTTGGAGACTTCACTTTTGAGTATGCTAAATGAAGTTCCTTTTTAATTTTGTTTTTTTAATTTGGAGACATCACTTAGCAAATTTGAGTATGCTAAATGAGGTTCCAAATGTGTTTGAAAATTTTCATGATTTTGAATTTGGAGACTTCACTTAGCAAATTTGAGTATGCTAAATGAAGTTCCAAATGTGTTCAAAATTTTTTTTTTAAGATTTGGAGACTTTACTTAGTAAATTTGAGTATGCTAATTGAAGTTCCAAATGTGTTTGAAAATTTAAATTTAAAAATATGATTGTTAAGTTTTGATTTTTGAAAAGAAGTCTTCCATTCAACAAATTTGGGTATGTAGAAATGGAAGTCAATCTTATTTGAAATGTGAAAATTTTGTTTTGTGTGTGAATTGCTTTTGAATGTAGGATTTTAATCATATATGAGAATATGTTTAAGTGGGATCTCCAAATGATATTATTTTTTATTTGGGAATGAAATCTTCATTCAATAAATTTGGGTATATTGAATGGAGATGTTCATATGTGCTTTTGAAAAATTTAGTTTTGTTTGAAAATGAAACTCCCATTCAATAGGTGTGGGAGTATTGAATGGAAAGGTTTATATGTGCTTTTTGAAAATTTTATTTTTAATTTTGATTTTAACTTTTGGAAAGATGATTATTCATTTTATTTTGAAAATGAAATCTTCATCAAAATAAATTGAAGGAAGATGCTCATTTGTGCTTTTGGAAAAGATTGTTAGTTTTATTTTTGAAGATTCCTACATGTAACAAATTATCAGAATTGTTAGATGAGGGTGATTTAGGAAAATTTTATGGGAAATATTTTATCATGTGCATCTTTTGAAAAAGTGTTTTTTGAAAAGCAAGATTTTTATGAAAAAATTATTTTATCTTTATTATTTTTGAATGAACCTTTCCTTATCATAAAAATGATAAGGAGGAAGTCTTTAAATGTTTTCTTTTTATTTAAATCTTTCTATTTTTACCCATTGGAGAACCCAATGGGGGTTTAAGACTAACACGAGGTGAGGTCCTAAAACTTAAAGATGTTAGCTAGCTTAACTTAAGAATGAAATAAGCTAAGTGCCAATGGAATGAAAGATAGTCTCAGATTCATACCAAAGTATAAACCCACTATTGATACTTCAAGACAACAATCATTTACCAAATATGAAGAGAGAAACTCTCCCCAGTGGAGTCGCTAGATAAATCTGTAGTGAAAATTTTCAATCTCTCCTTCAGAAGAATAAAATATATACTTATATCTTCACTCTATGTAGGATAAAATGAGGATGGAAATATACATTTCTTCACTTTTTTTTATGTAATTATGAAACCACACAGATCCGTAAATGTTCTTATTGTGGGTGATTGGGTATGACACTGAGGAGAGGTGTACTATCTCGAAAGATAGAAGTCACCATCCTACAATGGACCTAATCACCTCAACAAGGACTCCTAAGGACAATGGGTCTGCATATGTACTAAAGGTTCTTCCCCTACTTTACATGGAAAAGTAAAGTTAGGTTTATTTTAAACTGGGTTCATTAAGTTTCCTATAGTGGCAAGCCCCCATAGTTAATTACATCCTAAGGAATGAGGTCCCTTAGGAATACTCTTGATTAAAGTAAATGATCATTATGTCCAAAGATTTCAATAGGTAGTATATCGATTAATTTATTTTTTTAAAGATCAAATGAGATTGATCAAAGAGAGGAGTTATTATCAAGTTAGAGGAAGATAAGTAGGAGATGCC
This sequence comes from Cymbidium sinense, assembly GCA_021442155.1. Lineage (NCBI taxonomy): Eukaryota > Viridiplantae > Streptophyta > Magnoliopsida > Asparagales > Orchidaceae > Cymbidium > Cymbidium sinense. Next base: position 8,088,771 of record CM038232.1, read on the forward strand.
CATGATGCTAGAAACCTGTGCATCTCAAACTATCTTATGGTTGGGCTTTACATTTTAAAATTTATTTAATTTTTTTTGAGTTGAATTTTATTAGAAATTTAGGGCTTATGATTCCATAACACAAGATTATGGAAATGCCTAAGAGGTGAAGATTTATGCTTATGGCCCACAAAGGGAGAAGCAACCTCAGAACCTAAATCTAGAGAGCTTTGGCGAGGGCCAAAAGCACAACCCAAATCTAAGGAAAAAATGGGTATTTATTTTGTCTCCACAAGAGAGGAAAAATCACCTGACTTCTTGGACTTACAATCGCCTAGGGGTGGCTACCAACTAACTCCTCTTATAATTTTAAATTAATGTAGGCAAGTCATATGTTTTATGCAAGATAGCTAGTCATTATTTATTTAGAAAGAGACTAAGTCCTTAAACTCACTCCATGAAGAGACTAGATCATGTAAGGGTATGCTTCAAATGACATAAATCTAATACATTTATTTTTTTGGAAAATCATTTTGACTAATAGGATTCATATGCCTAATGCATGAGAAATGAGATTATTGGCCAAAATCAGCAAGAAGGGAGGAGGTGTGTTTCCACCATGGCTCTCAAAGGTCAAGCCAAGTTTCTCTAACAATGGTGGAAGCCCTCCAATCAAGAGTGAAAATAATATGCATTTGTGAATGATATTATAAAAGATGTACTCATCTAGATAAGAAGTTACTAATTCTTTTATCTTGATTTTTAGCCTAAGCTTTAGGTGAGGTTATGAGTTTTTTATTTTGAATTTTGAATTTTTAAATTTGTTAGAAGACTTAATTTTTCTTAAGAGCCTAATCCACATCCAAGTCATACATAAAGCAAGGAAGAAACTAGGAAAAGGATGTCACTTAATGCACAAGCTAAACAAATTATTATTTAATTTATAAAGCTAATCGCAAAAGAATAAGAGGCCATTATGGTCGGATACCACCACACAAACACGAAAATAAATTGGGTAGCCAAGTTCTACCCTTATACAACTCAGATTACAAATGAATTAAATACAATTAAGTAAGGAATTCATTATTATGGGGGTCTTTAAACTTTATTCCTTCATTCTTCATTTCTTCTTTCTTCTTCTTTTCTTCTTTCTTCTTTAGCTACTTCTTTTGGATGGTTGGAAGGTGGATGCTCCAAAGGCTTTACATGGTGCATAAGATGAGATCTTATGATGCTCTCATCCTAATCCCCATAATCATTCCAAAATCTAATTGCAAAATTACATGAAAAGGAAAAATCTAGCTAACACAAATATAGATTAGCTAAAAAACCACACAAAATCTCAAGCATGTATATTGGACTTGTCACCCTACACATGGATGACTAAGTCTGCCTGGCCTATTGGATTATGCTTAGAGGCATAAGCACTTGCACAATAAAAGTATTTGTATTTTTATTTATTATAGCGCCCCTTAAGCACAATCCTCTGTAGAAAATAATGGTTAGACTAAGATTGCCCTACCATTCATTCTACGCACATACATCCCAACATCCAGACTAAAACATATATCACAAACCAAAGCATATACCATCTAAAAGAAGTGGTGACTTAGCTTTAATATATGTGCTTTTTTGATGTTTGTGCGGTATGCTTAGCTATGGCTTTAAGTTAGAGTTTTCTAAGTGTGAAGAATGTGTAACTTAGAGGAGGATTTCATTTAGCTTATTTAATTATTTTGGATTGATTTTATTTTATGTTCTTATTGGGTTCAAGTAAATCCTACAATAAATTAATAAGTTATTTTGGATTGATTTTATTTTATGTTCTTATTGATTTTATTTTATGGCTTTAGTTTTGTATAGTGAATGTTATAATTAAGTGTTTTAATTAATCTTAAGTTTAATGAACTCTAAACAAACTTATTCAAAAAGAAAGGCATTTTAAGATTAAAGTAAAATGAATAAAATTCACAAAACATACATCACTTCACTTCTTTTCCAACATGTATAACATACATATGAATGAGTCCTAAACATATCTATACATACAAATGGAATGTTTAGCACACTTATGATGCATACTAAGTAATTTATTTAAGAAAATTTGAATGTTTATGATGCATGATTTTCATTAAGTAGCAAAGAGGTTCTTATCCAATTTTCACATGCATATGAATGTATGAAAGGCATAAGTGAGTAAGGCATTGTTAACCCGGGGTGTAAGGTACAAGACCTACTTAAAAGCCTCAACCCAGGGTTGTCCAGACTAATATACCACTTTCCTTAAATACAAGCATGTGTACAAAAGAAATGAATGGAAAAGAAAGAATACAAAAGTTTATGTTGGTTGATTTATTTTTGTTTATGCAATTTATATGTGCAAGCATAGGTATCCTTCTTAAGTAATAGCATAGAATGAATAGATATGGAATTAGGCAAGTGTTAGGTTCTTTTCAAATGAACTATACACTTTGCCAAATCTATTCAAAATTATACTAAAAGAGGAGAAGAAAACCTACACTAAGCACATCCTTATATTTTACTCACATGCAAACTTATAAGTAAGATATAAGTAACACACTTTCAGTTTTGATAATTGATTCATATATTTTTTTAAAATAATTTGAATTTAATAGTAATAGCCACTCATATTCTTACTTTAGCCAACACATGCAATTTGACATAAAGGAAATATTTTTATTTTAAATTTGATTTTTGAAAAGCATGGATGCATGAAATCATATGACATACATATTTAGCAAATTGGAAAAAAACTAATGAAAGTATGTAAACACATTCACTTTAATTAAATCCTAAAGATTATCTTATGAAATAAGAAAGTTTAAAGCTAATCAAAGTTTATTTAATATGATTTTTGTTTGATTTTGAATTTGATTTAATTTTAAAATATGAAGTGAGTTTTTGTTCTAACCCATTCCACATGTGTTTGATATTTTGTTCAATTTTTAGGTGATTAGATTCATTTTATATTTTGATTAGGTTAAGGTATGAATTAAGCATGTTAATTACCCACATACACCACCTTAGCATAGTGAACCAAATAATTATGAGCCAATGAGATGACATAAAACCTCACAAGGAATTAAATTTTGCAATTCACCTAGGAAGAAAGGGCCTAATGTAATTTGGCTCATGATTAATGATTAATTAAGCTAAGGGGTTTAACTTAAGTAATTTCAAAACACTCACACATATGAGTTGAATCTTGATTTCCTTAATTGAACTTAGGCTCTTGAACACCTAAGCATCTATCCCAAGTAGATTAATATAGTTATGGAATGTTTTAAATTTTAAAAAATTAATTAAGAGGGTAATTAGTGAATTAGCCCTTAATTAAGAGAGGATTAAGAAAGAAAAGGGGGTTTAAGGAATTTCTTAGGGGAAATGCCCCAAAATTTTCCCTGAACCTCCCATTCATTGAAACATACCTTAATCAACTTCAACAAATGATTAAACCACTAATCAAACCCTTAATTAACCTTAATTATATTAAGAGGATAATTAGGAAATAAATTAGTAATTTCCCCAATTAAGCCACCAATAAATCCAAAAAAAAAATTAGGGGAGGTAGATGTCATCCTCCAAAATGCACTCAAGAAGTTTGAGATTAATCAGTGGATTAATTATGGAGTAATTAGCAAGTTAAGATTTCCAATAAAACCAAAATTCAGAGAAAAGAGGCATTAAAAAATAATCAAAATTAATTTGAGAATATTTTATGTTTATTTATCTTTCTAATGCAATTTATTTCATATTTTTAGGATTTTTCTAGGTTGAGATATGAATTTTAGAATTTTAGGCAATTAATTAGAATTAAATAAACCTTAGTTAAATCCTAATCCCTCGACACGCGTATGCGTGTTGCGCCGCACATGCTCACGGTTGCCATAACATGCACACTTAAATGGCGGTGCACTTTGCCTCATCGTGATCAGGCGTGGATGGTTGAGATTAAAGCCATCATTTAGAGGGGATAAAATGAATTATAAAACATGATTTAATCTCGGTCGTTCATCCAAAATGCGTGGATGGATGGCCAGAGATCCTCACAATTCTTCCTTATGAAAATGGGACTCCACTTTCAAAGAAGATCCGAGCTTCGAGCTCGGATTGGATGAAACTCAACCCACCATCTAAACTTAATGGCATCAACATCAAAATTCCATGAGATCAAAATTTCTTTCACAAAGATCCACACCACATTGAGTTTAATGGTGAAAATGGCATACCTCACTAGAGGTGATCACCGGTTCTCGATTTCCTTGGTGAAAGTGGTTGAGAAGCTTTGGTGAAAGTTAGCTCTTGAGGTTGAGTGGATCTCATGGACCAACCCCTCCTTTTCATTGAATTGGATCCTCCCTTGCCTTTGGAACTTGGGAAAGAGCTTGGGCAAGCTTGACTCCTCAATGTGCAAAGTGAATTTGGTTGAAATTTGAGTATTGACTAAGTTCAAATCAATGGAGCTCCTATTTTCACCTTGTGGCGAGAAGATGAAGTTGGCAATTTTGGGGAGCTTGGGATCTTGGGAAAAGACTCCTGGCTCTCTCACACTCAATCGATAAATGGGAGTGAAGATTAAAATGAATTAGGAGTATATCTCCCCTTTGGCAATTGGTCAGAAGGGAGGAGTCGTGTTGATCCATTGAGCTTAGGCATTGTTTTAAGCCATTTAGCTGTCCTTGAGTTCTTTTAGGCTAGGAGTGGATTAGTGGGTGGCCATGTGCTCAAAACAAGTGGGAAGAGGTTTGCCATGTATTTAAAACCATGGTTTTGGCCATATGGTGGAGTTGGGCTAACCCAAACCCATTGGGTTGGGTGCACCACCCTCCTAGGGTTAACTTGATCTATTAGGAGAGTATCAAGTAGGTATGAAGAGGTTTGACCAAATTCCAAGTGGAATTGGCCAAAATTTGTTCTATGGACTAGGGGTAAAATGGTCATTTGACTAATTTTTGATTTTAGATATGTTTTGTATGTTGAGAATATAGGTTTGGCTAAGTTTCATTGGATTTGGAGTTCATTTGGTATGGTTTGGCTCATGTTGACCCATTTAGGTCAAAATGGGTCAACTTAGATCAAGTTGACCAATTGGTGAAATTGGGTCAAACCAAGGGTTGGGTCAAGGGTCATATGACCATTTGAAATATTTTGGTAGCTTTGGTTTGATTCAATTTAGTTTAGGTTTGAATTATGATTTCATTTAGGTCAAATGGGTCAAGTTGACTAATTTGACCCATTTGACCTATTTAGCTAGGTCATGGTAGGTTTAGGTTTGGTTAGTCATATGAAGTGGATTGGTATCTTTGTTTCCAATTATTAATTTTGTTAAGTTTGAATTTGGCTCAACATGACCCTTTAGGTCAAGTTGGGTTCAAGGTCAATTAGGTTAGTCTAGTTGGCAAATTGAGCTTTGGTCAAGTTCAACAAGTGATTTGCAATGAACTTGACCCATTGCTTCAATCAATTTGGCTTAGATAAATTTTTCAATCATTTTGAATTTTTAGGTCAAGTTGGGTCAACTTGGGTCAAGTGGCCAATTGGGTTAGGTTAAGCTTAAATGTTGACTTGGTCAAGTTCAAACATAGGTCATGAATAAACTTAGATCATTGGTTTCAATCAATTAGGCCTATAGTGGATTTTGGCTATGTTGGGTTTCATTTTGGCTAAGTGTTGACTTGGTCAACCCTTAGGCTTGACCCAATTTGATTGATTGATCATCTCATGATGATTGTTGATCATGATGAGAGGCTTAGGTGAGTTTGATTCAATCCAATTTGGTTAGGATTAGAATTTGGCTCATAAGGGTACTTTAGGTCACTTTGGGTCAAGTGAGCCTAAGTAGGTCAAATGGCTTGGTCAAAGCTTTATTTGATTTTATTGAACTTGTATATGGACTTATGATTGAAATATAAATCTATTTGCAAGTGGTTTGAAGTCAAATTGGTTTTGATTCATTTGAAAATTTCATGTTCAAAGGGTGAACATGAAATGGATTTTGGCTTGACTTTTGAATTGAGTTTTGATTCAGTGATTAAAGTTTGTATTTATATTTAGATTCATGATTGAAGGATTGATTGAATCATGAAGAAAAATCAAGGGTTTGGCTTGATTTGAAGTTGATTTAGCTAAGTTCAAGATTTTTGACTTGAAAGGCATAGGATGGATTTTGAATGAGTTTGAGTTTGATTTTTGGAAGTGGTTTTGATTTTTTAAAATTATATTTCATTTATATATGTGAATATAAAAGAGAATACAAATGTATTATTTAAAATTTTCAAGGATTTGAAGTGATTTGATCATGATCTAGGCTAAATCCTTAAGAGGGAAATTAAGGACTTAAGAATGATTTGGAATTTTGAATTTCAAATTTGAATTTGATATGATTGATTTGATTGATTTAGATTTATATTTCATTTATATATGTGAATATAAATGAGAATATAAATGGGTTATGAGAAAGTCTCATGAGTTTGAATTGATTTAAAGATGATTTAGGCTAAGTCCTTAAGGGAGGAAATTAAGGACTTAGGAACATTTTTGAATTAGGAATTTGAATTTTGGATTTGATTTGATTGATTTGAATTTATATTTCATTTATATATATATGAATATAAATGAGAATATAAATGATTTATCAAAAAATCTCATGAGTTTGAATTAATTTAAAGACGATTTAGGCTAAGTCCTTAAGGAGGGAAATTAAGGACTTAGGAAATATTTTGAATTAGAAATTTGAATTCTAGATTTGATCTGATTGATTTGAATTTATATTTCATTTATATAAAATATAAATGAAAATATAAATGAGT
>CM038232.1:8095679-8199916 GCA_021442155.1 Cymbidium sinense
GTGAATAATATGTCGACATTCACCTCAATAGAATTTGACTAAAATATGAGTGAAACCGGTTGAGCTTAAATAAAATAAAATTTTAGTTTAGTTAGCTTTTAAAAGGGATCTTATAAATTACGCTCAGCAATTTAATCACACTTAGGATGCACTTGGGGTAATTTTCCAAGAATTTATTTGGCTATCAACTTTCTAATCTATTTTCAAAAAATTTTATGATAAAAAAGTTATTTTATGAACGAGTTGTTAAAATATGATGGCTATCAAAAAAGTATTTGACTATTTCAAAAAAAAAAAAATTTATAACACTCACATTAGCTTTCTAAAAAATTAATTTTTCATAACAACTTTACAATTATCTTTATAAGACGCCATAGTGAGCATATCTAACACCTAAACCCTAAATCTAATACAAGCTATTTTATCAATTTTATCTAGCATAATCATCCCAAATGCACCCTAAGCTTCCATAAGAGCATATCTAACACATAAACTTCAATTTTTAGATATATTACACTCAAATCTTTAATATCACATCAAAATATCATCACCACTCCCTTTTTAGAAGTGAAATGCACCATTTTAAGCACAATAAAGTGTTAGATAAGTAAATATATAACTTTAGGTGTTAGATATATAAAGATATATGAATTGTGTGATATGTAGGTAAATCTTTCTTCTTATTATTATTATTATTATTCTTTATTATTATCTATTATTATTATTATTATTATTATTATTATTATTATTATTATTATTATTATTATTATTATAAATATGGATAGTCTTCGATGGAGTGGTCCCCTCGATGACCACCGGCTTTGACATGATATTTGAATTTTATATCATTCTTACAAATTATTTATCTTATTAACATATTCAAATGAGACATATGTTTCAAAATATCATCCTTGCTCACAATGGAAGTAAGCATAAACCATACAAACTTTATTTAAATAATAATTATACTAAATTCTTAAAAACATATGAATAAATTTATATTTTCAACATTTGTTTTACCATTTTGGAAGATTTAAAAAATTAAAACTATTTAAACTTAAATTGAATATAATAATTTCTGAAACTTTTAAAATTATGATAAATAGCTAAAGCTTCCATGATAAACCCAAATATTGAATGAACAATTTAAAATCTCCTCGATTAATACTCATTTAAATTTGTTCAAATTAATAATAAACAAATTTGAAAGTTTTTATTAAATATTAAAGGTTAAATGAACCAAATTTAAATATGATTTAACTCGCTTATTTATGATCATAAATAAACTCATTTTTTACTAGTTCAATGAGTTACTTGTTTATATTATTTAAATAAAATAGGATTATATATTTAAGGGTATTTATTATAACTTAATATTACTAGTGTTTATTTCATTAATATCTTTTTATTAACAAACTTATTAATTAACTCATCAGGCCATCATTATCCACCATATGCAAGATGAAAATTAAACTTTGATCTAAGGGATGAGAAATTGCATGAGGAATTAGTACACATTAATTTACTTCTCTTTAATTTTTTTTTCATTTATTTTAAAAAATAAATTCTTGCCTGAAATCTCATCAAGCTATCAAGTTTTTCTACATTAAAAAAAAACAAAAGTCTAAACAAAAAGTTGAATACCTAATTTAATAAAAGTGATCAAAGAATATAAATACCTAGTTTATAATTTGTTTGAGCATTTTGAGTTTTTCAAATTAATTTATTTGCCATTAAAGAATATGTATATATTTAATGCAATTTTTCTTGTTTATTTATTTCAATAAATTGATTTGTTAGTATTTATTTATATTAAATGATTATAAGAAAGTTTGGTCACGCTTTATATAATATTTTATTTAATTTGAGTAAAGAAATTATATATTAATTCTAAATTTATTAATTTTTTATTTGTTAAATTTATAAAATTATTTATTTATAACTAAATATAAAAGTGAAGTACTCATTTGGATTTCTTATTTATTAACCCGCTGAACTAATTCAATTAATGTAAATAAGCCAAGTATGATTAGTGAAAATTTTAAACAAGTCAAGTATGAACATGCATTTGATAGTTCAAGCTCAAGCTCGAGACAAATATGAAAACTTATAATATGATTGAATCAAGTCCAATTCATAATATACTACCTTGACTCAAATTTGATTATAGTCGAACTACATTGGCACCTAAAGTGTGTTCATATATATAATTTAATCTATTTAAGAAAAAATAACTTTTAGTCAAAAATTGATGCCAACCAAAAAATGATGATTAATTCATAAATATTCTTAAAATATTATTAAAATTTTAGGATTAAATCTCACATATGTTAAATTTCCACTCCTTTTTTTGAGAAAAGAAAAACTATTATGTTTCTCCAACAATTTTTAATGAAGAGATCCTTAAACCATATATATTGTGTCATTGTGAACCTAATTAAATGTTAATTTCTTGGTTCTATTTTATGATTTTGACAATGATTTTATTGTTTTTTCATGAATATCTATTATATTTAGCTTGACAAATCTCTTCTATTCTCATCAGGACCATTAGTTGGTAATCATTTTCATGTAAATTCACTTATTACTTCTATTTTTAGACTCCTAATTATTAGAGTATAGTAAAAAAATGGCATTTTTGAAATGATCTTAAATGTCTTTTGAATTTATTCGAATAGAAATATCTTTGATAAAACTAACTTTTAGTGGATAGCAACTTTTGTTATCATTATCTTGCTTGGGCATAGATTCAAGTTTGTATAAAATATATCATAATATCAACAATGAAATAACACTATTATTAAATATTCTTCCATATTGATTGTAATTTGATTATCTCATAGAGATGAAGAGTTCAATCTCATAATGAAAATTTTCTTGTCTAACGTTATAAGTGTTGCAACATCAAAATATGATCCAAGTTGCTAAGGTTGACCGATAAGCCTCATATCATCGACTCTTACATAACTTCACTCCTAAAGTTATTCTCCCACCTCCCACTTCTTTAGGAAATTCAAGGGATCTATCTTATCACTCTTTCTAATCAAATTAATTGTGTAAAAGACATATTCAAGTAAATTTTTTATATGATTCTATTAATGATCAAGACAAGTTAGTTTTTTAATTCATTTACTAGATTTGATGATGATACTTCACCAAAGAACTTTGACTTTTCACACAACATAGAAGCAAATATTGTGACAAGAAGAAAAAGAAGTATTTTTATTATACTAGATATTCTTTAAATCCCTGATTGAATGATATGTTAAAATAGAGAAAAGGAGTACAACAAGGCTTACCCTCTTTGTCTTTTTCTTACTTTTGATTGGCCTATATAGGTTATTTTTTGTAATTAAAATAATTATTTAACTTTTAAAAAATGAATAAAGAAGTATAATATGAAACAAATTATAGAAAAATTTAAGATTATCAACCTCAATATTCATTTTACAAGCACAACAACAAGCCTTTATCCCACTATGTGGGATCTACATGAATCCTTCCTCTCCATTGGGTCGTATTAAATGTCATATTCTCATTTAATTCTAATAAAATATAGTCATTTTATATACTTCCTAATTAAGACTTTTTAAGTCTACCTATGCATTTCTTAACATAGGCCAAATCTAAATCATCTACTCTCCTAATTGGGACATCGTGCAACCAATGTTTTATGTGAACAAACCATTTAAGATGACTCTCTAATCTAATCTTCATTGAAAATACTCCAACCTTTTCATATATATATATGTGTGTGTGTATGTATTTATCTTGTATTTTGTCTTAAGTGTAATCCACTTATCCACTGAGTATTTTCATCTCCAAAACATTTAGTTTTATACTTCTCTTTATGGGCCAACACTCCACACGATGAGCACAAATCTCACCACCATCTTATAAAATTTTACATACCAAAAAAATGTTCAACATATGTGTATGGCACATGGGCCACACTAGCCACACTAGAGTGAGCACAAAGTTATTATACTAAAAAAGGAGCTATTATAGCACTAAATTGCAATAGTTAATAAAATTATTGCAAATCCAAATATTTATTATTGTGATTATAATTGTTGCCTGATTCCTACATTTATGCCCTCTTTCAAGGAAAAATGATGAGAGGGAGCTAATATTTGAGGTAGAGGGCAAAACAAAAATAATGTTAATGATTATCATAGCATTGAGATTTGCATAAATTCAAATAATCTCTCTCTCTCTCTCTCTCTCTATATATATATATATATATATATATATATATAGAGAGAGAGACACACACGTGTGCACAACACCTTTTAAAACTATAAATTAAAAGTAAATTATGTTATTCCCATCACTACTAAAATTGATTAGAATAAATAATCTTCATCATTTTATCAAGAGGGTTGTCACACAACCACCGATATTTTTTATTATCTACAACAAACTTAAAGAGATGTATACCCTTTTCAAAGATCAATATAATCATTAGGTCCATATGACATGAACCATTTAGACAAAACCCTTTTTCTTTTAGGATTATAACCCATGTCCTTACAAAGTTGATATTTGAATGATTCCAACACTTGATCTTCTATAATATTCATGACCATACTCTTTCATGTATTTATTCTATTTCTTCATATCTTCTTCCCCAATTTTATGCTCGGGAGCTGAAATCCACCATTAAGAAAATGTGCCAACCATATTGCCTTCAACTCAAAGTAAATAAATTTGATGCCTTTGAGTATCCAATTATTGCCATTTGTGAAATCCTCGAATGCATATATATAGTACATAAATGTTGATAAGATTATTCTTTTTACTAAAAAAATTCTTAAGCACACTATCACAAATTTAACTACAAAATAATTTTTTTGACATATTTTTTTCAATGTTATTGAATAAGCCTATTTACTCATCCACCATAGGAGTGTAAGAAAGCTAAATTTTATGTTCATGTTTGCCTCATTAACTTATTAAGTTGAACATAGATGGTTGATAAACATAAAATTTATTGGTAAGTCAAATCTAAGTTATTAAATCTTTATATTGTCTATCACATGTATGCACACACTAGTATAAATATATGAATATGAAAACCTATAATATACAAGATTATAAAGTATGTGAATACATAAATATGTATAAGTGCACATTCAAACATGCAAATTACATATATATAGGAACATAATCAAACTATTATCAAACCAAATAGGATCAACAAGGCCATGCTTCACTATTAAATTAAATATATTAAATTATAAAACTAGTTTAACTTAAGCTAATTATCCAACCAAACACAAATAAGCTTTTTTGATAACTTTATGCACTTATTATAATAATATTTTAAGTTATATATATCTAATTAATCAATGTGAAGTATAACTATTAAGTGGAAAAATATTGTCTAGGTGACCTCAATATTTTGAAATGAAAATGATTTAAAGACATTTCAAATTTTCTCATCACCCTTGAAGCCAATACCAAATATGACTATATCGCCTTTAAGCGTTCACCTTCCAATATTATACCATCCCTACAAAACTCAAAGCTTTTTGAATATTTTAGAACAATTCTCTTATTTTTCAGCATGTCATAGAATTTTTCAGGCAATAAAGCAACTAAGGATGAACTCATTGCTTGAAAGAGGCTATGGTCTGGAACTATTCTATACTTCTCCATAGGTCTTATTTTATTGATGTAGATTTCAATAAACTTAGTTATAAGCCACCTCTATATTTTTAAAAAAAATGAATGTGAGATATTAATTTATATAATTAATTTAGAATAATTGTTAGAGGAGGAATATCATTTACTAAAGGAGAGAGCAATGTTGCCAAGAGGCTTAGCATGATTCCTTCTCCTAGTCTGTGTAGGAGTAGCTCAAAAATGACCGGAGTAGAAGTAACCTAATGAAACACCACATGTCGATAAATCAACTATGTTCCATCGCTTCGTTTGGACAATCATCATGCAAGGAACTTCCGACCTACAAGTGCAAATTTAAGAAAAGTAAGAATAAAGTATATGAAACTTTATGTGCATGTGGAGTACTACCAAAGTGCATAGTCGTATGCTTCATAATTGTTTAATATAATGAACTATTGTATGATCTTCATATACTCCAACACCAAATAAGGGACAATCCATATGCATGATGTATTCTAACAATTTTAATAATGATACTAACAATGATCATACCATTAATATCAGCGCATTCAGCGGCGACATCGAGAGTTGATTTGAGAAAACTGATTACAATGATACATTTTTCCTTGACAAACTCAGCAGTGACATTGCTTCTCATTTTTGCTAAGTCCATTGAGTGGAAAACTAGGGATATTAGGGAGGCCACTGAACCTTCCTAAGCAAAGAACTGCAAAGTCCATTATATGCTCCTCTTATGGTGAACATATTGTCTATTAAGGGATTAAAATATTGATAGAATGTGAAGATTAGAAAGGTAAATTTGATAAACTAGACAACAATGTAATGAGTATACAAATGTAAAAAGTAGAAAGGATGCAAAAGCTAAATTCAAAACATAGCCCCATTGGAATCAATTTTTGTTTTCTATTTTTATTTTTATTTTAAAAAATAGAAAAATAAGTAAAAATATGTTTGTTTATCTATTTTATTATTTTTATTTTTCTATTTTTAAATAAATTTATTTTATTTTTAAAATACTAAAAATATGTAAAACCTATTTTTCTTTATTTTTAAAACACCCGGTCATACTTTTCAAATTTTTAAAGATTTGAATTTGATTTTTTTATTTTTTTTAAATTATATTATATAATATTATTAATTTTAATTAATTTAATCTCACAAGATTTATCTCAATATATAATAATAATAGATTAATGTTACTAATTTAACTTATTTTATCAATAATTATAATTTAAAATATATTTATATATTTTCATAAATTTTATCTTTCTCATAAAATATAAATATGACGTAGATATTTTACATTTCATGTGTATGCATCGACTCCTACAAATATGTGTCTTTGTTTTGTATTTTTAACGATTCAAATGTATCAATGTAGTTTATCATGCAATAAGATATTTTTTAAGTAGTATCGACGATGATCAAAATAATTTTGCTCAAATATCAAGATGTCACATTTGTAACTTGTCGGTTTATTATTGAATGAACTATGCAAATTTTGTTTGTTAGATTTTAAATTTTGAATTTTTCTAAGTGATTCTTTTTATGAACGAGTATTATTCGGTTGTTTCGACTATAACTCAAATTAATTTGTGCACATTACTTTCATCGATCATCGATTTCATTCAATTTGATTCGATTTAAGCAATATAACATATATGTAGGTCAACATCCATTATCGTCATTTGTGTCCTCAAACATTTTTTTGCTTTATGTTAAAATAAGAAAATATCAAACATATTTTTATTTTATTTTAAAATTTAAAAATAAAATATACAAAGTGGCAACCCTTAGAGTAATAATTAATTTCATTATTTTATTTTTCCATTAAAAATTTTAAAAATAATAACTAAATATTTTTTAAATAAAAATCATAAAATATCAAACAAGTTTTATTTTCACATAAAATAAAAAATAAAATAAAATAAAACAAAAATTGGAAATAAAACAAAAAATTGAAACAAAAAAAAAAAAATAAAAAAATGATCCCAACCGCCTTAGGGTTGGGGATCACTTTTGTTTTTTATTTTATATTTTTGTTTCTTATTTTATTTTATTTTATTTTACTTAAAAATAAAACAAATTTAATTGTACTTATTATTTTAAAAAAATACTCAAAGCATCTTTTAGATGTTTTGAGCATTTTTAAAAATAATGTTATTTGTTTTTTAAAATAAAAAATAAATATACATAAAAAAACACTCTAATAATTTCTTAAGAAATATATTTTAAAAAATAACATAAAAATAAAAATAAAAGATAGATTGTCGTAGGATCTTTTTTGCTTAAAATTTTCAAGAGCCATTAAGGATTATAGATATGATTACTGTGGTACATGCAATGAGTTGATCATCACATAATAAGGTGATCGTAAATTAGTGATATTATACTTTTTTTTATGTTTTTCTATGTTTTTTTGTTTTTTCTTGTATTTTTTTTTGCGGAACCCCATATAGGGGAATTTTATTGCTCACAGAAAAAAGTTTACAAGATCCTTAAGAGGGATAAACAGTCACCGATCAAAGAGCTACAATCATCCTAAAGAGTAAATCCACTCTCTAAGTACAACCCACACAGCAAAAAAAAAGGCAATACCCCAAAAAAATATAGAGAGTAAAAGACACAAAGGAGCAAATTGCAACGCTCACCAACAAAAGTAGAGATGATGAGTCAAGAAGAGTTACGTCCAAAGGAAAAGCCTGCTTGATACCTGCATGAAAAGAAAAAAGACTCTACAAACAACTAGATGAACAGTTAGCACCAATCAAATAGAAGGAGTTAAGTCTAAGTAATAAACATAAAGTTGGAAAGAAATAGTAGAATTTTAGAGGGAGCTCCAAAAACTTCACACCAACTTAAAACCACATACATGTGCATCCAAAGAAGAAGGGATACAACACATGCTACTACCAACCAAAGAAGAGAACTAATCCGCCACCCATCAAAGAAAACAAACATGTGGAAACAGTCTATCCATAGGGAAATTATGTAGCCCAACGAAATTTTATAACCAATGAAAAGAAATCCACAAAGTTTCAATGAACGAAACGAAATCCACATTCCTATATCAACAGTAGAGCCCATATAGTGCCAGACTATCAAATAAACAATCCACCAATCCACCCAAGTTCCATAATACAATTAAAATGTAGCAAGCTTAGCAAGATAGGAAATAACCTCCAGTTCCAAAGAAGCTTGAATAAATACTACCATATATAAATAGATCAAGAAGAAAATAGTTTAACAAAGTAAGTGGATATATCCATATAATAAGTCCAAAAAGGCATGATAATATAATGACTGAAAATCCCAAAAACTCGATCTAACACACCCACAACAGGGGTGCTGAAAAATAGAAAAATTGCTAATCCAACCTGCAGGCAGACGCAATACACCAAACCAAAAGAAAAGCATACACAACTCCGAGGAAGGACAGACCGAACTCCATATAGGCTTAGTAAAAACTGGAATGCCCAAACAACAAGCAGCTCACATCCGACAAAGAAAAAGGGAACCATTCTGATAATGAAAGAAGAAACTCTTGCCAAAGGGGTGTGTAGACTATTCAAATAAATAGCAAGATAAACATTACAACAGAGGTATAAAGGCAAAATCAGCCTTGGAAAATAGCAATGACCGCTAGGAATATTCAATAAGCCCAATAAATAGAAAATGATACACCATATCATCATATTCCATGAAAAAAACTTCAACCAATAAGGTTATAGCACCCAAGAAACATTGATTTTCTGATCGAAAATAAGTTTCATACACTCCTAAAAGGGGAGGAAAGACCTCATCCAACCAATAGATTGAAACAAAAAGCAAAATTAAAAGTTTACATGTTCCTAACATGAGGAAAACCACTTTTATCTAAATTCACAAGCCCCCGTAATAAGGGAGGGATATTATCATAAGAGAATATATTCACCATAGAGGATTTTGCACCCAACAAGCAAGAAAATCAGCACAAATTTCCTTCCGATAAATATGAGAAATATGATAATCAAGAGAAGCAAGAAGCCTCCTCGTGTGGTTAAGAAAATAGTAAACTTTAGCATTGCCATGAGCTCCGACTTTAATAAATTCAAAAGGAGGAGAGCATCAATTTCAAACCATATTTTTTTAAATCCTTTATGAATACATAACATATACCATAATGTAAACCATAAAGTTCAAAGCAAAAAAGAACAAACAGGTCTTAAATGAATAGCAAATGCAGAATCATCTTATCTTTAAAGTCTCTTAAAATACCCTACAACCATAAAGCCCA
Organism: Cymbidium sinense; assembly: GCA_021442155.1. NCBI lineage: Eukaryota > Viridiplantae > Streptophyta > Magnoliopsida > Asparagales > Orchidaceae > Cymbidium > Cymbidium sinense. The sequence continues at coordinate 8,105,605 of CM038232.1, forward strand.
TTAGCAACAGATTCATCAAGATAACCTTAATGACATGATAATTGGGCTTTATCCAATAAATAGTCTTACAAATAAAATCAACCTCAGAAGATGAGAGGGAAATCCCAAAACAAGGGGCCAGATGCTTGACACCTTTAAAGCTAGAAGGAGGAAGAAGGTTAGCTTTATAAAAGTAGGTAATTTTACATTTGGTTCTAGCAATAACATGGTGAAAGTTCATAGGAATATCACTATGTTTAGCATCATTTCTTTCCCACCAGATATACCATAGTAAAGTAATAGTAACACATTTGATATGTCTTTCGAGGAAGAGGATAGAAAATTATTTGAAAGGCACAATATAGAAAGGGATCCATCAAATAGAAAAGTATTAAACATACTATCATACCGCGGACTTTAGCAAAGAATGGGGCCATTAATGACATGATCCACAAGCTTTCAATATGGAAGCAACATTGACATTTGGATGGAAGATGAAAACCTTTTTTAAGGAGAATGGCATCCACAAGAATGTAGTGTTTAAGGATACACCAAGAAAGAACTGAAAATAAGGAAGGGATAGAATTACTCCAGATCATAGAAAAAACTAAAGAATCTTGACTTTTAAATCTAATAGAATGCCACACATCCTTAAAAACAAAATCTCCAGAGGAGGAATTGTTAAACAAGATTTGATCAGCTCTGTTGGATGTTGGATTAATATTGAGGATTTTGTTAACGATCACATTGGGTACATATGAACCTAAATGAGCTATATCCCAAGAATTGAGTAATGAAATGGCTAACCTTGAGAATGTCAGAGTGAGTAATAATGAGTCAATAGAACCCACACCAAGCCAATTATCTTGCCAGAAGAAGGATGAACTAGAATTGACACCCAGGAGATCATCTCCTCAGGAGTAGCCCACTTGATATTGCAGAGTCTTCTCCACACCGGGGAATCCCCTGGTTTGAAAGAATAAATGAGGGGGTGATTACCCTTACAATATTTGGCGAGGATGAATTTCAAAGGCTCACTTCTAAGATTTCACCACATTTTGTAAGAAAAGTATTTAATGGAATCTTCTAAAGTTTTATAACCTAAACCACCATCATTCAAAGGACCACAACATGTGCTAGCCCAATGAGTTTTTTTTGGATGTTGGAGTAGAACCCCAAAAGAATTTGTTGATAAGACGGTTAATCTTTTAATGATAGAGGTGGTAGGGACAATAGTGAAAAGTAGATAAAAAGGTAAGGAGCAGAGAATGCTTTTAATCAGAACAAGTCTGCCCAAAAGATAGAAGATGGAATTGAGAAAGAAAATTTCTTATAAATTTTTTGAATCACCTCATCAAAAAGGAAAGATCTTTTAGCACCATGATATAAAGCAGTACCCACATACTTAATAGGGAGAATAAGATGGGCAAACCTCATAATACTCTTAATAGTATTGATCCTAGGAGGAGGAATAAATTTACTAGCAATAAAACCACTTTTGTTAGGGTTAATTTTTAAGCCACTTTCCCTACCAAACTGAATAAAGAACTTACACAGCTTTTAATGTATCTAGATCCATAGAAACTAATGAAATCATCTGCAAAAGAGGTGAGAGATAGGAAAACCACCCTAGTCTTGTAGAACATGTTAGGCATTTTACAAAACAACAGTTCAAGACTTCGAGTGAGATATTCCATCACGATAATGAAAAGGTCTGGAGAAAGGGGGTCCCCTTGCCTTATCCCATGGGAGGAAGAAAAGAAGCCATGAACCTTGCCATTAATAAGTAAAGAGAATCCAGAGTTCTCAATACCATTCTTGATTAATGTAATAAAAGAATTGGAAAATCCAAAAAGAGTAAGAATTTTCTAGAGGAAAGTCCACCAATATTATAAGCTTTGGAAATGTCTAGCTTAAAAACTAGATTCCCACACTGAACCTTAGTATTTAAATCATGGATAATTTCATGAGCTAACAACACATTATCAGAGATGGATCTACCTTTGACAAAACTCGTTTGATTGGGGGATATGATTTTAGGAATTAAATTACCTAGTCTTTTGGCTAGGATCTTAGATATGAGCTTATTAAAAAGAGTACATAGGCTTATAGGTCTAAAATGGTTCTAAAGTTCTGGATTATCGATTTTAGGAATTTGAACAATGGAAGTACTAGAAAAGTATTTGGGGAGGATATTTCCATTAAAAAAATCCAAAACAGCTTTAACCACATCTTCTTTGATAATATTCCAACACTTTTGAAAAAATAAGGTCGTAAAACCATCAGGGCTAGCCACAGAATCTATTTTCTTAATCTATAAAGTGGATGCAATTTCAAATTCAGAGGGTAGAGAGGTAAGCATTTTTATCTTCAATGATCTTAGGGATAACCTCGCCATGCTAATTCATCATAGAGACATTATTATTAAGGAGATTAGTGAAGAAAGATACACAATCAAATAAAAATTCCTTATCATTATTTTTGATTTTCTTGATGTGATTGAGGGCCTTTTTCTTTTTGAACATAACATGAAAATATTTGGTATTCCTATCTCCCCCCGATATCTTTTTTACAGAAGCCTTTTGCCTCCAGTAGGTTTCCTCTATGTCTTGATAGAAAGTTAACCTATCTTTGGCTTGGTTTAATAAGATATTTTGGAGGTATCATGAATAGCCTTCTTCTAAAGCTATGACTTCTTGTTCTATATATTTTGAAGCTTTTGTTCAACCATTTAGGGAATTATTTAAGCCTTTTAATTTAAACCATAATCTCTTCAATAATAGAATCATCGGATAAAGAGGATCTCCTAATTAGTAGCAACCACCTCAAAAAATCTATCATCCATAAGCCACATATTTTGAAAAAGGAATACAGAAAGGGGGATTCCATGCTAACCCAATGTAGATTAGCAAAGGGGAATGAAAGGTTCTAGGTGTTCAAATGTAAGTAATCGAAAAAGGAATTGTTCCATAGATCATTAAAAGAATCCTATCTAGTCTTTGCCAAAGTCTATGATTATTCCGTGAATTGAGCCTATAAAACCTAGAACGGACAATCCGTAATCATATTATTAAAGTCCTCCATGGAGAATAGGTTAGAGTATTTCCACCAACTCGCTCAAAGAGGAAGATATAGTGTTAAAATCCCCACCCACGAACTAGGGAGCATTAACTTAGGATGGGAAATTAACCAGATCTTCCTACAGGGTCCTTCTACCATACCTATTACAAGAAGCATAAACAAAAGATCCAAAATATCACAAATTGCCAAAAGTGATTTTAACATTCACTACCAGGTGAAGATCCTAGATAATATGAAGAACAAAAGGATTTTTCCAAAAGATCCAAATTTTGTTACTTGAGTTAGCAAAAAACTATCGCATCATTCTAGCAGATTGAATGCTAGAAGGAAAGATAAAGGGTTCCAAGATTGCCGAAAGAAATGTTGCGAACTATGAAGTCTATTACAAATAGAGAGGAACCTATCCTCTCGTGATTCCGATCAAGAAAAGACCATTTACTTTGGGTAGAGGATTGTGATCTACTCGCAAAGTTAGGAAATTTAGATTTAGATGTTTGTTTCTTTTTTATAAATGTATGGAAGTCATTGGCTCTACAACCTCACCATCGAATAGTGAGTGTTCGCTATGTTTTGCCGAAGGAGGTTAAAAGTCATTTCTCCTTCTTCCAATTGATGATGATGTAATTTTGATTTTAGATGGGTTAGAAGAGGAAGCACAAGAGGGATTAGAATTAGGCAAAACACAAATACCTAAATCAAGAGTAGAAGGTATCTCTAAATACTACAAACCCTCCATTCCTACAATAGTATTCATTTGACCTTTAGCTAATGGAGATACAGAAGTAGGGATATACGCAGTGAGGAATCGAACTAGGGGAGAGAGTCGCTATTAGAGGCATTAATGTCAATATTGTTATTTTGAGAATGGATTCCAACATGAGGAGCCTGTCTTAATAGGAAGTGAGCCAACTGGTAAATGCTCAACCGATCCATCTTAGATTGTTGGTGGCTTTGAACCGGGATCATTTCTATCAAGTATTGTGGTGTAGTAGTCATATCATTTTGTGGTTCATTCAAAGTGGCCTTAATGGATGGTATTTTGGATAGCACATGATTTTTCTTTAAATGCGGATGAGCTACAAAACAATCAGCAAATCCATGCACATGAATTTTACAATGGGATCCAAATATAGGAAAGTTTTCAAACTCTACTTTTTATAAATAGCCAAATTTTTCTGACCCTAACCAGATTTTCTTAGGATATTTTTTAGTTATATCCAATTCCACAAGTATCAAAGCGTAGCTTGATCCAACCGAGGGGCCGAAATACCAACCACAACATAAGAAACTCGATTAAAGAAATGCACATGAAGGGGAATAGACAACCAACCGGAATGATAGGAGATTCCTCCTTAATGTCGAAAAAAGGAGTCCATTTCAATAACCGCATATGGCAACTAAAAAAAATATGATGGTCTTGCAAAAACACTGGAATAATCCAAATCATTAGTTGAATCAATACATGCTGTGAATCAATCAGACCCACCAAAAAAACTCCAGATAATTTCAGATTATGAAGAAAGGCTCGGATATTTTCCATAGAAGGACGTCGCAGAGCAAATTTACCAACCAAAGCAAATTCAAAAGGTTTAGCATGCTTTTCAACCATTGAATCCGAACACATGATCGCGTACACCCAAGGACGAGAAACAAATTTGAAAGACTATCTTTGCCTTACAAGCACATCCTTGAAAGATTTAGAAGCCATTGAAGGATTTGGGCTAGAGAGGGGATCAATTATAATTGCCGCACGAGTGAGCAATTTCTATTTTGTCATGTTTCAATCTCTCTTCCTCTACATATTGAGCAATGAGCTCATTAAGAGTTCATTTTTCCTTTGAGTATTATAACTTATCTTAAAAGGATTAACTTGTAAAAAAGTGATCAAAATTAAGTGTACAAAAAATGTCATCGATATCTATAATTTTAGTCTCGCCTAGTGAAAAAATTAGACATCTCCATAATGTACCCCTTATATTTCCATTGCCTTTATAATTTGCATTGAAATGAGTTTACTAAGAGTAGTACTCAATTCAACCTTTGAGAACTAATGAAATGGTCTGCTATTTGGCTTAAAAATTTTTTAGCACATTCCTCTTCAGGCATTGCACCTCTTATATTTTCTGAAATTGAATGCTCCATGATCATAAGACTCACGCTTAGAACGCTCACTTTTCAAAGTTAGCCCTTTATTCAATACTACTGCAATAAGGGAGGATGATCCGGACATAGTCAAGATCCATACACCCAAGAACAATGATCATATGCTATTTTCATTTCTTAAAGTTAGTGCTGAGCACTTTAATGTTATTCAAATTGATAGATATGGAAGAAACATTAATTGAAAAGAACAAAAATAATACTCACGCTTAACAACATTGTCATTTTCATGTATATATAATGTAAACTAAATATATGCTTGAAATAAAATATTTAATAAAATATGCACATATGAAATACCTACACAACATTGCTATTTAGTCTTTGGACATAAACAATAATTTGTAAATGGTATCCTAAAATTATAGTCAACAAATATGATAATAAATTTTACCAACAATATATCTTTGGATCAACATATTGTATGCATGATTAATATAAATTCATATATTTTTATGCACAAAAGGCCAAAAAATAATCTTCCTGATTATTTTTAGATAGAAAAATATAATTCATTTGTAATATTCATATATTTCAAAAATAAAAAAAATGATATAATAGAGGTCACTTTGGTGACATAATATTTCAATTTAAATATATAACTTTAGGTGTTAGATATATATAGATATATGAATTGTGTGATATGTAGGTAAATCTTTCTTATTATTATTATTATTATTATTATTATTATTATTATTATTATTATTATTATTATTATTATTATTATTATTATTATTATTATTATTATTATTATTATTATTATTATTATAAATATGGATAATAATCTGATTCTTCGATGGAGTGGTGTCTCGATGACCACTTTGACATGATATTTGAATTTTATATCATTCTTACAAATTATTTATCTTATTAACATATTCAAATGAGACATATGTTTCAAAATATCATCCTTGCTCACAATGGAAGTAAGCATAAACCATACAAACTTTATTTAAATAATAATTATACTAAATTCTTAAAAACATATGAATAAATTTATATTTTCAACATTTGTTTTACTATTTTGGAAGATTTAAAAAATTAAAAACTATTTAAACTTAAATTGAATATAATAATTTCTGAAACTTTTAAAATTATGATAAATAGCTAAAGCTTCCATGATAAACCCAAATATGGAATGAACAATTTAAAATCTCCTCGATTAATACTCATTTAAATTTGTTCAAATTAATAATAAACAAATTTGAAAGTTTTTTTATTAAATATTAAAGGTTAAATGAACCAAATTTAAATATGATTTAACTCGTTTATTTATGATCATAAATAAACTCATTTTTTACTAGTTCAATGAGTAACTTGTTTATATTATTTAAATAAAATAGGATTGAATAAAATATTTTAATTATATATTTAAGGTATCTATTATAACTTAATATTACTAGTGTTTATTTCATTAATATCTTTTTATTAACAAACTTATTAATTAACTCATCAGGCCATCATTATCCACCATATGCAAGATGAAAATTAAACTTTGATGTGGGGTGAGAAATTGCATGAGGAATTAGTACATTAATTTACTTCTCTTTTAATTTTTTTTTTCATTTATTTTAAAAAATAAATTCTTGTCGGCCTGAAATCTCTTCAAGCTATCAAGTTTTTCTACATTAAAAAAAAACAAAAGTCTAAACAAAAAGTTCAATACCTAATTTAATAAAAGTGATCAAAGAATATAAATACCTAGTTTATAATTTGTTTGAGCATTTTGAGTTTTCAAATTAATTTATTTGCCATTAAAGAATATGTATATATTTAATGCAATTTTTCTTGTTTATTTATTTCAATAAATTGATTTGTTAGTATTTATTTATATTAAATGATTATAAGAAAGTTTGGTCAGCTTTATATAATATTTTATTTAATTTGAGTAAAGAAATTATATATTAATTCTAAATTTATTAATTTTTATTTGTTAAATTTATAAAATTATTTATTTATAACTAAATATAAAAAGTGAAGTACTCATTTGGATTTCTTATTTATTAATCCGTTGAACTAATTCAATTAATGTAAATAAGCCAAGTATGATTAGTGAAAATTTTAAACAAGTCAAGTATGAACATGCATTTGATAGTTCAATAGCTCAAGCTCGAGACAAATAAAAAAACTTATAATATGATTGAATCAAGTCCAATTCATAATATACTCTTGACTCCTTGATTATATGTAACTACATTGGCACCTAAAGTGTGTTCATATATATAATTTAATCTATTTAAGAAAAAATAACTTTTAGTCAAAATTGATGCCAACCAAAAATGATGATTAATTCATAAATATTCTTAAAATATTATTAAAATTTTAGGATTAAATCTCACATATGTTAAATTTCCACTCCTTTTTTTTTAGAGAAAAAGAAAAAACTATTATGTTTCTCCAACAATTTTAATGAAGAGATCCTTAAACCATATATATTGTGTCATTGTGAACCTAATTAAATGTTAATTTCTTGGTTCTATTTTATGATTTTGACAATGATTTTATTGTTTTTCATGAATATCTATTATATTTAGCTTGACAAATCTCTTCTATTCTCATCGGACCATTAGTTGGTAATCATTTTCATGTAAATTCACTTATTACTTCTATTTTTAGACTCTAATTATTAGAGTATAGTAAAAAAATGGCATTTTGGAACGATCTTAAATGTCTTTTGAATTTATTCAAATAGAAATATCTTTGATAAAAACTAACTTTTTAGTGGATAGCAACTTTTGTTATCATTATCTTGCTTGGGCATAGGATTCAAGTTTGTATAAAATATATCATAATATCAACAATGAAATAACACTATTATTAAATATTCTTCCATATTGATTGTAATTTGATTATCTGTCATAGAGATGAAGAGTTCAATCTCATAATGAAAAATTTTCTTGTCTAACGTTATAAGTGTTGCAACATCAAAATATGATCCAAGTTGCTAAGGTTGACTGATAAGCCTCATATCATCGACGATGTATCTCTTACTGATAACTTCACTCCTAAAGTTATTCTCCCACCTCCCTCACTTCTTTAGGAAATTCAAGGGATCTATCTTATCACTCTTTCTAATCAAATTAATTGTGTAAAAGACATATTCAAGATAATTTTTTATATGATTCTATTAATGATCAAGACAAGTTAGTTTTGTTAATTCATTTACTAGATTTGATGATGATACTTCACCAAAGAACTTTGACTTTTCACACAACATAGAAGCAAATATTGTGACAAGAAGAAAAAGAAGTATTTTTATTATACTAGATATTCTTTTAAATCCCTCATATTATACGATATGTTAAAATAGAGAAAAGGAGTAGCACTTACCCTCTTTGTCTTTTTTACTTTTGATTGGCCTATATAGGTTATTTTTTGTAATTAAAATAATTATTTAACTTTTAAAAAATGAATAAAGAAGTATAATATGAAACAAATTATAGAAAATTTAAGATTATCAACCTCAATATTCATTTTACAAGCACAACAACAAGCCTTTATCCCACTATGTGGGATCGTTACATGAATCCTTCCTCTCCATTGGGTCATATTAAATGTCATATTCTCATTTAATTCTAATAAAATATAGTCATTTTATATACTTCCTAATTAAGACTTTTTAAGTCTACCTATGCATTTCTTAACATAGGCCAAATCTAAATCATCTACTCTTCTAATTGGGACATCAGGCAACCAATGTTTTATGTGAACAAACCATTTAAGATGAGACTCTCTAATCTATTCTTCATTATAAATACTCCAACCTTTTCATATATATTATATATATATATATATATATATATATTTGTGTATGTATTTATCTTGTATTTTATTTAAGTGTAAATCCACTAATCCACAGTATTTTCATCTCGCAACATTTAGTTTTATGCTTCTCTTTTGCCAACACTCAATATAGAGCACAAATCTCACCACCATCTTATAAAATTTTACATACCAAAAAATGTTCAACATATGTGCATGGCACATGGGCACACCACACTAGAGTGAGCACAAAGTTATTATACTAAAAAAGGAGCTATTATAGCACTAAATTGCAATAGTTAATAAAATTATTGCAAATCCAAATATTTATTATTGTGATTATAATTGTTGCTGATTCCTACATTTATGCCCTCTTTCAAAAAATGATGAGAGGGAGCTAATATTTGAGGTAGAGGGCAAAACAAAAAAATAATGTTAATGATTATCATATATGAGATTTGCATAAATTCAAATAATCTCTCTCTCTCTCTCTCTCTCTTTAGTATATATATATATATATATATATATATATATATATATATATAGACACACACGTGTACAAATTTTAAAACTATAAATTAAAAGTAAATTATGTTATTCATCACTACTAAAATTGATTAGAATAAATAATCTTCATCATTTTATCAAGAGGGTTGTCACAAACCACGATATTATCTTTTATTATCTACAACAAACTTAAAGAGATGTATCACTCCTTTGATTTAAGATCAATATAATCATTAGGTCCATACATCTTCATCATTTTATCAAGAGGGTTGTCACACAACCAATCGATATTATTTTTATTATCTACAACAAACTTAAAGAGATGTATCACTCCTTTTCAGATTTAAGATCAATATAATCATTAGGTCCATATGACATGAACCATTTAGACAAAAGCCCTTTTTCTTTTAGGATTATAACCCATGTCCTTACAAAGTTGATCATTATAATATATTTGAATGATTCCAACACTTGATCTTCTATAATATTCATGACCATACTCTTTCATGTATTTATTCTATTTCTTCATATCTTCTTCCCCAATTTTATGCTCGGGAGCTGAAATCCACCATTAAGAAAATGTGCCAACCATATTGCCTTCAACTCCAAAGTAAATAAATTTGATGCGCTCTTTGAGTATCCAATTATTGCCATTTGTGAAATCCTCGGTTGAATGCATTCTATATAGTACATAAATGCGTTGATAAGATTATTCTTTTTACTAAAAATAATTCTTAAGCACACTATCACAAATTTAACTATAAAATAATTTTTTTGACATATTTTTCAATGTTATTGAATAAGCCTATTTACTCATCCACCATAGAGTGTAAGAAAGCTAAATTTTATGTTCATGTTTGCCTCATTAACTTATTAAGTTGAACATAGATGGTTGATAAACATAAAATTTATTGGTAAGTCAAATCTAAGTTATTAAATCTTTATATTGTCTATCACATGTATGCACACACTAGTATAAATATATGAATATGAAAACCTATAATATACAAGATTATAAAGTATGTGAATACATAAATATGTATAAGTGCACATTCAAACATGCAAATTACATATATATAGGAACATAATCAAACTATTATCAAACCAAATAGGATCAACAAGGCCATGCTTCACTCATTAAATTAAATATATTAAATTATAAAACTAGTTTAACTTAAGCTAATTATCCAATCAAACACAAATAAGCTTTTTTGATAACTTTATGCACTTATTATAATAATATTTTAAGTTATATATGAATATCTAATTAATCAATGTGAAGTATAACTATTAAGTGGAAAAATATTGTCTAGGTGGCCCGTCACAATATTTTGAAATGAAAATGATTTAAAGACATTTCAAATTTTCTCATCACCCTTGAAGCCAATACCAAATATGACTATATCGACTTTAACTATTCACCTTCAATATTATACCATCCCTACAAAACTCAAAGCTTTTGAATATTTTAGAACAATTCTCTTATTTTCAGCATGTCATAGAATTTTTCAGGCAATAAAGCAACTAAGGATGAACTCATTGCTTGAAAGAGGCTATGGTCTGGAACTATTCTATACTTCTCCATAGGTCTTATTTTATTGACGTAGATTTCAATAAACTTAGTTATAAGCCACCTCTATATTTTAAAAAAAATGAATGTGAGATATTAATTTATATAATTAATTTAGAATAATTGTTAGAGGAGGAATATCATTTACTAAAGGAGAGAGCAATGTTGCCAAGAGGCTTAGCATGATTCCTTCTCCTAGTCCGTAGGAGTAGCTCAAAAAATGAGAAGTAACCTAATGAAACACCACATGCTGATAAATCAACTATTTTCCATCGTATCGTTTGGACAATCATCATGCAAGGAACTTCCGCACCTACAAGTGCAAATTTAAGAAAAGTAAGAATAAAGTATATGAAACTTTATGTGCATGTGGAGTACTACCAGAGTGCATAGTCGTATGCTTCATAATTGTTTAATATAATGAACTATTGTATGATCTTCATATACTCCAACACCAAATAATGGACAATCCATATGCATGATGTATTCTAACAATTTTAATAATGATACTAACAATGATCATACCATTAATATCAGCATTCTGACATCGAGTTGATTTGAGAAAGACATTACAATGATACATTTTTCCTTGACAAACTCAGAAGACATTGCTTCTCATTTTTGCTAAGTCCATTGAGTGGAAAACTAGGGATATTAGGAGGCCACAACCTTCCTAAGCAAAGAACGCAAAGTCCATTATATGCTCCTCTTATGGTGAACATATTGTCTATTAAGGGATTAAAATATTGATAGAATGTGAAGATTAGAAAGGTAAATTTGATAAACTAGACAACAATGTAATGAGTATACAAATGTAAAAAGTAGAAAGGATGCAAAAGCTAAATTCAAAACTTAGGCCCCATTGGAATCAATTTTTTGTTTTCTATTTTTTATTTTTATTTTAAAAAAATAGAAAAATAAGTAAAAATATGTTTGTTTATCTATTTTATTATTTTTATTTTTCTATTTTTAAATAAATTTATTTTTTATTTTCAAAAATACTAAAAATATGTAAAACCTATTTTTCTTTATTTTTAAAAACCCATCATACTTTTCAAATTTTTAAAGATTTGAATTTGATTTTTTTATTTTTTTAAATTATATTATATAATATTATTAATTTTAATTAATTTAATCTCACAAGATTTATCTCAATATATAATAATAATAGATTAATGTTACTAATTTAACTTATTTTATCAATAATTATAATTTAAAATATATTTATATATTTTCATAAATTTTATCTTTCTCATAAAATATAAATATGACGTAGATATTTTACATTTCATGTGTATGCATCGACTCCTACAAATATGTGTCTTTGTTTTGTATTTTTAACGATTCAAATGTATCAATGTAGTTTATCATGCAATAAGATATTTTTTAAGTAGTATCGACGATGATCAAAATAATTTTGCTCAAATATCAAGATGTCACATTTGTAACTCGGTTTATTATGTGCAATTGAATGAACTATGCAAATTCTTGTTTGTTAGATTTTAAATTTTGAATTTTTCTAAGTGATTTTTTTTTTATGAACGAGTATTATTCGTACTATAACTCAAATTAATTTGTGCACATCACTTTCATCGATCATCGATTTCATTCAATTTGATTGATTTAAGCAATATAACAGATATGTAGGTCAACATCCATCATTGTTATTTGTTCCTCAAACATTTTTTGCTTCATGTTAAAAAAAGAAAATATCAAACATATTTTTATTTTATTTTAAAATTTAAAAAATAAAAAGTGGTCGCAGTTTACCCCTTAGAAGAATAATTAATTTCATTATTTTATTTTTTCCACTAAAAATTTTAAAATAATAACTAAATATTTTTTTTAAATAAAAAATCATAAAAATATCAAACAAGTTTTTATTTTCACATAAAATAAAAATAAAAATAAAATAAAACAAAAAATTGGAAATAAAAACAAAAATTGAAATAAAATAAAAATAGAAAATGATCCCAAAGCCTTAGGGATTGATCACTTCTATTTTTTATTTTATATTTTGTGTTCTTATTTTATTTTATTTACTTTTTTTAAAAATAAAACAAATTTAATTGTACTTATTATTTTAAAAAAAATACTCAAAGCATCTTTTAGATGTTTTGAGCATTTTTAAAAATAATGTTATTTTTTTTAAAATAAAAAATAAATATACATAAAAAACACTCTAATAATTTAAGAAATATATTTTAAAAAAATAACATAAAATAAAAATAAAAGATAGATTGTCGTGATCTTTTTTGCTTAAGATTTTCAATTAAGGATTATAGATATGATTAGGTACATGCAGAGTTGATCATCACATAAGGTGATCAAATTAGTGATATTATACTTTTTTTTTATGTTTTATGTTTTTTTGTTTTTCTTGTATTTTTTTTTTGAACCCATATGGAATTTTATTGCTCACGTAAAAAAAAGTTTACAAGATCAAGAGGGATAAACTCAGTCTACCGATCAAGAGCTACAATCATCTAAAGAGTAAATCCACTCTAAGTACAACCCACAAAGAAAAAAAAAAAAGGCACACCCCAAAAAAAATATGAGAGTAAAAGACACAAAGGAGCAATTAACGCCACCAACAGTAGATGATGAAGAAGAGTTACGCCAAAGGAAAAGCTTACACATGAAAGAAAAAGACTCTACAAACAACTAGATGAACAGTTAGCACCAATCAAATAAGGAGTTAAGTCAAGTAATAAACATAAAGTTGGAAGAAATAGAATTTGAGGAGCTCCAAAACTTCACACACAATTGGGCGCCATACATGTGCATCCAAAGAAGAAAGAAGGATACAACACACATGCTACTACCAACCAAAGAAGAGAACTAATCCGCCACCCATCAAAGAAAACAAACATGTGGAAATTTCATCCATAGGGAAATTATGTAAATAAATTATATAACCAATGAAAAGAAATCCACAAAGTTTCAATGAACGAAATCCACATTCCTATATCAGCGGAGCCCATATAGTGCCAACAACTATCAAATAAACAATCCACACCAATCCACCCAAGTTCCATAATACAATTAAAATGTAGCAAGCTTAGAAGATGGAAATAACCTCCGCCCAAAGAAGAATAAATACTACCATATATAAATAGATCAAGAAGAAAATAGTAAAGTAAGTGGATATATCCATATAATAAGTCCAAAAAAGGCATGATAATATAATTGAAAATCCCAAAAATGATCTAACACACCACAACAGGTGAAAAAATAGAAAAATCTAATCCAACTGTGGCATGCAATACACCAAACCAAAAGAAAAGCATACACAACTCAGGAAGGAAACAACTCCATATAGGCTTAGTAAAAAGGAATGCCCAAACAACAAGCAAACCACATCACAAAAGAAAAAAGGGAACCATCATAATGAAAGAAGAAACTCTTGCCAAGGTGTAGACTATTCAAATAAATAGAAGATAAACATTACGAAGTAGTATAAAGTAAAAAATTGGAAAATAGCCCTAATGAGCTAGAATATTCAATAAGCCCACAATAAATAGAAAATGATACACCATATCATCATATTCCATGAAAAAAACTTCAATCCAATAATAAGGTTATAGATAAGAAACATTGATTTTCTTGATGAAAATAAGTTTCATACACTCAAAAGGAGGAAAGACTTCATCCAACCAATAGATTGAAACAAAAAGCAAAAATTAAAAGTTTACATGTTCCTAACATGAGGAAAACCACTTATCTAAATTCACAAGCCCCGTAATAAGGGAGGATATTATCATAAGAGAATATATTCACCATAGGATTTTTAATTAGCAAGAAAATCAGCACACGAATTTCCTTCCCGATAAATATGAGAAATATGATAATCAAGAGAAGCAAGAAGCCTCCTGGTTAAGAAAATAGTAAACTTTAGCATTGCCATGAGCTCACTTTAATAAATTCAAAAGGAGGAGAGCATCAATTTCAAACCATATTTTTTAAATCCTTTATGAATACATAACGATATACCATAATGTAAACCATAAAGTTCAACAAAAAAGAACAAAAAAGGGTCTTAATGAATAGAAGAAAGAATCATCTTATCTTTAAAGTCTCTTAAAATATACAACCATAAAGCCCATTCTGATTCATCAAGATAACCTTAATGACATGATAATTGGGCTTTATCCAATAAATAGTCTTACAAATAAAATCAACCTCAAGATGAGAGGAAATCCCAAAACAAGGGGCCGATGTTTGACACCTTTGAAGCTAGAAGGAGGAAGAAGGTTAGCTTTATAAAGGTGTAATTTTACATTTGGTTCTGCAATAACAGAGTTCATAAATATCAATTATTTTAGCATCATTTCTTTAGATATACCATAGTAAAGTAATAGCAACACATTTGATATCCTTTCGAGGAAGAGGATAGAAAATTATTTGAAAGGCACAATATAGAAAGGGATCCATCAAAGAAAAAATATTAAACATACTATCATAGAACCGACTTAAGATAATGGGGCCATATTCGAAGACATGATCCACAAGCCAATATGGAAGCAACATTGACATTTGGATGGAAGATGAAAACCTTTTTTAAGGAGAATGGCATCCACAAGAATGTTTAAGGATACAAAGAAAGAATGAAAAATAAGGAAGGGATAGATTACTGATCATAAAAAAATGAATCTTGACTTTAAATCTAATAATGCCACACATCCTTAAAAAAACAAAAATCTGAGGAGGAATTGTTAAACAAGATTTGATTATGGATGTTGATTAATATGAGATTTTGTTAATATCACAGCAATGTATATGAACCTAAGAGCTATATAAGAATTAAAAATTAAAATGGCTAACTGAGAATGTCAATAGAGTGAGTATTGAATAATGAGTCAATAGAACCCACACCAAGAATTATCTTAAGAAGGATGAATAGAATTGACAGGAGATCATCTTAAGATAATTTGATATTGCTTATCTACAGGGAATGGTTTGAAAGAATAAAATGATGATTAATAATATTAGATGAATTTAAATATTGTTTCTAAGATTTCACCACATTTGTAAGAAAAGTATTTTAATGGAATCTTCTAAATTTTATAACCTAAACCACCATCATTCAAAGGACCACAACAAAAAAAATTTGAAATGAGTTTGATGTTGGGTAGAACTAAAAAAAATTTTTGATAAGATTAATCTTTTAATGATAGATGGTAGGGACAATAGTGAAAAGTAGATAAAAAATAATAAAATGCTTTTTTAATTAAGTCTAAAAAAGATAGAGATGAATTTGAAAGAAATTTCTAAATTTTTGAATCACCTCATCAAAAAGAAAAGATCTTTTAGCACCATGATATAAAGCAATACCCACATACTTAATAGGGAGAATAAGATGGGCAAATTAATACTCTTAATAGATATTTGAGGAGGAATAAATTTATCAAAAATAAAACCACTTGTTGGGGTTAATTTTAAGCCACTTTTAAAATCAATAAAGAACTTACAATTCTTAATGTATTAGATCCATTGCGAAAACTAATGAAATCATCAAAATTGAGAATAGGAAAAATAGTCTTGTTAACATTTATTTTACAAAAAACAAGTTCAAGACTAGTGAGATATTCATCACATAATGAAAAGGAGAAATAATTTTATATGGGAGGAAGAAAAGAAGCCATGAACCTGCCATTAATAAGTAAAGAGAATTAGTTCTCACCATTCTTGATTAATGTAATAAAAGAATTGGAAAATCCAAAAGAGTAAGAATTTTGAGGAAAGTCTAAAAATATTATTAAGCTTTGAAATGTATTTAAAACTAGATTAAGAACCTTAGTATTTAAATCATGGATATTTGAGCTAACAACACATTATCGAGATGATCTATTTTGGCAAAATGTTGATTGTATATGATTTTAGGAATTAAATTACCTATTTTTGGCTAGATCTTAGATATGAGCTTATTAAAAAGAGTACATAGCTTATAGGTCTAAAATGGTTCTAAAGTTAATCGATTTTAGAATTTGAACAATGGAAGTACTAGAAAAGTATTTGGGGAGGATATTTCCATTAAAAAAATAAAAGCTTTTAACCACATCTTCTTTGATAATATTCCAACACTTTGAAAAAAATAAGGTTAAAACCATCGTTCTAATAATCTATTTTCTTAATCTATAAAGTGGATGCAATTTCAAATTCAGAGGGTAGAGAGGTAAGCATTTTGTTATCTTCTTCAATAATGATCTTAGGGATAACCTCAGGCCATGCTAATTCATCATAGAGACATTATTATTAAGGAGATTAGTGAAGAAAGATACAAATCTAAAATTCCTTATCATTATTTTAATTTTCTTGATGTGATTGACCTTTTTCTTTTGAACATAACATGAAAATATTTGGTATTCCTATCTCCCCGAATCTTTTAAAGCCTTTTGCCTCCGTAGTTTCCTATGTCTTGATAGAAAGTTAACCTATCTTTGGCTTGGTTTAATAAGATATTTTTGAGGTATCATGAATAGTTCTTCTAAAGCTATGACTTCTTGTTTATATATTTTGAAGCAATTTTTGTTCAACCATTTAGGAATTATTTAAGCCTTTTAATTTAAACCATAATCTCTTCATCTAATAATAGAATCATCATAAAGAGGATCTCTAATTAGTAAAGAATCAGAAAATCATCATATAAGCCACATATTTTGAAAAGGAAAGGAATATGAGAAAAGGGGATTCCATGCTAAAACAGAGATTGCAAAGGGAATGATCATAAGGTTCTACTGAGGTGTCAACAGAAGTAATTGAAAAGGAATTGTTCCAGATCATTAAAATGTAATCTATCTAGTCTTTGCCAAAGTCTGATTATTCTGTGAATTGAAACTATAAAACCTAGACTAAGATAATTGAATCATATAAAAAGTCCTCCATGGAAATAAAAATTGATATTTCCACCATGAAGAGGAAGAAACATTAATTTAGATGGAATTAACATTAAACCTATTACAAGAAGCATAAACAAAAGATCCAAAATATCACAAATTGCCAAAAGTGATTTTAACATTCACTATGTGAAGATCCTAGATAATATGAAGAACAAAGGATTTTTCCAAAAGATCCAAATTTTGTTACTTGAGTTAGCAAAAAACTATCAATTATCATTTAAAGCAATGATCAATGAAGGAAAGAAAAGGGTTCCAATTTTAAAGAAATGTTATAACAATTATGTTTCGAGTCTATTACAAATAGAGAGGAACCTATCCCTCTTATTCCATCAAGAAAAGACCATTTACTTTGGGTGAGAGGATTCAGATCATGTTACTCTGGCAAAGTTAGGAAATTTAGATTTAGATGTTTTGTTTCTCTTTTTTATAAATGTATGGAAGTCAAAATACCTACAACCTCACCATCAATAGTGAGTGTTTATATTTATTGCTAGCTTGGAGGTTAAAAGTCATTTCTCCTTCTTCCAATTCGTTGATGACTATGTAACTTAGGTTTTATTTAAATGGGTTAGAAGAGGAAGCACAAGAGGGATTAGAATTAGGCACAAATACCTAAATCAAGAGTAGAAGGTATCTCTACACTACAAATTATTACAATAGTATTCATTTGACCTTTAGCTAATGGAGATATAAGTATATAATTGATAGAAATAAAGAATAGAAATATTAGAGGCATTAATGTCAATATTGTTATTTTGAGAATATTAACATGAGTACTCATTTGATTTCTTATTTATTAATGAACTAATTCAATTAATGTAAATAAGCCAAGTATGATTAGTGAAAATTTTAAACAAGTCAAGTATGAACATGCATTTGATAGTTTAACTAGCTGCTCGAGACAAATATGAAAACTTATAATATGATTGAATCAAGTCCAATTCATAATATACGACTTATTTATAGTTAACTACATTGGCACCTAAAGTGTGTTCATATATATAATTTAATCTATTTAAGAAAAAAATAACTTTTAGTCAAAAATTGATGCCAACCAAAAAATGATGATTAATTCATAAATATTCTTAAAATATTATTAAAATTTTAGGATTAAATCTCACATATGTTAAATTTCCACTCCTTTTTTTAGAAAAGAAAAAAACTATTATGTTTCTCCAACAATTTTTAATGAAGAGATCCTTAAACCATATATATTGTGTCATTGTGAACCTAATTAAATGTTAATTTCTTGGTTCTATTTTATGATTTTGACAATGATTTTATTGTTTTTTCATGAATATCTATTATATTTAGCTTGACAAATCTCTTCTATTCTCATCGACCATTAGTTGGTAATCATTTTCATGTAAATTCACTTATTACTTCTATTTTAGACTCTTATTAGAGTATAGAAAAAAAAATGGCATTTTGGAACGATCTTAAATGTCTTTTGAATTTATTCAATAGAAATATCTTTGATAAAACTAACTTTTAGTGGATAGCAACTTTTGTTATCATTATCTTGCTTGGGCATAGGATTCAAGTTTGTATAAAATATATCATAATATCAACAATGAAATAACACTATTATTAAATATTCTTCCATATTGATTGTAATTTGATTATCTATCATAGAGATGAAGAGTTCAATCTCATAATGAAAATTTTCTTGACTAACGTTATAAGTGTTGCAACATCAAAATATGATCCAAGTTGCTAAGGTTGACTGATAAGCCTCATATCATCGACGATGTATCTCTTACATAACTTCACTCTAAAGTTATTCTCCCACCTCCCTCACTTCTTTAGGAAATTCAAGGGATCTATCTTATCACTCTTTCTAATCAAATTAATTGTGTAAAAGACATATTCAAGATAATTTTTATATGATTCTATTAATGATCAAGACAAGTTAGTTTTGTTAATTCATTTACTAGATTTGATGATGATACTTCACCAAAGAACTTTGACTTTTCACACAACATAGCAAATATTGTGACAAGAAGAAAAGAAGTATTTTTATTATACTAGATATTCTTTTAAATCCCTCAGATTGTGATATGTTAAAATAGAGAAAAGGAGTACAGAAGGCTTACCCTCTTGTCTTTTTCTTACTTTTGATTGGCCTATATAGGTTATTTTTTGTAATTAAAATAATTATTTAACTTTTAAAAAATGAATAAAGAAGTATAATATGAAACAAATTATAGAAAAATTTAAGATTATCAACCTCAATATTCATTTTACACAACAAAAAGCCTTTATCCCACTATGTGGGATCTACATGAATCCTTCCTCTCCATTGGGTGATTAAATGTCATATTCTCATTTAATTCTAATAAAATATAGTCATTTTATATACTTCCTAATTAAGACTTTTAAGTCACCTATGCATTTCTTAACATAGGCCAAATCTAAATCATCTACTCTAATTGGGACATCGTGCAACCAATGTTTTATGTGAACAAACCATTTAAGATGACTCTCTAATCTAATCTTCATTGAAAATACTCCAACCTTTTCATATATATATATATATGTGTTGTGTATGTATTTATCTTGTATTTTGTCGCTTAAGTGTAAATCCACTAATCCACCAGTATTTTCATCTGCAACATTTAGTTTTATGCTTCTCTTTATCCCAACACTCCAAATAGAGCACAAATCTCACCACCATCTTATAAAATTTTACATACCAAAAAATGTTCAACATATGTGCATGGCACATGGGCCACACTAGCCACACTAGAGTGAGCACAAAGTTATTATAAAAAAGGAGCTATTATAGCACTAAATTGCAATAGTTAAAAATTATTGCAACCAAATATTTATTATGATTATAATTGTTTGATTCCTACATTTATGCCCTCTTCAAGGAAAAATGATGAGAGGGAGCTAATATTTGAGGTAGAGGGCAAAACAAAAATAATGTTAATGATTATCATAGCATTGAGATTTGCATAAATTCAAATAATCTCTCTCTCTCGATATATATATATATATATATATATATATATATATATATAGAGAGAGAAAGAACATGCACAACACCTTTAAAACTATAAATTAAAAGTAAATTATGTTATTCCATCACTAAAATTGATTAGAATAAATAATCTTCATCATTTTATCAAGAGGGTTGTCACACAACCAGATATTATCTTTATTATCTACAACAAACTTAAAGAGATGTATCACTCCTTTCGATTTAAGATCAATATAATCATTAGTCCATATGACATGAACCATTTAGACAAAACCCTTTTTCTTTTAGGATTATAACCCATGTCCTTACAAAGTTGATCATTATATATATTTGAATGATTCCAACACTTGATCTTCTATAATATTCATGACCATACTCTTTCATGTATTTATTCTATTTCTTCATATCTTCTTCCCCAATTTTATGCTCGAGCTGAAATCCACCATTAAGAAAATGTGCCAACCATATTGCCTTCAACTCCAAAGTAAATAAATTTGATGCTCTTTGAGTATCCAATTATTGCCATTTGTAAAATCCTCGGTTGAATGCATTCTATATAGTACATAAATGCTTGATAAGATTATTCTTTTACTAAAAATAATTCTTAAGCACACTATCACAAATTTAACTATAAAATAATTTTTTGACATATTTTTCAATGTTATTGAATAAGCCTATTTACTCATCCACCATAGAGTGTAAGAAAGCTAAATTTTATGTTCATGTTTGCCTCATTAACTTATTAAGTTGAACATAGATGGTTGATAAACATAAAATTTATTGGTAAGTCAAATCTAAGTTATTAAATCTTTATATTGTCTATCACATGTATGCACACACTAGTATAAATATATGAATATGAAAACCTATAATATACAAGATTATAAAGTATGTGAATACATAAATATGTATAAGTTCAAACATGCAAATTACATATATATAGGAACATAATCAAACTATTATCAAACCAAATAGGATCTACAAGGCCATGCTTCACTCATTAAA
The DNA here is from genome assembly GCA_021442155.1 of Cymbidium sinense. Classification (NCBI taxonomy): domain Eukaryota; kingdom Viridiplantae; phylum Streptophyta; class Magnoliopsida; order Asparagales; family Orchidaceae; genus Cymbidium; species Cymbidium sinense. Next base: position 8,127,554 of record CM038232.1, read on the forward strand.
TTAAATATATTAAATTATAAAACTAGTTTAACTTAAGCTAATTATCCAAAAACACAAATAAGCTTTTTTGATAACTTTATGCACTTATTATAATAATATTTTAAGTTATATATGAATATCTAATTAATCAATGTGAAGTATAACTATTAAGTGGAAAAATATTGTCAGGTGACCCGTCAATATTTTGAAATGAAAATGATTTAAAGACATTTCAAATTTTCTCATCACCCTTGAAGCCAATACCAAATATGACTATATCATTTAACTGAAATATTCACCTTCCAATATTATACCATCCCTACAAAACTCAAAGCTTTTTGAATATTTTAGAACAATTCTCTTATTTTTCAGCATGTCATAGAATTTTTCAGGCAATAAAGCAACTAAGGATGAACTCATTGCTTGAAAGAGGCTATGGTCTGGAACTATTCTATACTTCTCCATAGGTCTTATTTTATTGAGATTTCAATAAACTTAGTTATAAGCCACCTCTATATTTTAAAAAAATGAATGTGAGATATTAATTTATATAATTAATTAGAATAATTGTTAGAGGAATATCATTTACTAAAGGAGAGCAATGTTGCCAAGAGTTTAGCATGATTCCTTCTAATGTAGGAGTAGCTCAAAAATGACCGGAGTAGAAGTAACCTAATGAAACACCACATGCTGATAAATCAACTATGTTCCATCGTTTCATTTGGACAATCATCATGCAAGGAACTTCCGCACCTACAAGTGCAAATTTAAGAAAAGTAAGAATAAAGTATATGAAACTTTATGTGCATGTGGAGTACTACCAGTGCATAGTATGCTTCATAATTGTTTAATATAATGAACTATTGTATGATCTTCATATACTCCAACACCAAATAATGGACAATCCATATGCATGATGTATTCTAACAATTTTAATAATGATACTAACAATGATCATACCATTAATATCAGCGCATTCAGCGGCAACATCGAGAGTTGATTTGAGAAAACTGACATTACAATGATACATTTTTCCTTGACAAACTCAGAAGGACATTGCTTCTCATTTTGCTAAGTCCATTGAGTGGAAAACTAGGGATATTGTGGGAGGCCAATGAACCTTCCTAAGCAAAGAACGCAAAGTCCATTATATGCTCCTCTTATGGTGAACATATTGTCTATTAAGGGATTAAAATATTGATAGAATGTGAAGATTAGAAAGGTAAATTTGATAAACTTGACAACAATGTAATGAGTATACAAATGTAAAAAAGTAGGAAGGATGCAAAAGCTAAATTCAAAACTTAGGCCCCATTGGAATCAATTTTTTGTTTTCTATTTTTATTTTTTATTTTAAAAAATAGAAAAATAAGTAAAAAATATGTTTGTTTATCTATTTTATTATTTTTATTTTTCTATTTTAAATAAATTTATTTTTTATTTTCAAAATACTAAAAATATGTAAAACCTATTTTTCTTTATTTTAAAACACCGGCCATACTTTTCAAATTTTAAAGATTTGAATTTGATTTTTTATTTTTTTTAAATTATATTATATAATATTATTAATTTTAATTAATTTAATCTCACAAGATTTATCTCAATATATAATAATAATAGATTAATGTTACTAATTTAACTTATTTTATCAATAATTATAATTTAAAATATATTTATATATTTTCATAAATTTTATCTTTCTCATAAAATATAAATATGACGTAGATATTTTACATTTCATGTATGCATCGACTACAAATATGTGTCTTTGTTTTGTATTTTTAACGATTCAAATGTATCAATGTAGTTTATCATGCAATAAGATATTTTTAAGTAGTATCGACGATGATCAAAATAATTTTGCTCAAATATCAAGATGTCACATTTGTAACTTGTCGTTTATTATGTGCAATTGAATGAACTATGCAAATTCTTTTGTTAGATTTTAAATTTTGAATTTTTCTAAGTGATTCTTTTTATGAACGAAAGTATTATTGGTTGTTTCATATAACTCAAATTAATTTGTGCACATTACTTTCATCGATCATCGATATTCAATTTGATTGATTTAAGCAATATAACATATATGTAGGTCAACATCCATTATCGCATTTGTGTCAAACATTTTTTTTGCTTTATGTTAAAATAAGAAAATATCAAACATATTTTATTTTATTTTAAAATTTAAAAATAAAAAATATAAAGTGCAAACCCCTTAGAGTAATAATTAATTTCATTATTTTATTTTTTCCATTAAAATTTTAAAATAATAACTAAATATTTTTTTAAATAAAAATCATAAAATATCAAACAAGTTTTATTTTCACATAAAATAAAAATAAAAATAAAATAAAAAAAAAAAATTGAAATAAAAACAAAATTGAAACCAAAACAAAAAATAAAATAAAATGATCCCAAATATGGGACCGGGGGATCTTTATTTTATTTTATATTTTTGTGTTCTTATTTTATTTTATTTTATTTTACTTAAAAATAAAACAAATTTAATTGTAATTTATTATTTTAAAAAAAATTAAAGCATCTTTTAGATGTTTTGAGCATTTTTAAAAATAATGTTATTTGATTTTTAAAATAAAAATAAATATATAAAAAAAACACTAATAATTTCTTAAGAAATATATTTTAAAAATAACATAAAATAAAAATAAAGATAGATTGTCGTAGGATCTTTTTGCTTAAAATTTTCAAGAGCCATTAAGGATTATAGATATGATTCGGACATGTAATGAGTTGATCATCACATAATAAGGTGATCGTAAATTAGTGATATTATACTTTTTTTATGTTTTTCTATGTTTTTTTGTTTTTTCTTGTATTTTTTTTTGCGGAACCCCATATAGGGGAATTTTATTGCTCACAGAAAAAAGTTTACAAGATCCTTAAGAGGGGATAAACTCAGAGTCTACCGATCAAAGAGCTACAATCATCCTAAAGAGTAAATCCACTCTCTAAGTACAACCCACACAGCAAAAAAAAAAGGCAATACCCCAAAAAAATATAGAGAGTAAAAGACAAAGGAGAAATTGCAACGCCACCAACAAAGTAGATGATGAGTCAAGAAGAGTTACGCCCAAAGGAAAGCCGCTTGATACCTGCATGAAAAGAAAAAGACTCTACAAACAACTAGATGAACAGTTAGCACCAATCAAATAGAAGGAGTTAAGTCTAAGTAATAAACATAAAGTTGGAAAGAAATAGTAGAATTTTAGAGGGAGCTCCAAAAACTTCACACCAACTTGGGCAGCCACATACATGTGCATCCAGCAGTAAAGAAGGGATACAACACACATGCTACTACCAACCAAAGAAGAGAACTAATCCGCCACCCATCAAAGAAAACAAACATGTGGAAACAGTCTATCCATAGGGAAATTATGTAGCCCAACAAAATTGTATAACCAATGAAAAGAAATCCACAAAGTTTCAATGAACGAAACGAAATCCACATTCCTATATCAACAGTAGAGCCCATATAGTGCCAACAGCTATCAAATAAACAATCCACACCAATCCACCCAAGTTCCATAATACAATTAAAATGTAGCAAGCTTAGCAAGATAGAAATAACCTCAGTTCAAAGAAGCTTGAATAAATACTACCATATATAAATAGATCAAGAAGAAAATAGTTTAACAAAGTAAGTGGATATATCCATATAATAAGTCCAAAAGGCATGATAATATAATGAGAAAATCCCAAAAACTGATCTAACACACCCACAACAGGTGTAAAATAGAAAAATTGCAACCAACCTCAGTGACGCAATACACCAAACCAAAAGAAAAGTTACACAAGAGGAAGTGAATCGAACTCCATATAGGCTTAGTAAAAATTGGAATGCCCAAACAACAAGCAGCTCACATCTGACAAAGAAAAAAGGGAACCATTCCCAGATAATGAAAGAAGAAACTCTTGCCAAAGGGGTGTGACTATTCAAATAAATAGCAAGATAAACATTACAAAGAAGTAGGTATAAAGGCAAAATCGCCTTGGAAAATAGCAATGAGCTTAGGAATATTCAATAAGCACAATAAATAGAAAATGATACACCATATCATCATATTCCATGAAAAAAACTTCAATCAATAAGCGTTATAGCACCAAGAAACATTGATTTTGATCAAAATAAGTTTCATACACTCCTAAAAGGGGAGGAAAGACTTCATCCAACCAATAGATTGAAACAAAAAGCAAAATTAAAAGTTTACATGTTCCTAACATGAGGAAAACCACTTTTATCTAAATTCACAAGCCCCCGTAATAAGGGAGGGATATTATCATAAGAGAATATATTCACCATGAGGATTTTGCACCCAATTAGCAAGAAGAAAATCAGCACACAAATTTCCTTCCGATAAATATGAGAAATATGATAATCAAGAGAAGCAAGAAGCCTCCTCGTGGTTAAGAAAATAGTAAACTTTAGCATTGCCATGAGCTCGACTTTAATAAATTCAAAAGGAGGAGAGCATCAATTTCAAACCATATTTTTTTAAATCCTTTATGAATACATAACGATATACCATAATGTAAACCATAAAGTTCAGCAAAAAAGAACAAACAGGTCTTAAATGAATAGCAAATGCAAGAATCATCTTATCTTTAAAGTCTCTTAAAATACTACAACCATAAAGCCCATTAGCATGATTCATCAAGATTAACCTTAATGACATGATAATTGGGCTTTATCCAATAAATAGTCTTACAAATAAAATAAACCTCTAAGATGAGAGGAAATCCCAAAACAAGGCCGATGTTTGACACCTTTGAAGCTAGAAGGAGGAAGAAGGTTAGCTTTATAAAGGCGTAATTTTACATTTGGTTCTAGCAAATAACATGGTGAAAGTTCATAGGAATATCACTATGTTTAGCATCATTTCTTTCCCACCAGATATACCATAGTAAAGTAATAGCCAGAACACATTTGATATGTCCTTTCGAGGAAGAGGATAGAAAATTATTTGAAAGGCACAATATAGAAAGGATCCATCAAATAGAAAAGTATTAAACATACTATCATACCAAGGACTTTAGCAGAATGGGGCCATTAAAGAAGACATGATCCAAAGCCAATATGGAAGCAACATTGACATTTGGATGGAAGATGAAAACCTTTTTTAAGGAGAATGGCATCCACAAGAATGTAATGTTTAAGGATACACCAAGAAAGAATTGAAAATAAGGAAGGGATAGAATTACTCCAGATCATAGAAAAAACTAAAGAATCTTGACTTTAAATCTAATAGAATGCCACACATCCTTAAAACAAAAAATCTCGTGAGGAGGAATTGTTAAACAAGATTTGATCACTGTGGATGTTGGATTTGAGGATTTTGTTAACGATCACATAAGACATGAACCTAAATGAGCTATATCCCAAGAATTCTGAGTAATGAAATGGCTAACCTTGAGCATGTCAATAGAGTGAGTATTGAATAATGAGTCAATAGAACCCACACCAAGCCAATTATCTTGCCAGAAGAAGGATGAACTAGAATTGACACCCCAGGAGATCATCTCCTCAGTAGCCCACTTGATATTGCAGAGTCTTCTCCACACCGGGGAATCCCCTGGTTTGAAAGAATAAATGAGGGGGTGATTACCCTTACAATATTTGGCGAGGATGAATTTCTCGATTGCTTTCTAAGATTTCACCACATTTTGTAAGAAAAGTATTTAATGGAATCTTCTAAAGTTTTATAACCTAAACCACCATCATTCAAAGGACCACAAAAAAATTGCCAGCTAATGAGTTTTTTGGATGTTGGAGTAGAACCCCAAAAGAATTTGTTGATAAGACGGTTAATCTTTTAATGATAGAGGTGGTAGGGACAATAGTGAAAAGTAGATAAAAAGGTAAGGAGCAGAGAATGCTTTTAATCAGAACAAGTCTCGCTCCAAAAGATAGAAGATGGAATTCTGAGAAAGAAAATTTCTTATAAATTTTTTGAATCACCTCATCAAAAGGAAAGATCTTTTAGCACCATGATATAAAGCAGTACCCACATACTTAATAGGGAGAATAAGATGGGCAAACCTCGTAATACTCTTAATAGTATTGATCCTAGGAGGAGGAATAAATTTACTAGCAATAAAACCACTTTTGTTAGGGTTAATTTTTAAGCCACTTTCCCTACCAAACTGAATAAAGAACTTACACGCTTAATGTATCTGATCCATTGCAAAAACTAATGAAATCATCTGCAAAGCTGAGGTGAGAGATAGGAAAACCACCCCTAGTCTTGTAGAACATGTTAGGCATTTTACAAAACAACAGTTCAAGACTTTGAGTGAGATATTCCATCACGATAATGAAAAGGGCCAGAGAAAGGGGGTCCCCTTGCCTTATCCCATGGGAGGAAGAAAAGAAGCCATGAACCTTGCCATTAATAAGTAAAGAGAATCCAGAGTTCTCAATACCATTCTTGATTAATGTAATAAAAGAATTGGAAAATCCAAGAAGAGTAAGAATTTTCTAGAGGAAAGTCCAGCCAATATTATCGTAAGCTTTGGAAATGTCTAGCTTAAAAACTAGATTCCCACACTGAACCTTAGTATTTAAATCATGGATAATTTCATGAGCTAACAACACATTATCAGAGATGGATCTACCTTTGACAAAACTCGCTTTGATTGGGGATATGATTTTAGAATTAAATTACCTAGTCTTTTGGCTAGGATCTTAGATATGAGCTTATTAAAAAGAGTACATAGTTATAGGTCTAAAATGGTTCTAAAGTTCGGATTATCGATTTTAGAATTTGAACAATGGAAGTACTAGAAAAGTATTTGGGGAGGATATTTCCATTAAAAAATCCAAAACTGCTTAACCACATCTTCTTTGATAATATTCCAACACTTTTGAAAAATAAGGTAAAACCATGAGGGCTAGCCACAGAATCTATTTTCTTAATCTATAAAGTGGATGCAATTTCAAATTCAGAGGGTAGAGAGGTAAGCATTTTGTTATCTTCTTCATTAATGATCTTAGGGATAACCTCAGGCCATGCTAATTCATCATAGGAGACATTATTATTAAGGAGATTAGTGAAGAAAGATACACCCGAATCAGAAAATTCCTTATCATTATTTTTGATTTTCTTGATGTGATTGAGGGCCTTTTTCTTTTTGAACATAACATGAAAATATTTGGTATTCCTATCTCCCCCCGATATCTTTTTTACAGAAGCCTTTTGCCTCCAGTAGGTTTCCTCTATGTCTTGATAGAAAGTTAACCTATCTTTGGCTTGGTTTAATAAGATATTTTTGGAGGTATCATGAATAGCAGCTTCTTCTAAAGCTATGACTTCTTGTTCTATATATTTTTGAAGCAGTTTTTGTTCAACCATTTAGGGAATTATTTAAGCCTTTTTAATTTAAACCATAATCTCTTCATCCTAATAATAGAATCATCAGGATAAAGAGGATCTCCCTAATTAGTAGCAACCACCTCTGAAAAATCTATCATCCATAAGCCACATATTTTGAAAAAGGAAAGGAATACGAGAAAAGGGGGATTCCATGCTAACCTTAACAGAGATTAGCAAAGGGGAATGATCGGATAAGGTTCTACTGAGGTGTTCAACAGAAGTAATCGAAAAGGAATTGTTCCATAGATCATTAAACAGAATCCTATCTAGTCTTTGCCAAAGTCTATGATTATTCCAGGTGAATTGAGAGCCTATAAAACCTAGATCGAACGCGGACAATCCGTAATCATATTATTAAAGTCCTCCATGGAGAATAGGTTAGGAGTATTTCCACCAACTCGTTCTGAAGAGGAAGATATAGTGTTAAAATCCCCACCCACGAACTAGGGAGCATTAACTTAGGATGGGAAATTAACCAGATCTTCCTACAGGGTCCTTCTACCATACCTATTACAAGAAGCATAAACAAAAGATCCAAAATATCACAAATTGCCAAAAGTGATTTTAACATTCACTACCAGGTGAAGATCCTAGATAATATGAAGAACAAAAGGATTTTTCCAAAAGATCCAAATTTTGTTACTTGAGTTAGCGAAAAAACTATCAAAGCCGATCATTCTAGCAACAGATTGAATGCTAGAAGGAAAGATAAAGGGTTCCAAGATTGCCAGAAAGAAATGTTATGGGTGCGAACTATGTTGCTGAGTCTATTACAAATAGAGAGAGAACCTATCCCTCTCGCATTCTAGATCAAGAAAAAGACCATTTACTTTGGGTGAGAGGATTCAGATCATGTTACTCTGGCAAAGTTAGGAAATTTAGATTTAGATGTTTTGTTTCTCTTTTTTATAAATGTATGGAAGTCATTGGCCATACCTACAACCTCACCATCGAATAGTGAGTGTTCAGTTAAGTGTTTATTGCTGTTAAGCTGAGGTTAAAAGTCATTTCTCCTTCTTCCAATGTTGATGACTGATGTAACTTAGGTTTTGGATTTAGATCAGGGTTAGAAGAGGAAGCACAAGAGGGATTAGAATTAGGCAAAACACAAATACCTAAATCAAGAGTAGAAGGTATCTCTAAATACTACAAACCCTCCATTCCTACAATAGTATTCATTTGACCTTTAGCTAATGGAGATACAGAAGTAGGGATATACGCATTAGTGAGGGAATCAGCAACTAGGGGGAGCCAGAGCTGCTATTAGAGGCATTAATGTCAATATTGTTATTTTGAGAATGGATTCCAACATGAGGAGCTTCCTTAATAGGAAGTGAGCCAACTGTAAATGCTCAACCGATCCATCTTAGATTGGTTGGTGGCTTTGAACCGGGGATCATTTCTATCAAGTATCGGGGTGGTTGTATTAGTAGTCATATCATTTTGTGGTTCATTCAAAGTGGCCCTAATGGATGGTGCAGCTTTGGATAGCACATGATTTTTCTTTAAATGCGGATGAGCTACAAAACAATCAGCAAATCCATGCACATGAATTTTACAATGGGATCCAAATATAGGAAAGTTTTCAAACTCTACTTTTTATAAATAGCCAAATTTTTCTGACCCTAACCAGATTTTCTTAGGATATTTTTAGTTATATCCAATTCCACAAGTATCCGAAGCGCTTGCTTGATCCAACCGGATATCAAAGCACAACCACAACATAGAAACTCGATTAAAGAAATGCACATGAAGGTTAGGAATAGACAACCAAACTGGAATGATAGGAGATTCCTCCTTAATGTCAAAAAAAGGAGTCCATTTCAATAACCGCATATGGCAACTAAAAAAAAAATATGATGGTCTTGCAAAAACACTGGAATAATCCAAATCATTAGACAGTTGAATCAATACATGCTGTGAATCAATCAGACCCACCGAAAAAACTCCAGATAATTTCAGATTATGAAGAAAGGCTCGGATATTTTCCATAGAAGGATGTCGCAGAGCAAATTTACCAACCAAAGCAAATTCAAAAGGTTTAGCATGCTTTTCAACCATTGAATCCGAACACATGATCGCGGGTACACCCCGGAAGGACGTAGAAACAAATTCGAAAGACTCATCGGGATTCTTTGCCTTACCCGCAAGCACATCCTTGAAAGATTTAGAAGCCATTGAAGGATTTGGGCCAGAGTTGCCGAGGGGATCAGTACCTATAATTGCCGCACGAGAGTGAGCAATTTCTATTTTGTCATGTTTCAATCTCTCTTCCTCTTGCACATATTGAGCAATGAGCTCATTAAGAGTTCATTTTTCCTTTTGAGTATTATAACTTATCTTAAAAGGATTAACTTGTGCAGGAAAAGTGATCAAAATTAAGTGTACAAAATGTCATCGATATCTATAATTTTAGTGCTCTCTAGTGAAAAATTAGACATCTCCATAATGTACTCCCTTATATTTCCATTGCCTTTATCCGCATTGAAATGAGTTTACTAAGAGTAGTACTCCCGACCTTTGAGAACTAACTAAATGGTCGCTATTTGGCTTAAAAATTTTTTAGCACATTCCTCTTCAGGCATTGCACCTCTTATAGTTTCTGAAATTGAATGCTCCATGATCATAAGACTCACGCGATTAGAACGCTCTCACTTTTCAAAGTTAGCCCTTTATTCAATACTACTTTCTGCAATAAGGGCAGGAGGACGTTCAGTCCGGATCGCATAGTCAAGATCCATACACCCAAGAACAATGATCATATGCTATTTTCATTTCTTAAAGTTAGTGCCGTTGAGCACTTTAATGTTATTCAAATTGATAGATATGGAAGAAACATTAATTGAAAAGAACAAAAATAATACTCACAGTTAACAACATTGTCATTTTCATGTGCATATATAATGTAAACTAAATATATGCTTGAAATAAAATATTTAATAAAATATGCACATATGAAATACCTACACAACATTGCAATTTAGTCTTTGGACATAAACAATAATTTGTAAATGGTACTCTAAAATTATAGTCAACAAATATGATAATAAATTTTACCAACAATATGCCTATCTTTGAATGAACATATTGTATGCATGATTAATATAAATTCATCACATATTATATTTTAAAATCGCCAAAAATAATCTTCCGATTATTTTCGTGATAGATTAAAATATAATTCATTTGTAATATTCATATATTTCAAAAATAAAAATGATATAATAGGTCACTTTGGTGACATAATATTTCAATTTAAATATATAACTTTAGGTGTTATATATATAGATATATGAATTGTGTGATATGTATGTAAATCTTCATTATTATTATTATTATTATTATTATTATTATTATTATTATTATTATTATTATTATTATTATTATTATTATTATTATTATAAATATGGATAATAATCGATTCTTCGATGGAGTGTCCCTCGATGACCACGGTTTGACATGATTTGAATTTTATATCATTCTTACAAATTATTTATCTTATTAACATATTCAAATGAGACATATGTTTCAAAATATCATCCTTGCTCACAATGGAAGTAAGCATAAACCATACAAACTTTATTTAAATAATAATTATACTAAATTCTTAAAACATATGAATAAATTTATATTTTCAACATTTGTTTTACCATTTTGGAAGATTTAAAAAATTAAAAACTATTTAAACTTAAATTGAATATAATAATTTCTGAAACTTTTAAAATTATGATAAATAGCTAAAGCTTCCATGATAAACCCAAATATGGAATGAACAATTTAAAATCTCCTCGATTAATACTCATTTAAATTTGTTCAAATTAATAATAAACAAATTTGAAAGTTTTTTTATTAAATATTAAAGGTTAAATGAACCAAATTTAAATATGATTTAACTCGTTATTTATGATCATAAATAAACTCATTTTTACTAGTTCAATGAGTAACTTGTTTATATTATTTAAATAAAATAGGATTGAATAAAATATTTTTAATTATATATTTAAGGGTATCTATTATAACTTAATATTACTAGTGTTTATTTCATTAATATCTTTTTATTAACAAACTTATTAATTAACTCATCAGGCCATCATTATCCACCATATGCAAGATGAAAATTAAACTTTGATGTAAGGGGTGAGAAATTGCATGAGGAATTAGTACACATTAATTTACTTCTCTTTTAATTTTTTTTTTCATTTATTTTAAAAAATAAATTCTTGTTGGCCTAAAATCTCTTCAAGCTATCAAGTTTTTCTACATTAAAAAAAACAAAAGTCTAAACAAAAAGTTCAATACCTAATTTAATAAAAGTGATCAAAGAATATAAATACCTAGTTTATAATTTGTTTGAGCATTTTGAGTTTTCAAATTAATTTATTTGCCATTAAAGAATATGTATATATTTAATGCAATTTTTCTTGTTTATTTATTTCAATAAATTGATTTGTTAGTATTTATTTATATTAAATGATTATAAGAAAGTTTGGTCACAGTTTATATAATATTTTATTTAATTTGAGTAAAGAAATTATATATTAATTCTAAATTTATTAATTTTTTATTTGTTAAATTTATAAAATTATTTATTTATAACTAAATATAAAAAGTGAAGTACTCATTTGGATTTCTTATTTATTAATCCGTTGAACTAATTCAATTAATGTAAATAAGCCAAGTATGATTAGTGAAAATTTTAAACAAGTCAAGTATGAACATGCATTTGATAGTTCAGCTAGCTCAAGCTCGAGACAAATATGAAAAACTTATAATATGATTGAATCAAGTCCAATTCATAATATACTCAGCTTGACTCAGCTTGATTATAGTCGTAACTACATTGGCACCTAAAGTGTGTTCATATATATAATTTAATCTATTTAAGAAAAAATAACTTTTAGTCAAAAATTGATGCCAACCAAAAAATGATGATTAATTCATAAATATTCTTAAAATATTATTAAAATTTTAGGATTAAATCTCACATATGTTAAATTTCCACTCCTTTTTTTGGCAGAGAAAAGAAAAAAACTATTATGTTTCTCCAACAATTTTTAATGAAGAGATCCTTAAACCATATATATTGTGTCATTGTGAACCTAATTAAATGTTAATTTCTTGGTTCTATTTTATGATTTTGACAATGATTTTATTGTTTTTTCATGAATATCTATTATATTTAGCTTGACAAATCTCTTCTATTCTCATCGGACCATTAGTTGGTAATCATTTTCATGTAAATTCACTTATTACTTCTATTTTTAGACTCTAATTATTAGAGTATAGTAAAAAAATGGCATTTTGGAACGCGATCTTAAATGTCTTTTGAATTTATTCGCAATAGAAATATCTTTGATAAAAACTAACTTTTAGTGGATAGCAACTTTTGTTATCATTATCTTGCTTGGGCATAGGATTCAAGTTTGTATAAAATATATCATAATATCAACAATGAAATAACACTATTATTAAATATTCTTCCATATTGATTGTAATTTGATTATCGTCATAGAGATGAAGAGTTCAATCTCATAATGAAAAATTTTCTTGTCTAACGTTATAAGTGTTGCAACATCAAAATATGATCCAAGTTGCTAAGGTTGATGATAAGCCTCATATCATCGACGAATGTATCTCTTCATAAACTTCACTCCTAAAGTTATTCTCCCACCTCCCTCACTTCTTTAGGAAATTCAAGGGATCTATCTTATCACTCTTTCTAATCAAATTAATTGTGTAAAAGACATATTCAAGATAATTTTTTATATGATTCTATTAATGATCAAGACAAGTTAGTTTTTGTTAATTCATTTACTAGATTTGATGATGATACTTCACCAAAGAACTTTGACTTTTTCACACAACATAGAAGCAAATATTGTGACAAGAAGAAAAAGAAGTATTTTTATTATACTAGATATTCTTTTAAATCCCTCGTATTGTACGATATGTTAAAATAGAGAAAAGGAGTACAGCAAGGCTTACCCTCTTTGTCTTTTTCTTACTTTTGATTGGCCTATATAGGTTATTTTTTGTAATTAAAATAATTATTTAACTTTTAAAAAATGAATAAAGAAGTATAATATGAAACAAATTATAGAAAAATTTAAGATTATCAACCTCAATATTCATTTTACAAGCACAACAACAAGCCTTTATCCCACTATGTGGGATCAGTTACATGAATCTTTCCTCTCCATTGGGTCGTATTAAATGTCATATTCTCATTTAATTCTAATAAAATATAGTCATTTTATATACTTCCTAATTCAGACTTTTTAAGTCTACCTATGCATTTCTTAACATAGGCCAAATCTAAATCATCTACTCTCCTAATTGGGACATCAGGCAACCAATGTTTTATGTGAACAAACCATTTAAGATGACTCTCTCTAATCTTCATTGAAAATACTCCAACCTTTTCATATATATATATATATGTGTTTGTGTATGTATTTATCTTGTATTTTGTCGTTTAAGTGTAAATCCACTAATCCACCTGAGTATTTTCATCTCTGCAACATTTAGTTTTATGCTTCTCTTTTACTGGCCAACACTCCACTGATGAGCACAAATCTCACCACCATCTTATAAAATTTTACATACCAAAAAATGTTCAACATATGTGCATGGAACATGGGCCACACTAGCCACACACTAGAGTGAGCACAAAGTTATTATACTAAAAAAGGAGCTATTATAGCACTAAATTTCAATAGTTAATAAAATTATTGCAAATCCAAATTTATTATTGTGATTATAATTGTTGCTGATTCTACATTTATGCCCTCTTTCAAGGAAAAATGATGAGAGGGAGCTAATATTTGAGGTAGAGGGCAAAACAAAAATAATGTTAATGATTATCATAGCATTGAGATTTGCATAAATTCAAATAATCTCTCTCTCTCTCTATATATATATATATATATATATATATATATATATATATATATATAGACACACACGTGTGCACAACACCTTTTAAAACTATAAATTAAAAGTAAATTATGTTATTCCCATCACTACTAAAATTGATTAGAATAAATAATCTTCATCATTTTATCAAGAGGGTTGTCACACAACCACTGATATTATCTTTTATTATCTACAACAAACTTAAAGAGATGTATCACTCCTTTTCAGATTTAAGATCAATATAATCATTAGGTCCATACGACATGAACCATTTAGACAAAAACCCTTTTTCTTTTAGGATTATAACCCATGTCCTTACAAAGTTGATCATTATAATATATTTGAATGATTCCAACACTTGATCTTCTATAATATTCATGACCATACTCTTTCATGTATTTATTCTATTTCTTCATATCTTCTTCCCCAATTTTATGCTCGGAGCTGAAATCCACCATTAAGAAAATGTGCCAACCATATTGCCTTCAACTCCAAAGTAAATAAATTTGATGCGTTCTTTGAGTATCCAATTATTGCCATTTGTGAAATCCTCGGTTGAATGCATTCTATATAGTACATAAATGCGTTGATAAGATTATTCTTTTTACTAAAATAATTCTTAAGCACACTATCACAAATTTAACTATAAAATAATTTTTTTGACATATTTTTCAATGTTATTGAATAAGCCTATTTACTCATCCACCATAGAGTGTAAGAAAGCTAAATTTTATGTTCATGTTTGCCTCATTAACTTATTAAGTTGAACATATGGTTGATAAACATAAAATTTATTGGTAAGTCAAATCTAAGTTATTAAATCTTTATATTGTCTATCACATGTATGCACACACTAGTATAAATATATGAATATGAAAACCTATAATATACAAGATTATAAAGTATGTGAATACATAAATATGTATAAGTTCAAACATGCAAATTACATATATATAGGAACATAATCAAACTATTATCAAACCAAATAGGATCACAAGGCCATGCTTCACTCATTAAATTAAATATATTAAATTATAAAACTAGTTTAACTTAAGCTAATTATCACCAAACACAAATAAGCTTTTTTGGTAACTTTATGCACTTATTATAATAATATTTTAAGTTATATATGAATATCTAATTAATCAATGTGAAGTATAACTATTAAGTGGAAAAATATTGTCTAGGTGACCCGTCACAATATTTTGAAATGAAAATGATTTAAAGACATTTCAAATTTTCTCATCACCCTTGAAGCCAATACCAAATATGACTATATCAGCCTTTAACGGTGCAGCTTCACCTTCCAATATTATACCATCCCTACAAAACTCAAAGCTTTTTGAATATTTTAGAACAATTCTCTTATTTTTCAGCATGTCATAGAATTTTCGTGCAAAGCAACTAAGGATGAACTCATTGCTTGAAAGAGGCTATGGTGCGGAACTATTCTATACTTCTCCATAGGTCTTATTTTATTGACGATTTCAATAAACTTAGTTATAAGCCACCTCTATATTTTTAAAAAAAATGAATGTGAGATATTAATTTATATAATTAATTTAGAATAATTGTTAGAGGAGGAATATCATTTACTAAAGGAGAGAGCAATGTTGCAAGAGGCTTAGCATGATTCCTTCTCCTAGTCTGTAGGAGTAGCTCAAAATGACCGAGTAGAAGTAACCTAATGAAACACCACATCTCGATAAATCAACTATGTTCCATCGTATCGTTTGGACAATCATCATGCAAGGAACTTCCGCACCTACAAGTGCAAATTTAAGAAAAGTAAGAATAAAGTATATGAAACTTTATGTGCATGTGGAGTACTACCAGAGTGCATAGTCATATGCTTCATAATTGTTTAATATAATGAACTATTGTATGATCTTCATATACTCCAACACCAAATAAGGGACAATCCATATGCATGATGTATTCTAACAATTTTAATAATGATACTAACAATGATCATACCATTAAATTCAAATTATACATCGAGAGTTGATTTGAGAAACTGATTACAATGATACATTTTTCCTTGACAAAAAGTGTGACATTGCTTCTCATTTTTGCTAAGTCCATTGAGTGGAAAACTAGGGATATTAGGGAGGCCACTGAACCTTCCTAAGCAAAGAACTGCAAAGTCCATTATATGCTCCTCTTATGGTGAACATATTGTCTATTAAGGGATTAAAATATTGATAGAATGTGAAGATTAGAAAGGTAAATTTGATAAACTAGACAACAATGTAATGAGTATACAAATGTAAAAAGTAGAAAGGATGCAAAAGCTAAATTCAAAACATAGGCCCCATTGGAATCAATTTTTTGTTTTCTATTTTTTATTTTTATTTTAAAAAATAGAAAAAATAAGTAAAAATATGTTTGTTTATCTATTTTATTATTTTTATTTTTCTATTTTTAAATAAATTTATTTTTTATTTTCAAAAATACTAAAAATATGTAAAACCTATTTTTCTTTATTTTAAAACATTCATACTTTTCAAATTTTAAAGATTTGAATTTGATTTTTTATTTTTTTTAAATTATATTATATAATATTATTAATTTTAATTAATTTAATCTCACAAGATTTATCTCAATATATAATAATAATAGATTAATGTTACTAATTTAACTTATTTTATCAATAATTATAATTTAAAATATATTTATATATTTTCATAAATTTTATCTTTCTCATAAAATATAAATATGACGTAGATATTTTACATTTCATGTGTATGCATCGACTACAAATATGTATTTGTTTTGTATTTTAACGATTCAAATGTATCAATGTAGTTTATGCAATAAGATATTTTTTAAGTAGTATCGACGATGATCAAAATAATTTTGCTCAAATATCAAGATGTCACATTTGTAACTTGTCAGTTTTATTATGTGCAATTGAATGAACTATGCAAATTCTTGTTTGTTAGATTTTTAAATTTTGAATTTTTCTAAGTGATTCTTTTTTATGAACGAGTATTATTCGGTTGTTTAATTATAACTCAAATTAATTTATCATTACTTTCATCGATCATCGAATTTCAATTTGATTCGATTTAAGCAATATAACATATATGTAGGTCAACATCCATTATCGCCATTTTTGTCCTCAAACATTTTTTTTGCTTTATGTTAAAATAAGAAAATATCAAACATATTTTTATTTTATTTTAAAATTTAAAAATAAAATACAAAGTGGTCGCAGACCCTTAGAGTAATAATTAATTTCATTATTTTATTTTTCCATTAAAATTTTAAAATAATAACTAAATATTTTTTTAAATAAAAATCATAAAAATATCAAACAAGTTTTATTTTCACATAAAAATAAAAAATAAAATAAAACAAAAAATTGGAAATAAAACAAAATTGAAAAAAAAACAAAAATAATAGAAAATGATCCCAAACCGCCTTAGGGACCGTTGGGATCACTTCTATTTTTATTTTATATTTTTCTTATTTTATTTTATTTTATTTTACTTAAAAATAAAACAAATTTAATTGTACTTATTATTTTTAAAAAAATACTCAAAGCATCTTTTAGATGTTTTGAGCATTTTTAAAAATAATGTTATTTTTTTTTAAAATAAAAAATAAATATATAAAAAAACACTCTAATAATTTCTTAAGAAATATATTTTAAAAATAACATAAAAATAAAATAAAAGATAGATTGTAGGATCTTTTTGCTTAAAATTTTCAAGAGCCATTAAGGATTATAGATATGATTACTGTGGTACATGCAATGAGTTGATCATCACATAATAAGGTGATCGTAAATTAGTGATATTATACTTTTTTTATGTTTTTCTATGTTTTTTTGTTTTTTCTTGTATTTTTTTTTGCGGAACCCCATATAGGGGAATTTTATTGCTCAATAAAAAGTTTACAAGATCCTTAAGAGGATAAACTCGAGTCTACCGATCAAAGAGCTACAATCATCCCAAAGAGTAAATCCACTCTAAGTACAACCCACACGAAAAAAAAAGGCAATACCCCAAAAAATATAGAGAGTAAAAGACACAAAGGAGAAGCAACGCCACCATGAGTAGATGATGAGTCAAGAAGAGTTACGCCCAAAGGAAAAGCCCGCTTGATACCTGCATGAAAAGAAAAAAGACTCTACAAACAACTAGATGAACAAGTTAGCACCAATCAAATAAGGAGTTAAGTCTAAGTAATAAACATAAAGTTGGAAAGAAATAGTAGAATTTTAGAGGGAGCTCCAAAAACTTCACACCAACTTGGGGCTACATACATGTGCATCCAAAGAAGAAGAAGGGATACAACACATGCTACTACCAACCAAAGAAGAGAACTAATCGCCACCCATCAAAGAAAACAAACATGTGGAAGCCTATCCATAGGAAATTATGTAGCCCAACCAAATTGTATAACCAATGAAAAGAAATCCACAAAGTTTCAATGAACTAAACGAAATCCACATTCTATATCAGAGAGCCCATATAGTGCCACAATTATCAAATAAACAATCCACACCAATCCACCCAAGTTCCATAATACAATTAAAATGTAGCAAGCTTAGCAAGATAGAAATAACCTCGGTTCCAAAGAAGCTTGAATAAATACTACCATATATAAATAGATCAAGAAGAAAATAGTTTAACAAAGTAAGTGGATATATCCATATAATAAGTCAAAAAAGGCATGATAATATAATGATGAAAATCCCAAAACTGATCTAACACACCCACAACAGGGTGCTAAAAATAGAAAATTGCTAATCCAACTGCAGTGCACAATACACCAAACCAAAAGAAAAGCATACACAACTCAGGAAGTGACAACTCCATATAGGCTTAGTAAAGGGAATGCCCAAACAACAAGCCTCACATCCGACAAAGAAAAAGGGAACCATTCCTGATAATGAAAGAAGAAACTCTTGCCAAAGGGGTGTGTAGACTATTCAAATAAATAGCAAGATTACAAATAGTTAGGTATAAAGGCAAAATCAGCCTTGGAAAATAGCCCTAATCTGCTTAGGAATATTCAATAAGCCCACAATAAATAGAAAATGATACACCATATCATCATATTCCATGAAAAAACTTCAATCCAATAAGCGAGGTTTAAGAAACATTGATTTTCGATAAAATAAGTTTCATACACTCTAAAGGGGAGGAAAGACCTCATCCAACCAATAGATTGAAACAAAAGCAAAATTAAAAGTTTACATGTTCCTAACATGAGGAAAACCACTTTTATCTAAATTCACAAGCCCAATAAGGGGAGGGATATTATCATAAGAGAATATATTCACCATAGAGGATTTTGCACAATTAGCAAGAAAATCAGCACACAAATTTCCTTCCCGATAAATATGAGAAATATGATAATCAAGAGAAGCAAGAAGCCTCGTGTGGTTAAGAAAATAGTAAACTTTAGCACCATGACTTTAATAAATTCAAAGGAGGAGAGCATCAATTTCAAACCATATTTTTTTAAATCCTTTATGAATACATAACGATATACCATAATGTAAACCATAAAGTTCAAAGAACAAAAGAAAGGTCTTAAATGAATAGCAAATGCAGAATCATCTTATCTTTAAAGTCTCTTAAAATCTACAACCATAAAGCCCATTAGCAACAGATTCATCGATAACCTTAATGACATGATAATTGGGCTTTATCCAATAAATAGTCTTACAAATAAAATAAACCTCTAAGATGAGGGAAATCCCAAAACAAGGGGATGCTTGACACCTTTGAAGCTAGAAGGAGGAAGAAGGTTAGCTTTATAAAGGCGTAATTTTACATTTGGTTCTAGCAATAACATGGTGAAAGTTCATAGGAATATCACTATGTTTAGCATCATTCTTTCCCACATATACCATAGTAAAGTAATAGCAACACATTTGATATGTCCTTTCGAGGAAGAGGATAGAAAATTATTTGAAAGGCACAATATAGAAAGGGATCCATCAAATAGAAAAGTATTAAACATACTATCATACCCGACTTTAGCAGAATTAATAAGACATGATCCACAGTTTCAATATGGAAGCAACATTGACATTTGGATGGAAGATGAAAACCTTTTAAGGAGAATGGCATCCACAAGAATGTAGTTTAAGGATACCAAGAAAGAATTGAAAATAAGGAAGGGATAGAATTACTCATCATAGAAAAAAAAAGAATCTTGACTTTTAAATCTAATAGAATGCCACACATCCTTAAAACAAAATCTAGGAGGAATTGTTAAACAAGATTTGATCCTCTTGGATGTTGGATTAATATTGAGGATTTTGTTAATGATCACATTGTACATATGAACCTAAATGAGCTATATCCCAAGAATTAAGTAATGAAATGGCTAACCTTATGTCAATAGAGTGAGTATTGAATAATGAGTCAATAGAACCCACACCAAGCCAATTATCTTGCCAAGAAGGATGAACTAGAATTCACCCCGTGAGATCATCTCCTAGCCCACTTGATATTGCGAGTCTTCTCCACAGGGAATCCTCGTTTGAAAGAATAAATGAGGGGTGATTACCCTTACAATATTTGGGAGGATGAATTTCAAATTAGCTATTGCTTCTAAGATTTCACCACATTTTGTAAGAAAAGTATTTAATGGAATCTTCTAAAGTTTTATAACCTAAACCACCATTCAAAGGACCACAACAAAAAATTTAGCCCAATGAGTTTTTTTGGATGTTGAGTAGAACCCCAAAAGAATTTGTTGAGATTAATCTTTTAATGATAGAGGTGGTAGGGACAATAGTGAAAAGTAGACTAAAAAGGTAAGGAGCAGAGAATGCTTTTAATCAGAACAAGTCTCGCTCCAAAAGATAGAAGATGGAATTCTGAGAAAGAAAATTTCTTATAAATTTTTTGAATCACCTCATCAAAAAGGAAAGATCTTTTAGCACCATGATATAAAGCAATACCCACATACTTAATAGGGAGAATAAGATGGGCAAACCTCGTAATACTCTTAATAGTATTGATCCTAGGAGGAGGAATAAATTTACTAGCAATAAAACCACTTTTGTTAGGGTTAATCCACTTTCCCTACCAAACTGAATAAAGAACTTACAGCTTAATGTATGGGATCCACAGAAACTAATGAAATCATCCAGGTGAGAGATAGGAAAACCACTAGTCTTGTAGAACATGTTAGGCATTTTACAAAACAAGTTCAAGACTTTGAGTGAGATATTCCATCACGATAATGAAAAGGGCGAGAAAGGGGTCCCTTGCCTTATCCCATGGGAGGAAGAAAAGAAGCCATGAACCTTGCCATTAATAAGTAAAGAGAATCGAGTTCTCAATACCATTCTTGATTAATGTAATAAAAGAATTGGAAAATCCAAAAGAGTAAGAATTTTCTAGAGGAAAGTCCACCAATATTATCGTAAGCTTTGGAAATGTCTAGCTTAAAACTAGATTCCCACATCAACCTTAGTATTTAAATCATGGATAATTTCATGAGCTAACAACACATTATCGAGATGGATCTACCTTTGACAAAACGTTTGATTGGATATGATTTTAGAATTAAATTACCTAGTCTTTTGGCTAGGATCTTAGATATGAGCTTTAAAAAAAGTACATAAAATAGGCTAGGTCTAAAATGGTTCTAAAGTTCTGGATTATCGATTTTAGGAATTTGAACAATGGAAGTACTAGAAAAGTATTTGGGGAGGATATTTCCATTAAAAAAATCCAAAACTGCTTTAACCACATCTTCTTTGATAATATTCCAACACTTTTGAAAAAATAAGGTCGTAAAACCATGAGGGCTAGCCACAGAATCTATTTTCTTAATCTATAAAGTGGATGCAATTTCAAATTCAGAGGGTAGAGAGGTAAGCATTTTGTTATCTTCTTCAGTAATGATCTTAGGGATAACCTCGTGCTAATTCATCATAGGAGACATTATTATTAAGGAGATTAGTGAAGAAAGATACACCAATAGAAAATTATCATTATTTTTGATTTTCTTGATGTGATTGAGGGCCTTTTTCTTTTGAACATAACATGAAAATATTTGGTATTCCTATCTCCCCGATATCTTTACGAAGCCTTTTGCCTGTAGGTTTCCTCATGTCTTGATAGAAAGTTAACCTATCTTTGGCTTGGTTTAATAAGATATTTTGGAGGTATCATGAATAGCCTTCTTCTAAAGCTATGACTTCTTGTTCTATATATTTTGAAGCGTTTTGTTCAACCATTTAGGAATTATTTAAGCCTTTTAATTTAAACCATAATCTCTTCATCCTAATAATAGAATCATCGGATAAAGAGGATCTCCAAATTAGTAGCAACCACCAAAAATCTATCATCCATAAGCCACATATTTTGAAAAGGAAAGGAATAGAAAAGGGGATTCCATGCTAACAAGATTAGCAAAGGGAATGATGGATAAGGTTCACTGAGGTGTTCAGAAGTAATCGAAAAAGGAATTGTTCCATAGATCAAAGAATCCTAGTCTTTGCCAAAGTCATGATTATTCTGTGAATTGAGAGCCTATAAAACCTAGATGAACGTGACAATGAATCATATTATTAAAGTCCTCCATGGAGAATAGGTTAGAGTATTTCCACCAACTGCTCAAGAGGAAGATATAGTGTTAAAATCCCCACCCACGAACTAGGAGCATTAACTTAGATGGGAAATTAACCAGATCTTCCTACAGGGTCCTTCTACCATACCTATTACAAGAAGCATAAACAAAGATCCAAAATATCAAATTGCCAAAAGTGATTTTAACATTCACCAGTGAAGATCCTAGATAATATGAAGAACAAAGGATTTTTCCAAAAGATCCAAATTTTGTTACTTGAGTTAGAAAAACTATCAAAGCGATCATTCTAGCAGATTGAATGCTAGAAGGAAAGATAAAGGGTTCCAAGATTGCAAAAGAAATGGGTGCAAACTATGTTCTTGAGTCTATTACAAATAGAGAGGGAACCTATCCCTCTCGATTCATCAAGAAAAGACCATTTACTTTGGGTGAGAGGATTGGATCATGTTACCGCAAAGTTAGGAAATTTAGATTTAGATGTTTCTTTCTCTTTTTATAAATGTATGGAAGTCATTATACCTACAACCTCACCATCTAAGTGTGTTAAGTGTTTATTGCCAAGCAAGGGAGGTTAAAAGTCATTTCTCCTTCTTCCAATGGTTGATGATGTAACTTAGGTTTTGGATTTAGATGGTTAGAAGAGGAAGCACAAGAGGGATTAGAATTAGGCAAAACACAAATACCTAAATCAAGAGTGAAGTATCTCTAAATACTACAAACCCTCCATTCCTACAATAGTATTCATTTGACCTTTAGCTAATGGAGATCTATAGGGATACACGATTAGTGAGGGAATCGAACTAGGGGAGTGAGCGCTATTAGAGGCATTAATGTCAATATTGTTATTTTGAGAATGGATTCCAACATGAGGAGCTGTTAATAGGAAGTGAGCCAACTGGTAAATGCTCAACCGATCCATCTTAGATTCGTTGGTGGCTTTGAACCGGGGGATCATTTCTATCAAGTATTGGGGTGGTTGTATTAGTAGTCATATCATTTTGTGGTTCATTCAAAGTGGCCTTAATGGATGGAGCAGCTTTGGATAGCACATGATTTTTCTTTAAATGCGGATGAGCTACAAAACAATAAATCCATGCACATGAATTTTACAATGGGATCCAAATATAGGAAAGTTTTCAAACTCTACTTTTATAAATAGCTTTTTTTTGACTAACGATTTTCTTAGGATATTTTTAGTTATATCCAATTCCACAAGTATCCGAGCAGAAGCGTTTGCTTGATCCAACTGGAGGGGCCGATCGAACAGACCAACCACAACATAAAGAAACTCGGGATTAAAGAAATGCACATGAAGGTTAGGAATAGACAACCAAACTGGAATGATAGGAGATTCCTCCTTAATGTCGAAAAAAGGAGTCCATTTAATCCATATGGCAACTAAAAAAAATATGATGGTCTTGCAAAACACCGAATAATCCAAATCATTAGAGTTGAATCAATACATGCGTGAATCAATCACCAAAAAAACTGATAATTTCGATTATGAAGAAAGGCTGGATATTTTCCATAGAAGGACGTGCAGAGCAAATTTAATAACCAAAGCAAATTCAAAAGGTTTAGCATGCTTTTCAACCATTGAATCAACACATGATCGCGGGTACAAGGACGAAACAAATTTGAAAGACTCATTGGGATTCTTTGCCTTACCCGCAAGCACATCCTTGAAAGATTTAAGCCATTGAAGGATTTGGGCTAGAGTTGGGAGGGATCGATCTATAATTGCACTAGAGTGAGCAATTTCTATTTTGTCATGTTTCAATCTCTCTTCCTCTTGCACATATTGAGCAATGAGCTCATTAAGTTCATTTTTCCTTTGAGTATTATAACTTATCTTAAAAGGATTAACTTGAGAAAAAAGTGATCAAAATTAAGTGTACAAAAATGTCATCAGATATCTATAATTTTAGTGCTCTCAGTCTAGTGAAAAAATTAGACATCTCCATAATGTACTCCCTTATATTTCCATTGCCTTTATACTGCATTGAAATGAGTTTACTAAGAGTAGTACTCACTTCAACCTTTTGAGAACTAACGAAATGGTCTGCTATTTGGCTTAAAAATTTTTTAGCACATTCCTCTTCAGGCATTGCACCTCTTATAGTTTCTGAAATTGAATGCTCCATGATCATAAGACTCATGCGGTTAGAACGCTCCACTTTTCAAAGTTAGCCCTTTATTCAATACTACTTGCAATAAGTGAGGACGTTATCCGGATCGCATAGTCAAGATCCATACACCCAAGAACAATGATCATATTATTTTCATTTCTTAAAGTTAGTCTGAGCACTTTAATGTTATTCAAATTGATAGATATGGAAGAAACATTAATTGAAAAGAACAAAAATAATACTCATAGTTAACAAAAATATATGCTTGAAATAAAATATTTAATAAAATATGCACATATGAAATACCTACACAACATTGCAATTTAATTTTGGACATAAACAATAATTTGTAAATGGTACTCTAAAATTATAGTCAACAAATATGATAATAATTTTACCAACAATATGCCTATCTTTGGATCAACATATTGTATGCATGATTAATATAAATTCATCACATATATTTTGACAAATCGGCCAAAATATTTCAATTATTTTCATAGATTAAAATATAATTCATTTGTAATATTCATATATTTCAAAAATAAAAAAAATGATATAATAGAGGTCACTTTGGTGACATAATATTTCAATTTAAATATATAACTTTAGGTGTTAGATATATATAGATATATGAATTGTGTGATATGGGTAAATCTTTTATTATTATTATTATTATTATTATTATTATTATTATTATTATTATTATTATTATTATTATTATTATTATTATTATAAATATGGATAATAATGATTCTTCGATGGAGTGGTCCTCGAATTTTGACATGATATTTGAATTTTATATCATTCTTACAAATTATTTATCTTATTAACATATTCAAATGAGACATATGTTTCAAAATATCATCCTTGCTCACAATGGAAGTAAGCATAAACCATACAAACTTTATTTAAATAATAATTATACTAAATTCTTAAAACATATGAATAAATTTATATTTTCAACATTTGTTTTACCATTTTGGAAGATTTAAAAATTAAAACTATTTAAACTTAAATTGAATATAATAATTTCTGAAACTTTTAAAATTATGATAAATAGCTAAAGCTTCCATGATAAACCCAAATATGGAATGATTAAATAAAATTTAAAATTAATTATGATTAAATATTGTTATTTATGATTTAACTGTTTATTTATGACTAGTCAATGAGTAACTTGTTTATATTATTTAAATAAAATAGGATTGAATAAAATATTTTTAATTATATATTTAAGGGTATCTATTAACTTAATTACTAGTATTTCATTAATATCTTTTATTAACAAACTTATTAATTAACTCATGCCATCATTATCCACCATATGCAAGATGAAAATTAAACTTTGATGGGGTGAGAAATTGCATGAGGAATTAGTACACATTAATTTACTTCTCTTTTAATTTTTTTTTTCATTTATTTTAAAAAAATAAATTCTTGTCCTGAAATCTCTTCAAGCTATCAAGTTTTCTACATTAAAAAAACAAAAGTCTAAACAAAAGTTCAATACCTAATTTAATAAAAGTGATCAAAGAATATAAATACCTAGTTTATAATTTGTTTGAGCATTTTGAGTTTTCAAATTAATTTATTTGCCATTAAAGAATATG
The DNA here is from genome assembly GCA_021442155.1 of Cymbidium sinense. Classification (NCBI taxonomy): domain Eukaryota; kingdom Viridiplantae; phylum Streptophyta; class Magnoliopsida; order Asparagales; family Orchidaceae; genus Cymbidium; species Cymbidium sinense. The sequence continues at coordinate 8,154,152 of CM038232.1, forward strand.
TATATATTTAATTTTTTTCTTGTTTATTTATTTCAATAAATTGATTTGTTAGTATTTATTTATATTAAATGATTATAAGAAAGTTTGGTTTATATAATATTTTATTTAATTTGAGTAAAGAAATTATATATTAATTCTAAATTTATTAATTTTTATTTGTTAAATTTATAAAATTATTTATTTATAACTAAATATAAAAAAGTGAAGTACTCATTTGGATTTCTTATTTATTAATCCGTTGAACTAATTCAATTAATGTAAATAAGCCAAGTATGATTAGTGAAAATTTTAAACAAGTCAAGTATGAACATGCATTTGATAGTTCATAGCTCAAGCTCGAGACAAATATGAAAAAAACTTATAATATGATTGAATCAAGTCCAATTCATAATATACTTTTGACTTGATTATAGTAAACTACATTGGCACCTAAAGTGTGTTCATATATATAATTTAATCTATTTAAGAAAAAATAACTTTTAGTCAAAAAATTGATGCCAACCAAAAATGATGATTAATTCATAAATATTCTTAAAATATTATTAAAATTTTAGGATTAAATCTCACATATGTTAAATTTCCTTTTTTTTGGCAGAAAAGAAAAAACTATTATGTTTCTCCAACAATTTTTAATGAAGAGATCCTTAAACCATATATATTGTGTCATTGTGAACCTAATTAAATGTTAATTTCTTGGTTCTATTTTATGATTTTGACAATGATTTTATTGTTTTTTTCATGAATATCTATTATATTTAGCTTGATAAATCTCTTCTATTCTCATCGACCATTAGTTGGTAATCATTTTCATGTAAATTCACTTATTACTTCTATTTTAGACTCTAATTATTAGAGTAGTAAAAAAATGGCATTTTGGAGATCTTAAATGTCTTTTGAATTTATTAAGAATTGAAATATCTTTGATAAAACTAACTTTTAGTGGATAGCAACTTTGTTATCATTATCTTGCTTGGGCATAGATTCAAGTTTGTATAAAATATATCATAATATCAACAATGAAATAACACTATTATTAAATATTCTTCCATATTGATTGTAATTTGATTATCTCATAGAGATGAAGAGTTCAATCTCATAATGAAAATTTTCTTGTCTAACGTTATAAGTGTTGCAACATCAAAATATGATCCAAGTTGCTAAGGTTGACTGATAAGCCTCATATCATCGACGATGTATCTCTTACTGATAACTTCACTCCTAAAGTTATTCTCCCACCTCCCTCACTTCTTTAGGAAATTCAAGGGATCTATCTTATCACTCTTTCTAATCAAATTAATTGTGTAAAAGACATATTCAAGATAATTTTTTATATGATTCTATTAATGATCAAGACAAGTTAGTTTTGTTAATTCATTTACTAGATTTGATGATGATACTTCACCAAAGAACTTTGACTTTTCACACAACATAGAAGCAAATATTGTGACAAGAAGAAAAGTATTTTTATTATACTAGATATTCTTTTAAATCCCTCAATTGTACGATATGTTAAAATAGAGAAAAGGAGTAGAAGGCTTACCCTCTTTGTCTTTTTTTCACTTTTGATTGGCCTATATAGGTTATTTTTGTAATTAAAATAATTATTTAACTTTTAAAAATGAATAAAGAAGTATAATATGAAACAAATTATAGAAAATTTAAGATTATCAACCTTTATTCATTTTACAAGCACAACAACAAGCCTTTATCCCACTATGTGGGATCGGTTACATGAATCCTTCCTCTCCATTGGGTCGTATTAAATGTCATATTCTCATTTAATTCTAATAAAATATAGTCATTTTATATACTTCTAATTAAGACTTTTAAGTCTACCTATGCATTTCTTAACATAGGCCAAATCTAAATCATCTACTCTCCTAATTGGGACATCAGGCAACCAATGTTTTATGTGAACAAACCATTTAAGATGACTCTCTCTAATCTAATCTTCATTGAAAATACTCCAACCTTTTCATATATATATATATGTGTTTGTGTATGTATTTATCTTGTATTTTGTCGTTTAAGTGTAAATCCACTAATCCACCTGAGTATTTTCATCTCTGCAACATTTAGTTTTATGCTTCTTTCTGCCAACACCCACACGATAGAGCACAAATCTCACCACCATCTTATAAAATTTTACATACCAAAAAAATTCAACATATGTGCATGGCACATGGGCCACACTAGCCACACTAGAGTGAGCACAAAGTTATTATACAAAAAGGAGCTATTATAGCACTAAATTGCAATAGTTAATAAAATTATTGCAAAAAATATTTATTATTGTGATTATAATTGTTGCTGATTCTACATTTATGCCCTCTTTCAAGGAAAATGATGAGAGGAGCTAATATTTGGTAGAGGCAAAACAAAAATAATGTTAATGATTATCATAGCATTGAGATTTGCATAAATTCAAATAATCTCTCTCTCTCTCTCTCTCTTAGATATATATATATATATATATATATATATATATATATATATATATATAGACACACATGCACAACACCTTTAAAACTATAAATTAAAAGTAAATTATGTTATTCCCATCACTACTAAAATTGATTAGAATAAATAATCTTCATCATTTTATCAAGAGGGTTGTCACAAACCATGATATTATCTTTTATTATCTACAACAAACTTAAAGAGATGTATCACTCCTTTCGATTTAAATCAATATAATCATTAGTCCATACGACATGAACCATTTAGACAAAAACCCTTTTTCTTTTAGGATTATAACCCATGTCCTTACAAAGTTGATCATTATAATATATTTGAATGATTCCAACACTTGATCTTCTATAATATTCATGACCATACTCTTTCATGTATTTATTCTATTTCTTCATATCTTCTTCCCCAATTTTATGCTCGAGCTGAAATCCACCATTAAGAAAATGTGCCAACCATATTGCCTTCAACTCCAAAGTAAATAAATTTGATGCTCTTGAGTATCCAATTATTGCCATTTGTGAAATCCTTTGAATGCATATATACATAAATGCGTTGATAAGATTATTCTTTTACTAAAATAATTCTTAAGCACTATCACAAATTTAACTATAAAATAATTTTTTTTGACATATTTTTTCAATGTTATTGAATAAGCCTATTTACTCATCCACCATAGGAGTGTAAGAAAGCTAAATTTTATGTTCATGTTTGCCTCATTAACTTATTAAGTTGAACATAGATGGTTGATAAACATAAAATTTATTGGTAAGTCAAATCTAAGTTATTAAATCTTTATATTGTCTATCACATGTATGCACACACTAGTATAAATATATGAATATGAAAACCTATAATATACAAGATTATAAAGTATGTGAATACATAAATATGTATAAGTTCAAACATGCAAATTACATATATATAGGAACATAATCAAACTATTATCAAACCAAATAGGATCTACAAGGCCATGCTTCACTCATTAAATTAAATATATTAAATTATAAAACTAGTTTAACTTAAGCTAATTATCACCAAACACAAATAAGCTTTTTTGATAACTTTATGCACTTATTATAATAATATTTTAAGTTATATATGAATATCTAATTAATCAATGTGAAGTATAACTATTAAGTGGAAAAATATTGTCTAGGTGACCACAATATTTTGAAATGAAAATGATTTAAAGACATTTCAAATTTTCTCATCACCCTTGAAGCCAATACCAAATATGACTATATCGCCTTTAATGTTTCACCTTCCAATATTATACCATCCCTACAAAACTCAAAGCTTTTGAATATTTTAGAACAATTCTCTTATTTTTCAGCATGTCATAGAATTTTTCAAAACAATAACTAAGGATGAACTCATTGCTTGAAAGAGGCTATGGTGGAACTATTCTATACTTCTCCATGGGTCTTATTTTATTGACGAGATTTCAATAAACTTAGTTATAAGCCACCTCTATTTTTTTTTAAAAAAATGAATGTGAGATATTAATTTATATAATTAATTTAAAATAATTGTTAGAGGAGGAATATCATTTACTAAAGGAGAGAGCAATGTTGCCAAGAGGCTTAGCATGATTCCTTCTCTAGTCCGTAGGAGTAGCTCAAAATGACCGAGTAGAAGTAACCTAATGAAACACCACATGCGATAAATCAACTATGTTCCATCGGTTTGGACAATCATCATGTAAGGAACTTCCGACCTACAAGTGCAAATTTAAGAAAAGTAAGAATAAAGTATATGAAACTTTATGTGCATGAGTACTACCGAGTGCATAGTCATATGCTTCATAATTGTTTAATATAATGAACTATTGTATGATCTTCATATACTCCAACACCAAATAAGGGACAATCCATATGCATGATGTATTCTAACAATTTTAATAATGATACTAACAATGATCATACCATTAATTAAAGATTCTATGACATCGAGTTGATTTGAGAAAACGACAATGATACATTTTTCCTTGACAAACAGTGACATTGCTTCTCATTTTGCTAAGTCCATTGAGTGGAAAACTAGGGATATTAGGAGGCCACAACCTTCCTAAGCAAAGAAGCAAAGTCCATTATATGCTCCTCTTATGGTGAACATATTGTCTATTAAGGGATTAAAATATTGATAGAATGTGAAGATTAGAAAGGTAAATTTGATAAACTAGACAACAATGTAATGAGTATACAAATGTAAAAGTAGAAAGGATGCAAAAGCTAAATTCAAAACATAGCCCCATTGGAATCAATTTTTTGTTTTCTATTTTTATTTTATTTTAAAAAAATAGAAAAATAAGTAAAAAATATGTTTGTTTATCTATTTTATTATTTTTATTTTTCTTTTTAAATAAATTTATTTTTATTTTCAAAATACTAAAAATATGTAAAACCTTTTTTCTTTATTTTAAAACACCGGTCATACTTTTCAAATTTTAAAGATTTGAATTTGATTTTTTATTTTTTTAAATTATATTATATAATATTATTAATTTTAATTAATTTAATCTCACAAGATTTATCTCAATATATAATAATAATAGATTAATGTTACTAATTTAACTTATTTTATCAATAATTATAATTTAAAATATATTTATATATTTTCATAAATTTTATCTTTCTCATAAAATATAAATACGTAGATATTTTACATTTCATGTGTATGCATCGACTACAAATATGTGTCTTTGTTTTGTATTTTAACGATTCAAATGTATCAATGTAGTTTATCATGCAATAAGATATTTTTTAAGTAGTATCGCGATGATCAAAATAATTTTGCTCAAATATCAAGATGTCACATTTGTAACTTGTCATTATGTGCAATTGAATGAACTATGCAAATTCTTGTTTGTTAGATTTTAAATTTTGAATTTTCTAAGTGATTCTTTTTATGAACGAGTATTATTCTTGTTTATATAACTCAAATTAATTTGTGCACATTACTTTCATCGATCATGATTTCATTCAATTTGATTCGATTTAAGCAATATAACATATATGTAGGTCAACATCCATTATCGTTTGTGTCCTCAAACATTTTTTGCTTTATGTTAAAATAAGAAAATATCAAACATATTTTATTTTATTTTAAAATTTAAAAATAAAATAAATCGCAACCCCTTAGAGTAATAATTAATTTCATTATTTTATTTTTTTCCATTAAAATTTTAAAATAATAACTAAATATTTTTTTAAATAAAAATCATAAAATATATCAAACAAGTTTTATTTTCACATAAAATAAAATAAAATAAAATAAAACAAAAAAAATTGAAATAAAACAAAAAATTGAAACAAAAACAAAAAAAATAGAAAATGATCCCAAATTAGGATTGATCATTCTATTTTATTTTATATTTTGTTCTTATTTTATTTTATTTTATTTTACTTAAAAAATAAAAAAATTTAATTGTATTATTATTTTAAAAAAAAATACTCAAAGCATCTTTTAGATGTTTTGAGCATTTTTAAAAATAATGTTATTTTTTTTTAAAATAAAAAATAAATATACATAAAAAAACTCTAATAATTTCTTAAGAAATATATTTTAAAATAACATAAAAAATAAAATAAAAGATAGATTGTCGTAGGATCTTTTTAAAATTTTCAAGAGCCATTAAGGATTATATATGATTATCGTTACATGCAATGAGTTGATCATCACATAATAAGGTGATCGTAAATTAGTGATATTATACTTTTTTTTTATGTTTTTCTATGTTTTTTTGTTTTTTCTTGTATTTTTTTTGAAATATAGGGAATTTTATTGCTCACGAAAAAGTTTACAAGATCCTTAAGAGGATAAACTCGAGTCACCGATCAAAGAGCTACAATCATCCTAAAGAGTAAATCCATCTAAGTACAACCCACACAAAGAAAAAAAAAAAAGGCAATACCCCAAAAAATATAGAGTAAAAGACAAGGAGAAACTCACCACCAATGTAGATGATGATAAGAAGAGTTATGTCCAAAGGAAATTGATACGCATGAAAAGAAAAAAAGACTACAAACAACTAGATGAACAAATTTTAGCACCAATTAAAAGGAGTTAAGTCTAAGTAATAAACATAAAGTTGGAAAGAAATAGTAGAATTTTAGAGGGAGCTCCAAAACTTCACAAACTGGCACATACATGTGCATCCAAAGAAGAAGAAGGGACAAAAGACACATGCTACTACCAACCAAAGAAGAGAACTAATCCACCCATCAAAGAAAACAAACATGTGGAAACTATCCATAGGGAAATTATGTAGCCCACAAAATTGTATAACCAATGAAAAGAAATCCACAAAGTTTCAATGAACTAAACGAAATCCACATTTATTTCAACAGAGCCATATAGAACAAATATCAAATAAACAATCCCAATCCACCCAAGTTCCATAATACAATTAAAATGTAGCAAGCTTAGCAAGATAGGAAATAACCTCTAGTTCCAAAGAAGCTTGAATAAATACTACCATATATAAATAGATCAAGAAGAAAATAGTTTAACAAAGTAAGTGGATATATCCATATAATAAGTCCAAAAGGCATGATAATATAATGATGAAAATCCCAAAAAACTGATCTAACACACCCAAGTGCAAAAAAATAGAAAAATTGCTAATCCAATGTGAGATACACCAAACCAAAAGAAAAGCATACACAACTCAGGAATAGAAACTCCATATAGGCTTAGTAAAACCGAATGCCCAAACAACAAGCAGACATCGACAAAGAAAAAAAGGGAACCATTCCTATAATGAAAGAAGAAACTCTTGCCAAAGGGGTGTAGACTATTCAAATAAATAGCAAGATAAACATTACAGAGTAGGTATAAAGGCAAAATCACTTGGAAAATAGCTAATGAGCTAGAATATTCAATAAGCCCACACAAATAGAAAATGATACACCATATCATCATATTCCATGAAAAAACTTCAATCCAATAAGGGTTATAGCACCAAGAAACATTGATTCGAAAATAAGTTTCATACACTCTAAAAGGGGAGGAAAGACTCATCCAACCAATAGATTGAAACAAAAGCAAAATTAAAAGTTTACATGTTCCTAACATGAGGAAAACCACTTTATCTAAATTCACAAGCCCCTATAAGGGAGGGATATTATCATAAGAGAATATATTCACCATAGAGGATTTTGCACCCAATTAGCAAGAAAATCAGCACAAATTTCCTTCCAGAATATGAGAAATATGATAATCAAGAGAAGCAAGAAGCCTCTCGTGGTTAAGAAAATAGTAAACTTTAGCATTGCCATGAGCTCCACTTTAATAAATAAAAGGAGGAGAGCATCAATTTCAAACCATATTTTTAAATCCTTTATGAATACATAACGATATACCATAATGTAAACCATAAAGTTCAAAAAAAGAACAAAAAGGGTCTTAAATGAATAGCAAATGCAGCAATCATCTTATCTTTAAAGTCTCTTAAAATACTACAACCATAAAGCCCATTAGCAAAGATTCATCAAGATAACCTTAATGACATGATAATTGGGCTTTATCCAATAAATAGTCTTACAAATAAAATAAACCTCAGAAGATGAGAGGGAAATCCCAAAACAAGGGGCCAGATGCTTGACACCTTTGAAGCTAGAAGGAGGAAGAAGGTTAGCTTTATAAAGCAATAATTTTACATTTGGTTCTAGCAATAACATGGTGAAAGTTCATAGGAATATCACTATGTTTAGCATCATTTCTTTCCACCGTGATATACCATAGTAAAGTAATAGCGAACACATTTGATATGTCCTTCGAGAAGAGGATAGAAAATTATTTGAAAGGCACAATATAGAAAGGATCCATCAAATAGAAAAAGTATTAAACATACCATCATACCAAAGGACTTAGCAAAGAATGGGGCCATTAAGAAGACATGATCCACAAGCCAATATGGAAGCAACATTGACATTTGGATGGAAGATGAAAACCTTTTTTTAAGGAGAATGGCATCCACAAGAATGTAATGTTTAAGGATACACCAAGAAAGAATTGAAAATAAGGAAGGGATAGAATTACTCATCATAGAAAAACTAAAGAATCTGACTTTTAAATCTAATAGAATGCCACACATCCTTAAAACAAAATCTGGAGGAGGAATTGTTAAACAAGATTTGATCACTCATGGATGTTGGATTAATATTGAGGATTTTGTTAACGATCACATTGGGTACATATGAACCTAAATGAGCTATATCCCAAGAATTTAGTAATGAAATGGCTAACCTGAGAATGTCAATAGAGTGAGTATTGAATAATGAGTCAATAGAACCCACACCAAGCCAATTCCAAGAAGGATGAACTAGAATTCAGGAGATCATCTCCTGAGCCCACTTGATATTGAGAGTCTTCTCCAAAAGGGAATCTTTGAAAGAATAAATGAGGGGTGATCTTACAATATTTTACAGGATGAATTTCACCAAGAAGCTGATTGCTTCTAAGATTTCACCACATTTTGTAAGAAAAGTATTTTAATGGAATCTTAAAATTTTTTATAACCTAAACCACCATCATTCAAAGGACCACAACAAAAAAATCAGCTTCCAATGAGTTTTTTTTGATGTTAGTAGAACCCCAAAAGAATTTGTTGATAAGACGGTTAATCTTAATGATAGAGGTGGTAGGGACAATAGTGAAAAGTAGTAGATAAAAGGTAAGGATGTAGAATGCTTTAATAACAAGTCTCTCAAAGATAGAAGATGGAATTAAAGAAAATTTTATAAATTTTTGAATCACCATCAAAAGAAAGATCTTTTAGCACCATGATATAAAGCAATACCACATTTAATAGGGAGAATAAGATGGCAAACCTCATAATACTTTAATAGTATTGATCCTGGAGGAGGAATAAATTTACTAGCAATAAAACCACTTTTGTTGGGTTAATTTTAAGCCACTTTCCTACCAAATAATAAAGAACTTACACGCTTAATGTATCGGGTAGATCCATTGAAACTAATGAAATCATCATAGGTGAGAGATAGGAAAACCATAGTCTTGTAGAACATGTTAGGCATTTTACAAAACAACAGTCAAGACTTTGAGGAGATATTCCATCACGATAATGAAAAGGGCCGAGAAAATCCCTGCCTTATCCCATGAGGAAGAAAAGAAGCCATGAACCTTGCCATTAATAAGTAAAGAGAATGAGTTCTCAATACCATTCTTGATTAATGTAATAAAAGAATTGGAAAATCCAAAAGAGTAAGAATTTTCTAGAGGAAAGTCCACAATATTATCGTAAGCTTTGGAAATGTCTAGCTTAAAAACTAGATTCCACATAACCGTATTTAAATCATGGATAATTTGAGCTAACAACACATTATCGAGATGGATCTACCTTTGACAAAACTGTTTGATTGGGGGGATATGATTTTAGAATTAAATTACCTAGTCTTTGGCTGGGATCTTAGATATGAGCTATTAAAAGAGTACATAGCTTATAGGTCTAAAATGGTTCTAAAGTTGATTATCGATTTTAGGAATTTAACAATGGAAGTACTAGAAAAGTATTTGGGAGGATATTTCCATTAAAAAAAAATCCAAAAGCTTTTTAACCACATCTTCTTTGATAATATTCCAACACTTTGAAAAATAAGGTCGTAAACCATGAGGGCTATTTTAATCTATTTTCTTAATCTAAAAAGTGGATGCAATTTCAAATTCAGAGGGTAGAGAGGTAAGCATTTTGTTATCTTCTTCATTAATGATCTTAGGGATAACCTCAGGCCATGCTAATTCATCATAGGAGACATTATTATTAAGGAGATTAGTGAAGAAAGATACACCCGAATCAAAAAATTCCTTATCATTATTTTTGATTTTCTTGATGTGATTGAGGGCCTTTTCTTTTGAACATAACATGAAAATAGGTATTCCTATCTCCGATATCTTTTAGAAGCCTTTTGCCTCCAAAGAGTTTCCTCATGTCTTGATAGAAAGTTAACCTATCTTTGGCTTTAATAAGATATTTGGAGGTATCATGAATAGCTTCTTCTAAAGCTATGACTTCTTGTTCTATATTTTTGAAGCTTTTGTTCAACCATTTAGGAATTATTTAAGCCTTTTAATTTATAATCTCTTCATCCTAATAATGAATCATCATAAAGAGGATCTCCCTAATTAGTAGCAACCACCTCTAAAATCTATCATCCATAAGCCACATATTTTGAAAAGGAAAGGAATACGAAAAGGGATTCCATGCTAAATAGATTAGAAGAATGATGGATAAGGTTCTCGAGGTGTTCAAATGTAAGTAAGAAAAAAGGAATTGTTCCATAGATCATTAAATAGAATCTATCTCTCTTGCCAAAGTCTATGATTATTGTGTGAATTGAGAGCTATAAAACCTGATCTGGGACAATGAATCATATTATTAAAGTCCTCCATGGAGAATAGTTAGAGTATTTCCACCAATGTAAGAGGAAGATATAGTGTTAAAATACCCAATGAACTAGGGAGCATTAACTTAGATGGAAATTAACCATCTTTGATCTTCTACCATACCTATTACAAGAAGCATAAACAAAAGATCCAAAATATCACATTGCCAAAAGTGATTTTAACATTCACTACTGAAGATCCTAGATAATATGAAGAACAAAAGGATTTTAAAATCCAAATTTTGTTACTTGATTAGCTTAAAAAACTATCTGTTCATCATTAGCAAAGATTGAATGCTAGAAGGAAAGATAAATTCCAAGATTGCTAGAAAGAAATGTTATGTTATGTTTAGTCTATTACAAATAGAGAGGGAACCTATCCTCTAAATTCAGATCAAGAAAAAGACCATTTACTTTGGGTGAGAGGATAAATCATGTTACTCGCAAAGTGAAATTTAGATTTAGATGTTTTGTTTCTTTTTTATAAATGAAGAATATACCTACAACCTCACCATCGAATAGGAGTGTTTTTATTGTAAGAAAGTCATTTCTCCTTAATTGTGTTGATGAATGAACTTTGGTTTGATGGTTAGAAGAGGAAGCACAAGAGGGATTAGAATTAGGCAAAACACAAATACCTAAATCAAGAGTAAGGTATCTCTAAACTACAAATCCATTCCTACAATAAGATTCATTGATTAGCTAATGGAATACGTAAGGGATATCATTAAGTGAGGGAATCAGAACTAGGAGCATATTAGAGGCATTAATGTCAATATTGTTATTTTGAGAATGGATAATGAGGATGTTTATAGAAGTGAGCCAATGAAATGCTCAAGTATCCATCTTAGATTAAAGTGGTGGCTTTGATATATTTAGATCTGGAATATAGTCATATCATTTTGTGGTTCATTCAAAGTGGCCTTAATGGATAATTATACATGATTTTTTTTCTTAAATGGATGAGCTACAAAATAACAAGAACCATGCAATGAATTTTACAATGGGATCAAATATGAAAGTTTTCAAACTCTACTTTTATAAATAGAATTTTTATAACCATTTTAGATATTTTTAGTTATATAATTCCACAAGTATCAAATTTTTTGATCCAACTAGAGAAGATGATAAACAACATAAAGAAATGATTAAAGAAATGCACATGAAGGTTGGAATAGACAAAAATGAATGATAGGGATTCTTTTAATGTCAAAAAAGGAGTCCATTTAATAGCATATACCAAAAAAAAAATATGATGGTCTTGCAAAAAAATAAATCATTCTTGCCAATACATGGAATCAATCGACAAAAAAGTGATAATTTGACATGAAGAGGCATATTTTCCATGAAGGAGTAAGAGCAAATTTCCAACCAAAGCAAATTCAAAGGTTTAGCATGTTTTAAATTGAATAACATGATGGGTACAAGGAGAGGAAAATTTGAAAGACTATTGGGATTCTTTGCCTTTAAAGAAGCACATCCTTGAAAGATTTAGAAGCCATTGAAGGATTTAGAGTTTTAGGGATCAAGCTATAATTAAAGCAGATGAGCAATTTCTATTTTGTCATGTTTCAATTTTTACATATTGAGCAATGAGCTCATAAATTCATTTTTCCTTTTGAGTATTATAACTTATCTTAAAAGGATTAACTTTCTAAAAAAGTGATCATTGTACAAAATGTCATGATATCTATAATTTTAGTGCTTATAGTGAAAAATTAGACATCTCCATAATGTACATATTTCCATTCCTTTAAATCGCATTGAAATGAGTTTACTAAGAGTACTACTTCAATTGAGAAAACGAATGGTAATATTTAAAATTTTAGCACATTTTTTCTATTGCACCTCTTATAGTTTAAAATGTATGATCATAAGACTAGCGTTAGAAGTACTTTTCAAAGTTAGCCCTTTATTCAATACTATTTGCAATCGAGAGGAGTCAAGTTAAAGATCCATACACCCAAGAACAATGATCATATGATTTTCATTTCTTAAAGTTAGTGAAGGAGCACTTTAATGTTATTCAAATTGATAGATATGGAAGAAACATTAATTGAAAAGAACAAAATAATACTCATTTAACAACATTGTATATGTGCATATATAATGTAAACTAAATATATGCTTTGAAATAAAATATTTAATAAAATATGCACATATGAAATACCTACACAACATTGCAAATTTAGTCTTTGGACATAAACAATAATTTGTAAATGATACCTAAAATTATAGTCAACAAATAGATAATAAATTTTACAACAATTATCTTGATCAACATATGATGCAGATTAATATAAATTCATCATATATTTGTTATGCAAGGCCAAAAATAATCTTCCTTTTAAGATTATTTTTTTCATAGATTAAAATATAATTCATTTGTAATATCTTATATTTCAAAAAATAAAAAAATGATATAATAGAGGTCACTTTGGTGACATAATATTTCAATTTAAATATATAACTTTAGTGTATAAAGATATAAATTGTGTGATATGTAAAATCTTCTTATTAAAAATTATTAATATTATTATTATTATTATTAATATTATTATTATTATTATTATTATTATTATTATTATTCTTATTATTATTATTATTATTATTATTATTATTATTATTATAAATATGGATAATAATTGATTCTTCGATGATCCTCTCATGACCACCGGTTTGACATGATATTTGAATTTTATATCATTCTTACAAATTATTTATCTTATTAACATATTCAAATGAGACATATGTTTCAAAATATCATCCCGCTCACAATGGAAGTAAGCATAAACCATACAAACTTTATTTAAATAATAATTATACTAAATTCTTAAAACATATGAATAAATTTATATTTTCAACATTTGTTTTAATATTTTGGAAGATTTAAAAATTAAAAACTATTTAAACTTAAATTGAATATAATAATTTCTGAAACTTTTAAAATTATGATAAATAGCTAAAGCTTCCATGATAAACAAATATGGAATGAACAATTTAAAATCTCCTACACTCATTTAAATTTGTTCAAATTAATAAACAAATTTGAAAGTTTTTATTATATATTAAAGGTTAAATGAACCAAATCTAATATGATTTAACTTGTTTTATTTATGATCATAAATAAACTCATTTTTTACTAGTTCAATGATAACTTGTTTATATTATAAATAAACAGGATTGAATAAAATATTTTAATTATATATTTAAGGGTATCTATTATAACTTAATATTACTAGTGTTTATTTCATTAATATCTTTTATTAACAAACTTATTAATTAACTCATAATCATTATCAATATGCAAGATGAAAATTAAAATTTGATATGAGAAATTGCATATAATTAGTACACATTATTCACTTTTAATTTTTTTTTTCATTTATTTTAAAAAAATAAATTCTTGTTCCAAATCTCTTCAAGCTATCAAGTTTTTCACATTAAAAAAACAAAAGTCTAAACAAAAGTTCAATACCTAATTTAATAAAAGTGATCAAAGAATATAAATACCTAGTTTATAATTATTTGAGCATTTTGAGTTTTCAAATTAATTTATGTATTAAAGAATATGTATATATTTAATGAATTCTTGTTTATTTATTTCAATAAATATTTGTTAGTATTTATTTATATTAAATGATTATAAGAAATTTGGTCATTTTATATAATATTTTATTTAATTTGAAAAGAAATATATAATAAATTTATTAATTTTTTATTTGTTAAATTTATAAAATTATTTATTTATAACTAAATATAAAAAAATGAATACTCATTATTTCTTATTTATTAATGTGAACTAATTCAATTAATGTAAATAAGCAAGTATGATATAGTGAAAATTTTAAAAAAGTCAATATGAACATGCATTTGATAATTCAAATAGCTAATCTAGACAAATATGAAAAATTATAAATATGATTGAATCAATAATTCATAATATAAAATTTGATATTGATTATATAAAATTGTAAAAGTGTGTTCATATATATAATTTAAATTTAAGGAAAAAAAAAATAATTTTATAAAATATATATATTAGTAAATAAAAAAAAATGATGATTAATTCATAAATATTCTTTTAAAATATTAAAATTTTTTAGGATTAAAAATATGTTCATATATATAAAGATTTTATTGTTTTTTTCATGAATATCTATTATATTTAGCTTGAAAATTATTTTTTAAATATGATAATATTATGTAAAATAAAATTATTTAGCTTTATATACCTTTTATATTAAGATCACAATGACAAGAATAAATATGTCGATCACATAAAAATTAAAATTGATCAAAGTAAAAAAACATTATATTATTTACTCAAAATCAATAAAAAATTTATAAATATAAATTAAATTAAAAATTAAAATTAAAATTAAAAAAATTAAAATCAAAGTATAAATTGAATTTTTCATTATAAAATATATATATATATATTTAAAAAAAAAAAAAAAAAAAAAATTTATAATTATTTTATGAAATTTTCATGATTTAAAAAATATAAATTTTTTTTTATAAAATATGAAATACAAATTGAAAATATATTATCTCAAAAAAAAATATTATTCTAAGATCTTTTTTTTAATAATAATTTAGCTCTCATTTCATGATTATTATCAATATTAGATTTTTAATTTGATTACTTGAATAAATATTCTATACAAATTAAAAATGCTTGTGATCATAAGAACATGCTATTTGGTGTTTTGCTTATGATGATTCAAATCTCTAATATCAATAATCTTTAGAATAAATATCGTTTAATGGTAAGGTGATTTTCTTGCTTGAAATATGAATCATGATTTGAAAGAAAAGCATATCATTATCATTGATTTTCAAATATAAAATTTTGATGTCGGGTATTTGATTCAATTATAATTAAATTATCACCATTTAAATTGGTTAAATAAATCATAAAGATTTTTCATCATTACATATAATGAGTATTCATGATCTAAAGAATTACTCAATATATAACTTACTTGCAAAAATTTATCATCTATCTTATTCTCGCCTCAAATTTGAACTTTTAGGGTGAAGCTCTTGCACAATGATTGTTAATGATGGAATTACCAATTTATTATTTTGCTACTATTATTTTAATGATCAAGAACACTCTTTACGTGGTTAATCATGCGTTCTTAATCCATTCTCCTTAAGAAATACTTTCAATACTTATTATAATAATTTTATTATTTAAATTATATATCCATGATATCATTAATTCCAAAAAATGGGTTATATCTATGTTTGTTGAGATTACATCAAGAACATCACCCAATTCTAAAGTATGAATGGTCTGAATTTCTTTCAAGCAATGACTTTTTATTTTCTTTACTACCAAAAAATCATGAATAAAAATGACATTATTCAAAATATCAAAAAATTTTGATTAATCAAAAGATGGTATAATATAAGGTGAATTACACCCATAAATGCTATTTACATCTTTGGACAATTCAACTATCAAGATTTTATAAAATCTTCAAATCTCTCATTCAAAGATTATGGCTTTGAATCGATTGAAAATCCTTTCATCATTTGCATCATCAAGAAAATCTTTAACCTATGATTTATTATCACTATACACCCAAGAACATAATGCTATATATTAAAATTTTAAAAGTTAAATATTAAATTTTATGTTTAGTAGAAAATTAATTTTTGATTTTATAATGACAAGATACAATTCTTAATGCAACAAAATAAAAAAAAATAGTAAAAAAAAGATAATGAAAATTTATTCCCCATTCATATTAGATTCATATCCATAAATGAAATTAGCTTACAAATAGTACTCATAACAAAGGACAATACAACAATACTCTTTCCTACAAAGAGTTGAGTACAATCCCAATATAAATTTTACAACAAAAGAAAAAATATAAAAATAATAAATTTTGATAAAATAAATCTCTTACAAATAGAATTCCAATTCAAAAAAGCCACTCTTATCTCATTACAACTTAAAAAATTTGGAAGATTGCTCATTAATATGATGAAACAATAAAATAAATACTTTGTAATCTTACTAAGATGTTTATGTTATTATAATTTTGTGACTAATATAAAAATGATTTCAAAATATATTCATAATATTCTTTTACTAAAATAAATTTCATGGAATAATTTATTATATTTTAACCAAAAATTTTTCAATTAATCAAATAATCTCAAAATACTAACAAAAATTGATATGATAATCTTTAAATAAGGTTTTAATTAAAAGAGAGATCTAGAAATATGAATAATTTCAGCACAATAAATTATTCAAAATCTCAAAATATACTTTTTTAAAATAGATCAAGGAATAAAATGATCTTCAAATAAGACTAATGAAGAAATATTTCCCAAAAGAAATTTGTAGAAGATAAAATTTTCAAGTTGAAATAAATTTTCAAACTATAACAAGAGTTTTCATGATCAAGAAACTTGTGATGAAAAATTTAGACTTTGATGTAAAGACTATCCACCAAAAAGTATAAATTGAAAAATAAATGGTAAAATAGACCAACAACCAAAAAAGGAATTAAGATCAAGACAACCCAAGTAATTTAAAAGGTGTGGGTTGAATATGTTAAGCTTCAAACCAAGGATTTGAACTGCAATATTTTGAGAACATTGCTAAAAATCTAAAAATTTTATCTTAGATTTGCTAGAGGTATTGAATTTGAATGAAGAATATTCATGAAGAGAATAATTTATAGCAGAAGCATTTTAAATTATTTCAAAAAAAATATATTATTCTAACATGCTTATTATATAATAATTTAATATTCAATAAAAAATATAATTTATATTAAATAAATATTAAATTAAAGAGAAATGGCTATTCACATGAAAGTCAAAAATAAAAATATGACTTTAATATATTCAAAGCATGTAGCATTCATTAAAAATTAATGTTTGAAAAATCATCAAATTAATTTTAATCAAATATTCATGTAACCTATCAAATGAAAGGATTAAGGAATCAATTTAAATGTGATGTAAATCTTCATTATAAAATGAGTTTCATTCACAAAATTTCATATATTTTTTTAATGAAATATGACATTTAAATATTATGGTTCTTTTAAATCATAATCGGTTATCTATAACCTTCAAATTAAATTAAAATACTTAATTATATTAAGTAAATAAAATAATTACATTTATAGTCATAATTTATTATCATTTATTATTTGACAATTCAAATGATGTATAAACATATAAAATGTTATTTAAAGATTTATATAAATTAACCTCATTAAAATAATATGTTAATCTGAGCAAATTGATTCATAATGAACTCATATGAATTTCTAAGATGTTATAAAATGCATATAACTTAAAAATGAATATCTTGAGCTTCACATTATCCATTTTGATCTATCTTCATCTATTCTCAATTTCTTCAAAACATACATGGAGATGTATTTATGTAATTAGCATTTATCTAAAACACATACATTAAACATCCAAGCATATTTGTTATCATCAAAATTGGATTAAATAAGGCTATCAAGCAAACAATCTCTTTTTTTATCATAAACTAATTTGGTATTGATTTGATGAAAGTGCAAATTGACCTTTATCAAATTTTTTTAAAAAAATTTTCTCAAAAAAAAATTTTTTATACAAAAGAGATGAATAATGTTTCAAATCTATCAATAAACTTATCAACAATATTTTACTCTTTTGTTTTGACAACATCAAAAAAGTGATAATAAACTCATATAATTTTAAATATTAGATTTTAAACATTCCAAGCATGATCAAAGAGAAATCTTCTGTAATGGTTTTGAAAATATCTGCAATTTATAAATTGACATTGAAATTCTATTAACATCACCTTCAAAAAAATATCTCTAATAAAATGTCAATTGATATGCTTAATGATCTTTATGTGGATTTTTTCAAAACTAATCACTAATTGTCAATTATAATGTGATTTGCTTATCTAAAAATATTTTTAATTATTTTTAACCAAAAAACATACAAATAGGCTATTAGAAAATTTCAATAAGTGGATAAACTCTAATTTTATTTTTGAAACCGCACAAGTGATGATCCTAAAAAAATGACATCTAATGTGCTTATTCTATTTTTCTCCATCAAAATGATGAATAAGCAATAAATAACATGATAAAGAATTTTGGATACCAAAACCTACCCAAGAAAAGCTATCAAATACCAAATATTGCTAAAATATTAAATGAATTCTTTCATTCTAAAATGAGCACACAAACAAAACAAATGTAAACATAATTGCCTCTAATAGCATGAAAAAAACCTATCATATAAAGTTTTATCATGATTTTTCTAATTCATCAAATCTAATTTTGATGCTCATAAGAGTTTTATAGATTTAATTTTTTCATGTCAAATCTCCAATTCATTTGTGTACTTATTTGAGGATGAATGCACCATTTTCTTATTTCATTGAAAAATAATAAAAAATTAAGTTCTCCATCATACTATTTCAAACTCTTTAACATCAAAAGATGAGAATCATGGCACAAAGATTATTTATCAAATAATATATCATCTACATACACTTGTACCACAATTAAATCATCATTTGCTCTTAAGAATAAGGTGGTATCCACTCTATTTCTAAATCCATGATCTATCAAAAAATGCTTAACCTTCATACATTTAATTTGTGGTTGTTATAATTTGGACAATCAGGCTCTCAAATCTAGGTGGTTGCTCTATAAATACATTGGTCAATAAATCCATTCAATATACATTGCATCCATTTGATTTAAAATCTAAAATATAAGCATGAGTAACCTAATAGCTTCTAGCTAGGTGCAGATCTATACCATCAACTTGTGTGTACACTTGTGTATAATATTTATTTCTACAAATCTTAATCATCTATTTATTCCTAAAGACCCATTTTATTCCAATGACATTTTGATCTTGGGTCTTGGGACTAATTCAAACATCATTTCTTACAAATTGATAACTCTTCCATAGTAATAATTTATCTTTCATGCTTTATTTATTTCAACCGATAAAAAAATATAATGATGTACAACATCTCTATTATGTCTTCTATATCTCCTTTGAAGGATCTCCTATAATTAGTTCCTTTGGATAATTTTATTATATTTCCATTCTTGGCAATTAATCATGACATTATCTTCTAAAGATATTTTCTTAAAATTATCAATCTCTTCATCAATCACTTCATTTCTAATAATCAATTAAATTTTCATCTAACATGTATTGATTCTTCTACATTCATTTTTCTTTATTGCCAATCTACTAGAAAGAGATTAAGAAAATATCATCATCTAATTTGCAATCAAATTACCTAATTATATTTTCCATTATTCTAAAGCATTTCATGAACAGGAAAGTGTTCAATCTTAGGCTTCTTTCCAAAAAATAATTCATAGAGCATCTTCTTCAAAAATTGGTCTAAAATAGATCCTATTCCTACCATGCATTATTTGAAAATGTCTGCCGTTTATACTCAATAGATCTACTAATTTAATTAATATTCTATTTTTTTCTCTTTACACATTTTGTTGGGGAGTTCTATGCATTATGTCTAATATGTTCACGCAATAATCCTCAAATAATTTATTTTCAAATTCGCCACCATGATCGCTTTGAATATTAAATCAAAAGGCCTTATTCTCTTTGAATATATTTACAAAACTTTAAACTCACCAAAACATCATCTTATTAGCTACAAACAAAACCTGTATATCTAGATAAATCATCAACAATCAAAATCAATTTTACCGCTTTTGGTGCTAATTAACAAATAAATCCATATGCAATAATTCTAGGTCTAGAAGTAGAAATAATATTTTTACTTTTAAATGAGCTTCTAGAATTTTTACCATGAATATATTATGCATCACAAATATAGTTTGAATGAAAATTTAATTTAGTCCAACTACTAAATGTTTAAATTTTATTGAGTATGCATAATATGACATAATCTCCTATCATAATACTATCATGAGTGCTTTTAAATAAAGTGATCCAAATTCACATCATGAAAGCTATCTAAATCAATGACATAATAATTATTTTTTTTGTCCATTAATAAAATATTTTCATTATTTTTTATAATACAATATGATGTTAGTAATTACATTCAATTTATCAATAATGATTCTAAATTAAATTATATTTTAATCTTTTCTACTAGACTTTATCTAAAGTGATAGAATTCTTAAAATATAAAATGAATGATCTTTTGCATTTTCCATATGTAACAAATCCTATCACTTGATTCTTAAAAAATAAATAAATAAAATTTATGAAATCCATGGAAGAGCTACATGCCTTCTTTAATTTTTGAAGAAATTCCTACAAAAGAAGAGAAGAGAAAGAGAGAGAGAGACTTATTTTCACTCAAGATGAGATATGAGTAAAATGAGAACTTTACTCTTTAGAATGGGGACCATGACCCTATTTATACTTGAGTGATTTTACTTTATTTCAGCTCATCATTAAAATAAAATAAACTGCGTTTCTACACATGATAATTCCATATAAAATTAATAAGATTTCTCAAAAGCCTAAAATTAATTAATCTTTATTTGATCACAAATTAATTAGGCTTAAAAATAAGATAATGCATAATGTATAATTAAATTCATATGTGAGCCCACATTTAAAAATCTCTAATATGGAATCTATGGATGTGCACATCCCCTACATGCAACGCTATAATATTGAAAATATTTAACTATAATTTTTATTTTTAATCTATGAAGTAATATTTAAATCAAATATTACAATGCATATCTTCTTTAATTATTTAAAAAATTATAGTTAAAAGGCCCTTTTATTTTACTTTTAGTTTTTTAGTAACATTTTAAACATTTAAGTAAAAAAAATGTTATATTTCGATAGATAAATTACCATTAGAATTTTTGACAAATTTTCACGTAAAATGAAAAGCTATTTTTTTGGCCACCAAACTAATTAGGTAATGAGATTTTAAGTGGTGCTAGGTTCTTTTGATAATTAATTTAGAGCTAATTAGTGTTAAGTGAGATATGTTTAACCTATTGAAATTTATTTGAGGTCTTATGTTTAATCAATATGGCCAATTCGACAGCTTTGATCTTATAGGGTTAAATAGGTCTATTTTAAGTTAAATTAGTTCAAAAAGTCTAATAAAGCTTCACCAAGATATTATTTGGCTATATTAATTATTGATAAATAATAATGACCTATTAATATGGTAGGCCATGATTATTTTTGAACATAATTATTAATGACCTATTTAGCATAGGGGATCTTAGTTTAATCTAATTATTAACTATGGTTAGAACAAGAAGTTTGATGGTTTAATCCTTTAACATAGGTTTCACAAATTGATTTGATTCATTGACTCAAAATAACTAATTAAATTTGGCGTAATTTTGACATAAATTACTATTAGAATTTTTGACAAATTTTCTCATAGAAAATCAAAAGCTAATTTTACCAAACTTATTAGATAAAGAAATTTTAAGTGGTGGTAGGTTCTTCCAATAATTAATTTAGAGCTAATTAGTGTTAAGTGAGATATGTTTAACCTATTGAAATTTATTTGAGGTCTTATGTTTAATCAATATGGCCAATTTGATAGCTTTGATCTTATAGGGTTAAATAGGTCTATTTTAAGTTAAATTAGTTCAAAAAGTCTAATAAAGCTTCACCAATATATTATTTGGCTATATTAGTCATAGATAAATAATAATGACCTATTTATATGGTAGGCCATGGTTGTTTTTGAACATAGTTATTAATGACCTATTTAGCCTAGGGGATCTTAGTTTAATCTAATCATTAATTATGGTTTAGAACATAAGAAGTTTGATGGTTTAATGCTTTAAAATAGGTTTCACCAAGTGTTTTGATTTATTGGGTCAAAATAACTAATTAAATTTGGGGTTAATTTTGACTAGGTTGATCAAAGGTTAAATCTAGCCCCCGTAAGTTAGACTCTAGAGATCTATTAATCAATTAAAGTATTTTGACAAATATTTTAATCAATGAAAAATTGAATGCATATACCACAATCTGAATCCACTTAAACTAATTAAGATTAAGTTAGGTCTACCCAAAGGTTTGCTAAGGTTAAACTTATCAATATGAATTAAATTTGATTTGAATATAAATGATTAAAATCCTCTTTAAATGAGTTTAAATCACATTTAAATCCTATGATCATTTTAGGTCCAAATTCTAGTTAACTTTGGTTAAGGGGTTGAATATGATTTTTATATAAGCTACATTAGAATTAAATTTATGAATAAATTAAGAATTTGAATTAAACTAAAATTTGGAAAGGAGAGATAGCTTGGATCATCTCTAGAAAGAGCTAGAAGATTAAGCAAATGATTAATTTGGTTAAGTACTAATTTAGTTAAGTTTTAATGATTATGACCAACTCAATCTCAATTTAAGAATTGAACTTGTCTCACCCAAGTGTCAATATCTATCAGAATTTTGATGTTGTTTATGTTAACAACTACTCATGCATATTCAAATTGGCATATTATATGATTTTCTTAAACAAAAAAAGGAAAATGCACATCATCAAAATGATTCTATGGCTTGCTATTGTTAGGAGCATTAGTAATTCTTCATCATGGTGATGTTTTAGATATTCCATGTAAGGTCGTTCAAGCAGACACGTTGATGAAATATAATAGAATACCTTATATGGGACATACCATAAACATAAATGTTTAAAGCTATCTAATATAATTCATTAGCATATTTAAAAGTATATAAAAATGCATTGCCCAATCCATTATTTTAAAATTTTGACCGATTATACTATTAATATTGTTTGATATTAATCACATTTTAGTGCAAATAAATTAACATTATCACAAATAAGAAATAACAATTTTTACATTCATAATACATACATCAAATTAGGTGACAATCATAAATATGAATTCCAAACACTTGATGCCATGGATGTACTCTAAAGATAATCATTAGGTTTTCGTGAGGCACATCCATCCACAAGACTTGACATAAATTCTATAAAAAGAATAAATTAAAATTTATGAAATTTATATATATATATATATATATATATATATATATATATATATATATATATATATATATATATATATATATATATATATATATGCACATAGACACTAAGTTATTTTAAAGCTAAACAAGAATTTTTTATAACTAAGAATAAAAATACAAAAGTAGAAAACTTTAGTTCTAAAGAAAAATAATAAATAAAAAATTAAAAGCATCAAATGATCAAAAAATTATTATATAAAAGTAGCTAAGAATCTTTTTTTTTTTTTTTGTTTGGCAGGGACATTTGAGCAAATTTCATCTCAAACTCATACACAAAAACAACACATACAAGAATTTGAACTCAACACTACCTGATTGATAGCTTTAGCTCTCAACCACTAAGCTAAGGTGCCTTACACAAATAAGAATTTAGTTGCAGCCATCTCTCACTTAGAAGTATCACTACAATCTAAAAGTTAACTAATGAAATATGGTTTATTCTTATAATGCCATTTTTTATCTATGTTTCTCATAAACAAAATGCATTAATTATAGGAGGATTTGTTCAACAAAAAAAAAAAAATAATAATATCTTATTGTTCCCCATACATAAATATGTGGTAAGGGAGGGAGAAAATAACCTCCAATAAACAATTACCATCGCAAAAATGAAGATTTAAAATGATGAGAAATATCGATCATCTCTTAATCATGGGTTGATATCTCTTATTTAATAATATGATTTTACTAATCTAATGAGGTGATCCTTGAATGAGAAGGGTGATATATATATATATATATATATATATATATATATATATATATATATATATATATATTGATACTCTCTTTATAGTCATAAATAATCTATTACATAACAAGAATTCATATATTTTAGAATATTATATTACACATTCCAATCAAATTGCTCTGACCCATGTAATCAAATAAAAGATTTATCCATATATCAAAATTTAGATCAAATTTAAGCTACGTTAAGGGGAGTGGTGCAGTGCGAAAATGTACCACTGTGCAGTTTGGGAACTACATTTAACCTATATTTTGATATTGTTTTGAAGAATCTACGATATGAAAGTTGAGTTTTCTAACCTGACTTAGTTACTTATGAAAGCGGCTAAAAACAGCGATTTGACTTTTATAAAATAAAAAAAATTTATACACCCACAACAACTTCTTCATAAAGTAACTTATTCTCATTCACTAGAACTTCTAATATAGCAATAGCTCCAAATAAACCCTTCATCACAATGTATACCAATATAAAATTTAATTGAACAATTTTCATAAAATTAACTTTAAGATCTTTATTTAGCACAAGAAATCTTAGAAGCCCTTGAATGCTTTTCATATAAATTTAGAGGCCATTCGGGATCCCTTTTATTATTATTATTTTAATTTTTAATTAATTATTTATTTAATCCTAACGTACAAAAACGTCAAGAAATTCCTTTGCACCTATGCTCCTTTGACTTTTATAAAGAGGTAAAAATAAAATAAATGAATAGATACTAATTTAATTTTAAAATTCATCGTAGTAATAAAAAAAGTCATCTTAAATCTAAGAAAAAGAAAATAAATAGTTGTTAAATTTTAAAAAATAATCATCTTCATATTTTAATTTTTTTCTCAATCCTTCATATTTGAACGTAAGTAATAACTCTAATATAAAAAATGTAAACTTATATTGAGATAAAAATAATATATCAATAATTAATATTATTTATCTCAAAATAAATTTGATAATTTTTAATTCATCATTGTCATTTTTTGTCAAAATATCTTAACACAAAATTTATTCTTCACTATATTATTGAAGGAAAAAGTTGTCCCATCAAAATTTTGATTTTAATGAAAATTCACTATAATATACATGCAGTTCATTATATTATACTCAATCAAGAGCATTATTAAGGAGGGTCCGCTCCTTATGAATTTTATAATTTTTCTTATATAAAATATAAATTCAATTATTTGTCTTCTAAAAATTATTTTTGTCTTTTATTTTTTATCTTGTATATAAATTTGCCTTTTATTCATAATCCATATTATAGGAATCGTGACTTATATTAGGGTTATTATTTAGTGACGAATTACAACTTTGATTTTCATTCCAGCAGCTTTGAGATTTTTTGGCATTGATACAGTGGGTCGGGCCAGTGGAGGCACGGGTGCCCTCATTATAGCTACGCTCTTATATATATAAATATAAAATTTTAGATATTAAATATATAAATATATTAAAACAAACTATTGGGTTGTAGAGCTATGGATTAGATGGTCAACTTGGTGCCACATATTATGGACGTTGGAAGAAATAAGGGCACATAGAATTAGCTTTGAAAGAGAAAATATTATATGTGGACTCCATACGCAGAGTTACATGAGCCTTGTTATATGGTGAGCCTAATTTTTATCTCTCGGAGGTAGCGCCTTGATGTTGGAGATGCAGAACATTAGCATTGGAACAATAGATCTTAGCTTCAAAATTAGAGGAGACAGCGCTTTGACATTGGTTCACAGCGCCGACGCTCTAAGGCAATGCCAATACACTAGGATTAGGGCACCAAAATGCAAAATTGACAAAGAGGCTTGCACCTCGACCCTACTGAGCAATGCCACATTTCTCGAACTTGTAAAAAAAGTCTAGAGACAGGACACCAAAGACCTAAGCACCATGTCGCAAAGACCTGATACAAGTCAAGAGATTTCATATTTAGACAATTTTTCTACAATTTTATAATCTTAATGTATTTTTCTCTGTGTGCCGATGAAGTATGTGCCATAGAGTGACTAAAGTATAGAGAGGCCGGAGATAAGTGTAATTTGTATTATTCTCCTTACTTTTTTCTTTCACAGTGTATTTCTTGGTGGTGTGGCTCCATAATTTTTTTCTAATTCTTGGATTTTTTCACGTTAAATCTAGTGTCTTCTGTGAATCTTTTATTTTAGGTTTTATTTATTTCATGTATGCTCAAAATACTTGAATTTGTTTTCCACATACTTTATGATCCATTTTCTTCCATTTCAATCAAAATATGACATATGTAAAAGTTTGTTTTTAATGATAAATTAAACTTATTTTATATTATATTTGACTTGAATTAATAAATTAAACTTATTTTAAATCATATTTATTATATTTGAGTACTTGTACTCTAAATTAAATAATTAAATCATAAGTTAAATATGCATCAAACATCATTTTAATAACTCAATACTTTAATAATAAATTATATATTGAATATATGAAGGGCACAAAATCTACAGTCTAAATTTTAAAATCTTTAAAATATTAAATATGCATGAAGTATTAATTTTTTTTTACAAAGAAGGAAGATTGCATGTACAAATCATGTATTGTAAATTTTAAAAAAAAAATTTAATTTTTTTTAATCATATTAAATTAATATGAATATATATATATTTTTATATTTGAGAGGACACATAATAATAATAATTAATAATAAATATTATTATTATTTGAAGAATTTTTTTAATGAATTTTCATGTTAGATTGGTTCCTCCATGAAGTTTCATTTATTTGATAACATATTATATATGTATTAAATATAAAGGATAATATTATATAATTAAATATGATGATTTAAGATGAATAAAAAATTAAAGAAATAATTTTTTTTTTTTAAAGGATGAATTTTTAATAATTAGTAATTTTATTTTTTATTTCGAAATGAGTTTTTTTTAATTACTTGAAGTAAGAATTATTATTTTAAAATTATTTATTTTAAGAAAATTAATTATTTGAATAATAATTAATTTTAAATATTTATTTTAAGAGCACTTAAATAGAAATTTAGAATTATTACAGAAACAAATTTTTTAATTTACTGATCAATTTAATTTGAATATTTTATCAATTATTTTTTCAAAAACAAAGATTTGAGTTTTAATATCTTCAAAGTAAGTTATTTTTTTAAAATTAATTTTTTTAAGAAAATATATTATATATATATATATATATATATATATATATATATATATATTTATATATATATATAATATAGAAATTTAGAATTATTTTATGAAATTTTCAATTTGATTTTCAAAATTATTTTTTGATCAATTTTATATATTTATCAAAATATGTAAATATCAAGATTTGAAAATATATTATCTTACAAAAAAAAATTATTCTAATCTCATTTATTTCAATAATAATTTAGCTCTCATTTCATGATTATTTCAATATTATATATATTTTAATTATTTTATGTAAATATTTCAATTTTGATCAACATGTCATGATTTGTGGTGTTTTTATGATTCATAATATCCCAAGCTTTAGAATAAATCGAGAGCTTTGAAAATATATGGACTTACAAAAAAAATATTTATTCAAAGAAAAGATATCATTATCATTGATTTTCTCTCAAATATTTTTTATTTCACCATTAGATATCAATGGTATAATTATTATTATTTAATTTAAATTGGTTAAATAAATCATATGATTTTTCACCTACATTACATATAATGAGTATTACTATGGAGCAGAACTATGCACTCTGCACTCCAAACATATATACTTAGGCCAGTAAAATTTATTATCTATCTTATTCTCGCTTTCCTAAATTTGAACTTTTAGGTGTGAAGCTTCCTTGCACAATGATTGTTCGAACAAGATGATGGAACTTACCAAATTTCTCCGCATGGGGCATCCCTTTCGGTTACTATTATTTTAATCGCTTCGAAGAACTACTCTTTCACAAGCCTCGAGAAGGAATCATGCTAAGCCTCTTGGCAACTATCCATTCTCCTTTAGTAAATACTTTCACCTACTTATTATTATTATTATTATTATTATTATTTAAATTATATATCCATGTATATCATTAATTCCTTTTTTTTAATATAGAGATGGGTTATATCTATGTTTGTTGAGAGCTACATCAAGAACATCACCCATATTGAGAAGTATGAAATGGTCCCAGACCATAGCTTCTTTCAAGCAATGACTTCCTCCTTATTTTCTTTAGTACCAAAAAATTTCTATGAGAGGGTAAAAATGAGAGCATTATTCTAAAATATTCAAAAGTTTTGAGTTACAAAGATGGTATAATAGTGGAAGGTGAATCTACACCCATAAATGCTGATTTAGTCATCTTTGGTACTTGATCAGAAGATTTGCAACATCTTCAAATCTCCTTCACTTCAAAAGATTATGACTGGCTCCTTGAACCTGATTGAAAGATCCTTGTCAGCAGCCATGGGTTGCATCATCTAAGAAAATCTTGTAGACCTAGGGTGATTTATGTGAGTCACTATAGCACCCAAGAGAGGGGGGGTAAGTGAATTGAGTGATATTAAAAATTTTAAAAGTTAAATATTAAATTTTATGTTTTAGTAGAAAATTAATTTTTGATTTTATAATGACAAGATACAATTCTTAATGCAACATAAAAAAAATAGTAAAGTAAAGAGAGATAATAGACACACAATTTTAATGATTCCAAACCTCAACACCTACACGCCTTCTAGCCATTAGAATCCACTAAATGCAAATTAGCTTACAAATAGTTTCCTATAAGAGGCAAGTACAACCCCTACAACAATATTTCTCCTACAAAGAGTTGAGTACAATCCCAATATAAATTTTACAACTAAAAGAAAAATATAAAATAATAAATTTTGATAAAATAAATCTCACAAATATAGCAAGCTATCCAATTCAAAAAAATGATCTCACTACTTATAAATGATCACTTTACAACTTAAAAATTTGGCAAGATAAAATGCTCACTTAATATGATAAGAAATAATAAAATAAATAGCTTAAAGTAATCTTACTAAGATGTTTATGTTATTATAATTTGTAGACTAATATAAAAAATGATTTCAAAATATATTCATAATATTCTTTTACACAATAAAATAAATTTCAGCAAGGAATAATTTATTATATTTTAACCAAAGGTGCTTTCAATTAATGCAAATAATCTCAAAATACTTAAATAAAATTTGTATATGATAGATCTAGGTAGGCTAGTAAGGTTTTAATTAAAAAGAGAGATCTAGTAAATATGAAAATAATTTCAGCACAATAAATTAATTTAAAATGCTTAAAATATACTTTTAAAATAGATCTATGAATAAATGATCTTTCAAATAAGACTAATGAAGAAATATTTCAAAAAACCAAAAGAAATTTTTAGGAAGATAAAAATTTTAACAAGTTGAAATAAATTTTAGAAACTATAACAAGAGTTTTTACAAAAAAAACGACTAAGAAACTTGTGATGTGAAAAATTTAGACTTTGATGTCCAAAGACTAATCCACCAAAAAGTATAAATTGAAAAAATAAATATATGGTGAAATAGTACGAACAACTAAAAAGGAATTAAGATCAAGAAAACAAACTCAAGTAATTTGAGAAAGGTTGCTTAGTTGAATATGTTGAAGCTTCCAAACCAAGGATTTGAACTTGCAATATTTTGAGAACACTTGGAAGGAAAATCTAGAAAATTTTATCTTAGATTTGCTAGAGGTATTTTGAATTTGAATGAAGAATACATTCATGAAGAGAATAAGGGCTATTTATAGACAGGAAGGTCATTTTAAATTATTTCAAAAAAATATATTATTCTAACATCAGTTTATTATATAATAATTTAATATTCAATAAAAATATAATTTATATTAAATAAATATTAAATTAAAGCAGCCAAAATTTAATTCACATGGGCAAGTCAAAAATAATCAAATATGACTCTTAATATATTCAAAGTAGCATTCATTCATTAATAAATAATGTTTGAAAAGTCATAATAAATTCAATTTTAATCAAATATGGGTCATGTAACCTATCAAATTAAAGGAAAAAAAATCCAAGGAATCTTGGAGATGAAATAAGATGTAAATTCCTTGATTATAAAATGAGTTTGGCTAAAATACAAAATTTCATATATTTTTGTTAATTTTGAAATATGACATTTAAATATTATGATATATTATATATAATCATACATATGTTAGTTATCATATAACCTTCAAATTAAATTAAAATACTTAATTATATTAAGTAAATAAAATAATTACACTTAATAGTCATAATTTATTATCATTTATTATTTTGACAATTCAAATGCTATGTATGAAACATATAATTGAATTTAGATAGAGATTTATATAAATTAACCTCATTAAAATAATATGTTAAGTTGTGAGCAAATTGATTCATGCTAATGAACTCATATGAATTTCTAAGATAGTTATAAATGCATATAACTTAAAATATTATATCTTGAGCTTCACATTATCCATTTTGATCTATCTTTCATTCTTCTATTCTTGCAATTTCTTCAAACATATTGTGAGATGTATTGGATATGTAATTAGCAATTAATATATCTAAAACACATAAAAAACATTCATTAGAACATCCAAGCATTCATTTATCATCAAAATTGATCAAATGAGGCTCATCAAGCAAACAATCTCCCCTTTTGATGATGATAAACTAATGTTAGTATTGATTTTGATGAAGTAAATTGACCTTTCATCAAAGTTTTTTAAAAAATTCTCTAAAAAAAAATTTTATACACAAGAGATGAATAATGTTGCTCTAAAGGTATGTATGAAATAAACTTAATACTAACCAATATTTTACTCTTTTGCCCCTTTGACAACATCAAAAGTGATAATAAACTACATATAATTTTAAATATTAGGATTTAACATTCCAAGCATGCATCTTAAAGTACGTAAACGTTCTTGTAATGGTTTTGTAAAATATCTAATTTATAAATCGGTATTGAAATTAATATTAACATCATTTTCAAAACATGATCTAATAAAATGATGTCTAATTTGTATATGCTTGGTTCATAGGATAGGATTTTTGGTCAAACTAATAGCACTAGTATTGTCACACTTAACTAGAATGTGATCTTGCTTAATACTAAAATATTTTAATTATTGCTTTAACCAAAAGACCTCAAAACAATTTCTATGTAAATAGTGGATAAATAGAATTTTATTTTCTAGACAACCAAGACACAAGTGATGATCCTAAAATGACATGTGCCTAATGTGCTTTTCTATCTACTTTACATCCATCAAAATCAGATGAATAAGCAACTAAATAACATGATAAAGAATTTTAGGATACCATAAACCTAACCTAGTAGTGCCTATCAAATACAAATATATGCTTAGCTATTAAATGAGATTCTTCGTTGGCCTAAAATGAGCACACAAACAAACAACAAACATAATATCGTGCCTACTAGTAAAGGTATAAAAGTGAACCTATCATACTCTATAAAGTTTTTGATCAATAGATTTTCCTAATTCATCTAAATCTAATTTTGTAGATGGGCTCATAAGAGTTTTACTAGATTTAATTTTTCATGTCAAACCTCAAGCAATTCATTTGTACTTAGTTTGAGATGAATGCACCATTTTCTTATTGCTTCACTTGAAAACTAATAAAAAAAAAATTAAGTTCTCCCATCATACTCATTTCAAACTCTTCAGACATCAAAGATGAGAACTCATGGTGCAAAGATTCATTTATACTTCCAAATAATATATCATCTACATACACTTGTACCACAATTAAATCATCATCTATGCTTAAGGAATAAGGTGGTATCCACTACCCTTTCTAAATCCATGATCTATCAAAAGTTTTAACCTTCATACCATTTAATTTAGTGGTTGCTATAATTTGGACAATCAAGGCTCTCAAATCTAGGTGGTTGCTCTATAAATACATCTTGGTCAATAAATCCATTCAATATACACTTGGCATCCATTTGAAAAAGTTTAAAATCCCTAAAATAAGGATAAGCAAGGAGTAACCTAATAGCTTCTAGTTTACGGTGCAAAAGATTCTTCAAAATCTATACCATCAACTTGTGTGTACACTTGTGCTACTAACCTAGCTTTATTTCTAACAATACAACCTTAATCATCTAGCTTATTCCTAAAGACCCATTTTGTTCCAATGACATTTTGATCTTGGGGTCTTGGGACTAATTCAAACATCATTTCTTACAAATTGATTCAACTTGTCTTCCATAGTAATAATCAAAAAATTATCTTTTCATGCTTCTTCTAAATTTATAGGTTCAACCTTAGATAAAAATAATGATGTACAACATCTCTATTATGTCTTCTAGTCATAACTCCTTTTGAAGGATCTCTATAATTAGTTCCTTTGGATAATTTTATTATATTTCCATTCTTAGCAATTAATCATCCACATTATCTTCTAAAGATATTTTCTTAAAATTATCAATCTCTTCATCAATCACTTCATTTCTAATGGGATCAATTAAATTTTCATCAAAATAACATGTATTGATTCTTCTACATTCATTTTTCTTTTATTGAAAACTCTATAAGCTCTACTAGAAAGAGAGTATCCTAAGAAAATATCATCATCTAATTTGCAATCAAACTTACCTAATTGCTATTTTCCATTATTCAAAATAAAGCATTTACATCCAAAAACATGAAAGTGTTCAATCTTAGGCTTCTTTCCAAAAAATAATTCATAGAGCATCTTCTTCAAAATTGGTCTAAAATAGATCCTATTCTCACAAAACATGCATTATCTCACCAAAATGTCTTGCCGCTTATACTCATCAAGCATAGATCTACTTAATTTAATTAATATTCTATTTTTTTCTCTACTACTCCATTTTGTTGGGGAGTTCTATGTGCAGAAAAAAATTATGTCTAATCTATGTTCATCACAATAATCCTCAAATAATTTATTTTCAAATTCGCCACCATGATGTTTGAATCCTATTAAATCAAAAGGCCTTATTCTCTTTGAATATATTTACAAACTTTCTAAACTCACCAAAACATCATCTTTATTAGCTACAAACAAAACCCAGGTATATCTAGATAAATCATCAACAATCACAAAATCATAATTTTACTACTGCTAGTGGTCTAATTTGACCAAATAAATCCATATGCAATAATTTAAAGGTCTAGAAGTAGAAATAATATTTTTTACTTTTAAATGAGCTTCTAGAATGCTTACCATGAATATATGCATCACAAATATAGTTTGAATGAAAATTTAATTTAGGCAACCACTAAATCAAGTTTAGCAATTTTATTGAGTGTGCATAAATATGACATAATCTCTATGCCATAACCATATATCATCATGAGTGCTTTTAAATAAAGTAAATTCAAATTCACATCATGAAAGCTATCTAAATCAATGACATAAATAATTCTATGTCTTTGTCCTATTAATAAAATATTTTCATTATTTTTATAATACAATATGATGCATGAATACTACATTCAAACCTTTATCACATAATTGACTAATTAAAATTAAATTATATTTTAATCCTTCTACTAGAAAATTTATCTAAAGTGATAGAATTCTTAGAAATATAACCAATGCCAATGATCTTTCCTTTTGCATTATCTCCATATGTAACAAATCCTCCATCACTTGATTCTAAAGTTATGAATTTATCTTTATCTCCTATCATATGTTATGAACATCCACGACCACATGCCTTCTTTAATTTTTTCTTTGAAGAAATTCAAAAAGAAAATCACATATTTTAGAACCCAAACATGTTTGGGTCCACATTAAATTTGAATCAATATATCTAGCATGTGGTTTGTATACACCTTTGGTACCCATACATAAGATGATTGCTTAGTATTTTGTAATTTATGTGCATAACAATCAAATGAAATATGACCTTTTCTATCACAATAGTTGCACCAAACATTAGTGTTTGCATATGGCTTAACATGATAATTATAAGGTATATGAGTGGTATGTGTATGATGCAAATAATTTTTATTAAATATTTTACTTGATGAAGCATTATAATGAACTTGTAAAACATAATTCTAATCTTAATTTTAACATGATATTCTCTCTTTCAAGTTTACATACAAGTAAGGAACAATTCAATAAAGAATTATTTTTATTTTTAAATTATCACATTCATTTTTAAATCAAATCGCATCTAAATTTTTTTGTTCTTTCTAAGGTTTTGTATTTTATTTAATTTTTATATTTAAATAATCATTAAAAGCATCATCTAATTCATCATAAGATATATCATTACATACCACTTCAAAATCTAAGTCATATTCTCCATTTGTCATAAGACATATGTTGACCTCTTCATCGGATAAGCAAGTACTTGATTCATTTGAATCTGAATTGGCCCATAAAGCCTTCTTCTTCTTCTTATGGTACTTTTTCTCCTTCATATTTTTTCTTCTTTCCACATCAATCACTTTCTTCTTTGATTCAACAAGTTCTGGACAATCACCTCTTATGTGTCAAGCTTTTACAATGGTAGCAAATGATCCATTCACTATAGAAAATTTCTTAGTTTGAAATTTATAGTTTTAGATTTTTTATACCTTTGATTCTTCTTCCTTAGCAATTTTCCAAGCCTTTTGGATAGCATGACCACCTCATCACTATCACCATCCAAGCTTATGGTGCTATCATAACTATCAACTTTAATGCAATGGCTTTTCCTTTCTCCATCTCCCTTTTTGCTGAGTTATCCATCTTATCCCTTTGAGCAATAACCTATTCATGTGTTATCAAAGAACCCAAAAGCTGATCAAGTGGATAAGTAGATAAATTCTTAGCTTCACTAATAATCATATTTTAGCTTCCCATTCTTTTGGAAGAGATCTAAGAATCTTATAGACTAAGTCTTGATTGTGATATATTTTTCCAAGAGAATGCAATGTATTAATTATTTTCATGAATCTAGTATACATATGAAATAGATTTAGAAAGAAACATATGAAATAACTCATATTGATGAACAAGTCTATTTATGTGAGCATCTTTAACTTCACTAGTTCCTTCATAAGTTATAATGAGTTTATCCAATATTTCTTTAGCTTAACATAGAAATTTTCATGTAATCTGGTAATAAAGCACAATGTAAAGTATTACATATCCTAGCATTTAATTCATCAAGTTCTCTTTCTCCATTCCTCAAAAGATTTTTCTACTTTAATGCCATTTACTTCTATTGTGGGTGTATGATATTGATGTGTCAACATATACCACATGCATCTTGACCTCTTAAAAATATACTAATTCTATTTTTCAATAATCAAATAGTACACTATCTAAAGTGGAGGTCTATGAGTGGATTGTCCCTAGTGAACCCTTTGGAAAACCTTGTGCCAGTGAAAAGATCTACTCTTGGATGTTAAGCCAAAAAAGAGCCTAGGCTCATACCAAGAGTCACTATAGCACCTGTTGTGAATTATGATATTAAAATGTTTAAAAGTGAAATATTAAATTTTTAATTTTAGTAGAAAATTAATTTTGATTTTATAATGACAAGATACAATTCTTAATGAGAAATAAAAGAACAATAAAGTAAAGAGAGACAATAGTTACATAATTTCTGGAGTTTTATTGTTCACTCTTTAAATACCTGTGTGTGTGTACTGGATTTCACAATAAAGCTAAGGTGAAACTTTTACTCTACAATGGTTTTCTAGCAACATTACATATATATGAGCTTGTTAAATATACAAGCATACATAAAATGAAAGTTATTAGAGCCATGATGGGGTAAATCCCATAGTATTCTTGATAAGAAGAATGCTAAATAGATCAAATTATTTATTCTTGAAAGCTTACCAAAGTTGGGTAAATGTTATTTTGTAATCTTCTAAATCCTTGACTATATTATATCATTATGATAAATCCTTTGTGAATTATAATCAAAATAATTTCATGATCTTTTGTTATCCTTACTTCATCACATATGTGTGTAATTCTAAAAGTTGTCTTGGGTTGTGAGTCCTATTTATGTTGACTTTTGGAGTTACAAAATTTTATGAATTTATTTTATTATCTCAAGACAGTCTCATCTATTTAGCACAATTCTATCCATCAAATTCTTCCCTACTTGTTTTTATTTCTTCTTCTTCTGCCCAAATTGTAATCTTATGATTAGAAATTCAAAAATAATAGTTTAATTAAAAATTTTGAATTAAAAGTTTCCTTTAAATGAAGAAGACCATAATAAATGGTCTTTACCCAAAGTCTATAAATCTCTAATTTATAATGATACCTTTGATTTTAAAGGAAAAACTTTTGTTAAAATGGTAGAACAATCTATCACTATTGACCTTAGATAAAATCATTTATCTATTGACTAAGAAGATTTGCATAGATATATGCAAGATTATAAATATCACATTGGTTTAATCCAAATAGCATTTAAACTCTTAACTCTAAAAGGGATAAATGCCTCCATTCTTGTTAGAGATCATGCCTTAAAGGCTCAATCTCGATGGGAGTAATTTAAACTAGCCTATGTCATTAGTCTATTTTAATACCTTCCTAATTTAAGTCTATTTTAACATACATAAATCTATTTGAAGCAATTAAACTTCAATTACAACTTCATGGTTATGATTTTCTTCTAGAACTAAACTATTGTAATTATTTTCAAATTACATTTTCATGTTTTAAAAAAGCTATTCAACCATTTGAACGAATAATTTTAATTGAAACAAATTTATTAGCTTTGCATATAGCCACTAATAGAGTCATTAAGTGGAATGAAGTTATTTTCCATGAATCTTGGTCTAAAGCATCGGTTGTCATTCCATGACCCTCTATAAACCAAGATATTGATCAGATAATCTAGACTTCTAACGGTGATGTTGAAGTAAGGTTTAATTCATGAAGATCTATAATGCTTCCAATAGTCTATTTTTCTTTGGAGACCAGGGTAAGATCTAGATCTATGAGTTCTCCAACCCATATTAGCGAAACACCAATCGAAGCATATCGATTAAAGCCCAATAATCTTTATCACCCTGAGAGAAAATGAATCTCCCACTCCTAAAATAAATTTTAGTTTTAATGAACTATCAAAAGTCTAGAGAGACAGTTCTAAAAGAATATAGATAACCAAAATATGATCACTTTCGTAAGTGGTATAGAAATATCACCTTGGAAAGTCAATCAAAAATATCCAACATATATTTTGAAGAAATGACTAAACGTAATAAGAAAGGAAAGGCAACAATCCCCTTTGTTGCATGGTACTTCAAATTACACTTAATCATCCCAATAAGCTATTTTAAGCAACAAAAAATGGATAAATGAGCAGTAAAATGGTAGAAACTCTTATCCTCCACCTATTGCCCATATGGTTGATGATAAACCATTAGATATGCCTTTGAAAAGTTAAATCCTCAAGCTTTGAAAGAATTTATTGTTATAAGTAAATAACTTAATTATAGCAATAGTATGCTTCAAATCATTTCATCATTTGTTTAGCCTAGAATCAAAATTGATCAATTATTTAAACTAAAATCTTCTAGTCGTGCACAGAAACTAGAGGAATTGCTAAGGAACATCTTGCCTTTGCTAAAACCCCTTTTCAACCTCCTCCTAAACTTATGTTTAGATTAGGACCAACCACTAAAGATATTCAAGATTTAGTCTTCAAACTAAAGGATCATTTTTAGAAACATTAGAAGATATTGTCTCTAATGAATCTCTAGAAAATTTTACAAATTCTGAAAATGATTGAAGTACTCTTTCAAAATTTTCAAATTCAAAATCCTTTAGATATTCAAAAAAAAATATCTTATCCTAAAAGAATTTAGATAAGCATTATTATAAAAGACCCACACCTCAAGATTTACTCTTTGAAGAATCTACGGACTTCTTATGATGGTAATTCTCTCTATAAATGGAACATTGATGGACTAGCCCAACATCAAATCCATCAAACATTGCACAGAATGTTAATGTTTGCGTTTGCCTTCGAAGCAAGGCACTGTATAGTCAAATCCCTTAAATTTGTCTGAGCTATTGCCTGTGGCTTCTAAGGAGTACTCAAAGGCTAGTGGGACCATTATCTCTCTTAGGAGCAGGAAGATGATTTATTAAGTAAAATCGAGCTTAGTATAAAACACCTACCAAAAGAATAGCAAAACTAATTGAAAATAATGTTTATAATCTTCTCCATGCTATCCTAGATCATTTTACCGTAATAATTAGAGATCAAGGAGAAAAACTCACTTTACTCCAAAAATTATGTTGTCCATCCCTTACACATTTTAGATGGTATAAGGATGTCTTCTTAGCTAGAGTAATGACTTTAAATGACACCAATAGCTTACATTGGAAGCAAAAAATTATAGAATGTACAAACCTTTTTGCTGAAAAGGTTAATACCCATCTTCAATTGTTTGATGGGACAATCCCTTACAAAACTCTTACTTATGGAAATCTTATATCTGCTTGTATTAGAACAGGTTTAACCCTTTGTTCCAATATAAAGTTAGATCATCAAATCAACAGGAACGCCTTCTTGAACGAAGACAACTCTGAGTTCTCATCAATCTCGAACCCCTCGATGCATACCTCCACAAGAAAGAAGGGTAAACAAAAGGTGAGTATAAATCTAAACAAATAAAGAGGACTAATAACACCTCTAAAATAAAACTGCACCTAAGAAAAAATCTAATAAAGAAATTAATTGCTATAAATGCAGTAACAAGTCATTATGCTAATTGATGTAGTGTTAAGAAGAAATTAAATGAATTAAAAATTGATGAAGGGTTGAAACAAACCATCTTGAAAATTCTTTTAACTTCTTCTGAATCTGAAAATGATGTCTCCTCAAGTGAAGAAGAAATAAATAATTTTTCTTCTTCATCATGATGAAGATAGATTTGAATGTTGCAACTCTTGTCAACAATCGATTACTATAAAATATAATCAAAATGTCTCTTTTACCTTAACGATTAAAAGACCAACTCATAAAATATTAATTCAAGTTGATGACTCATCAACTCAAGCAAAATCATTAAAATCTTAAATAAAAAAGGAACCATAATCATTTTTTGGCTTCCCATATACGCGGAAGAAAGTATATCCTAGAAGAATTGAGAAAAATATTCATCCCAAGTATCTCAATGATTTAAACATGAAGTATGATCATTACAACAAAAAATCGAGATATTAAAGAACAAGATCAAATGAATATAATAATGGATTTAAAATAAATCAATATTCAACTTATTCTCAATCTATTAATCAAGACAACAATCGATTTAAAGATAATTTCAAACTTAAGCTAATCCGATTACTATAAGTAAAAGGAAATATATCAAAAATGATATATTTCCATTAAGTTAATTATAAATAATGAATTCATATTACATAATCTTAATGCCCTTGATAGTGGTGTAGATTTAAATTGTATTAAAAGGACTTATACCCTACAAATATTTTGAAAAGATCACTCAGAAGCTTAAAAGTGTCGAAGGAGAAATCCTACAAATTGACTACAAATTATTTGTTGTAGCAATTTATTAAGATGATCTTTATATTACTATGTCATTCTTGCTAGTCAAGAATCTAACTTAGCATATTATTTTGGGAACACCTTTTCTTCTCAAAATAATTCCCAATACAAGGATTGATCATATCAATTCATTACAAATTTGGGATGAAAAGATTATCTTCGATTTATCACCAATCTTAAAGAAATTATTATAATGAAATAAATAGACTTCATAATAAGTCTATGCATTTAAACTATTTAAAGTTTGAAATTTTGGATTTAACTATGAAACAAAAATTTCCTATGCTTTAATTATAAGCAAAATCTAATATTGCTTACAATATTTCAAAACTCTATATGTGAATAGCTTTTGAAAAAAAATGCATTAGTTGAACTCTTGTACATTGAAACGTTCAATGAGCATGACATTCCCACAAAAGCTAGACCATGTCAGATGAATGAATATTATCTAGTTTTATGTAAAGCTGAGATTGTCGAATTACTAACTAAAAAATTAATTCGATAATCTTACTCTCCTTAGAGCTGTACAACATTTTATGTTATGAATGTGATTGAAAAGGAGAGAGGAAAACCTAGACTTATAATCAATTACAAGCCTCTCAATAAAGTTTTTAAATGAATTAGATGTCCTCTTCCTAATAAAAGAGATTTTTTAATATCTGCATAAAATAAAAATATTTTTCAAATTTGATTTAAAATCTAGCTATTTGTTGATTCGTCAAATAAGAAGATATATATAAACGCATTTACTATTCCATTCGACCACTACTTAATGGAATGTCATGCCATTTTAGCTCAAAATGCTCCATCAATTTCATAAAATGTAAAAGTTGAGATAACTGAATTTGTCCAAATGGAAAAATTCTCCACATGAAAATTAAAATTTTGGAAAGAGAGGATACCTATGTTGTCTATGTCAATTGTGAAGCCTTCTATTGCTATGTGATTCACAATAGTATCAATTAGGAGTTGTGACTTATATTAGGGTTATTATTCTGTCAATTTTGATTTTTATTTTAGTTGCCTAATTTTTTTGCATTGAGCATCCTTGTCAACACTTGGCATATATATATATATATATATATATATATATATATATATATATATATATATATATATATATATATATATATATATATATATATATAAAAAACATTAAATATATAAATATATTAAAACAAATTCTTATGGATTAGATGGCAAACCGGTCTGGTATGGACGTAAAAAGTACAAGGAATTAGCTTGAAAGAGAGAAATATTATATCTCCATAATATCTACTGTTGTTAAACATGGTGAGCCTAATTTTATCAACAAAATCTGAGAAAGTATAACATCAAGATGAACAATAGTATTAGAGTGTATAGTTTAATATTAAAATTATTAGTTATGATCTAAAGTAGCTTATATATATATATATATATATATATATATATATATATATATATATATATAGTATTAGAGTGTATAGTTTAATATTACATTTTATTGGAGTATAAATTTATGTATTGTCATGTGCTTGTCATACCTCCATTTAATTGTAATACATAGCAAGGTGGGCAATGTAGGTGACAACCTATAAGATTTATTCAAATAATTTCAATGCGATAATAACAATGAACATACCATTGATATCAACATTTTTGCAGATATCGACAACTAATTTGAGGAAATTGACGATAATAATATGTTTTCCTTTGACAAACTCAAATGAATTTACTTTCCATATTGGCTAAGTCCAAGGAGTGGATCACCTACCATTGAAGATGGCCTTTTCTTAGAAAAGTTGGGGATGTTTGAACACCAATCTTCCTAAGCAAAGGATCACAAAGTCCATAATATGCTTATGATGGAGAAAGTATTTTAATTTGTAGTAAAATAAATATAATTATGATAGAAATTCAAATTATTATTGAAATAAATGAAATCAGAATAATATTTTTAAGATAATTACATTATAATAGCAAATATAAGTTTGAGTAATATATATATATATATATATATATATATATATATATATATATATATATATAAAGATATATATATATATATATATATATATATATATATATCTATATCTATACATATAATAATAAAAAAAGTTTATTTTTCAATTAACATTAATGGATTCAACCTCAATATCTTACTCTCCTCAAACATTTGCAAGGTTTGATTAACCTTGATAAGAGGCTTCCTTATATTAGAATTTAGCTTACATGATTTTGTTTCAACTTGGGAATTACTTGAACTTATTCTTTCTCATTGTAAAATATTCCATTGTTGATTTTAATCATGAGTACCTTGCGATTTTCTTTATTTTCTTTCCGCTTCTTGTCGCTAACATCTGACTATTTTTGGGTGGACTTTTGCCAGCTTGTTTGTATCAACCGCCTGCTTTTGTTATAACTGATTACCTTGTCTTGGTTTTTGCTATCTTGTTTTTGGACTCCTATGTTGGAAAATTCCATTTGGAAAGAGAGGATTTTGGTTC
This sequence comes from Cymbidium sinense, assembly GCA_021442155.1. Lineage (NCBI taxonomy): Eukaryota > Viridiplantae > Streptophyta > Magnoliopsida > Asparagales > Orchidaceae > Cymbidium > Cymbidium sinense. The sequence goes on from CM038232.1 coordinate 8,196,888, forward strand.
TATGCTGCAAGTTGTTTCACATTGTCGCTCTAAGGGATTTTGGTGTTTGCTGTCTGAATTGCTACATTCAAGATACCTATTATTATGCTATATCTACTTGGTTATTAACTATGGCATTGTCTACTCTGATTGAGAGGCTTGGATGTTGTTGTTCTAATTGTTGCTATCCTGGCTATTTTTTGCCTTGGTTACCTTTGTCTTTGCTGGATTCTAATGATGATATTCATTTGAATCCAATTTTTGATCTTTTTGCTGGTGGGTTCCATTGTGGCAATAACCTCTCTGTTGTTGGGGTTGGCTCTCTAAATTCCTGTGCTATTCACGTCTAGGCTATTATTCATCACCTGTTAGTTATGTTCTTCATTACCTGTTGTTGTCTTTATTTCCCACTTGATTCTGTTAGGTTTGTGCTGCCGTATGTACTGTTTATGCGGATTGGGTGGTATTATGGCCGCTTGCCTTTTGTTGCTATCTTGGTTGTATCTGATTTCTGAATGGTGCAACCGGTAATGTACCTTGATTGTATTCATTTGGTGCCTTTTGGTTGGTTGCGCCCTTTTCCTTCATGCTATGCTTCTTGGATACTAAGGGTTTCAACATGTTGACTTTTCCGTCAGATGCTCTTTCTACCCTTGTTGTTTCTATTCCCAACTGGGTTCAGACTAGCTTGTGCTGCTTTCTCCTTGGAATGATATCTCTTTACTGTCCCTATGTGTCTTGGCTATGGCTGTCTTGGCTGCTACTACCTTGGCTATTTTTTTTGTCTTAGTTATCTGTCATATGTTTTTCCGATTCTACTGGATCCTATTTGGGATCGCCTTGAATGCAATCTCTATGCGGTCCCTTCCTCGCCTTGGCTTAGCTATCTTGGTCGCCGCCTACTATTTTTTGCTCTTGGTTATCTATGTCATGTTTTTCTGATTCTAATGTGGATCCTATTTGACTCCTTTTCCCATCTGGATCAAGATGTTTTGTGTCGCTTCTAGGAATACATTCTCTATTATTAAGGGGTGGTACTATGAACGCTACTATCTTACCGCCTTGTCGCTTCGCTTTTGTTGATATGAATTCCGGACTTTAGTCCAAATTCGCTACGAGCCTGCTGATTATCCTTATTGGGTATTTTCTTTGGTTTTTGGTTTTGCTGCCTTCCCTTACAATTGTTTTTTGCCAACTATTGATATGGTTACTAATAAGAGGCTTGTTCCAATCTGCATTCATTATACTGATTGGGCTCATTTTCTGGACTTTACATCTACCTTAAGGTCGCATTTCCGCCGACAGATTCATTTATATATCATATAATTGGAATGGTGTAACTTATAGACTCATTGACTTGTTAGGTGATTTCAAAGAAGCTATCTCTTCACCGTTATTTTCCTGTGGATGGTTTCTATGCTGACCTATTTCATATGTATAAGTATCCTCATATCAGGGTGGCTATATGGAGGATCATTTTCCGCATGGGACCACTCATTTATCCGCCTTAATAGTTTTCTCTTTATATTCTTTATAGTTTTGTTTAGGTTTGTGTAATAAAGCCCACAAGACTTTCAACAACCGGTTATTATCTTCTCATAGGTTTGTTGGCTATGATGGTCGGAAGATTCCACTCTTTTGGTTTGGTAGTAGCTCTTGTGAAGTAACCCTTCACCGAAGTTTGATGCGATATTTGCATCCGCCCAACTTGGTGTGACTGTGAGCCTTCTCTATCTCGCCTTACTATCATTCTCGATTATGTTGTTTTCATTCATCCTTTGTCTCAGATTATCTTAACTATTCTAATATCTTTCTTATTACTATTTTGTGGTGATTCTCTCCGTCTTGCAAGTTTGCTCTATATTGTCATGCATCCTCAAGTTCTTCGAGCAATGGCCCTAACCTTCCTTTGGCTTATTATGTTTATCTACTTGTATCTTTTGATTGCTTTAAGGTCTTCTTTTGCTTTTGGATGTACTGAGATAGGGGATTTACTCCTTAGGTTGATTGTAGCTATTTGAGCAATAGTTTTGGAGTTTATCCCCTTTAAGGACTTTGTAACCCTCTCTTTGTGGCAATAAAATATCCCTACATGGGGCTTCTTTAAAAAAAAAAAAATCTGCATCAAAATATAAATGTTTAAAAGTTTAATCCCACGCGCTTTCAAAAGAGAAAAATCCACGTGTTAAATTCAGAAATTACCTCAAGAGCTCCATCTTCCTTCTCGACGGTAATGCTGCACTCCACATCCATCTCCGCAATGCTTCGGTTCCACCCCACAAATCCCAGGCCACCATCTCCTCCTGGTCCGGCCCAACATATCCAAACTCATCACCTTCTCTCCGAATCTCACATGCCTTAGAATAAAAAACCGGCTGGCATAGGCCTCCAAGTACTCCATCTTTGTCGGCCCTGACGATTCGCCAAAAGTCAATGAACCGGATCGAGTATGTAACTGACTGAGCGGGTCCATACGCCAATGGACCGCCTCCAAGACCATAGGCCGGAAGCCTTTTTGGAGCAGGTACTTGCATGTGATGAGACCGATCCCCGCTCACACAACATACCCTCTTCGACTCCATTAATAGGCTAAGTGGGAGTTTCTTCTACCCCTGAACATTATTATATATTGGAGCTCACTCATCAATGTTTAAATAAAAAATAAATAAATAAATTTATGATGCACGGCACTTATGGGGGATGCTTGGAAATGGATTTATTATCGATTTAGCCATCTAAATCCCATAAATCCTATCAAATACCTTCCGAGGATTTAGTAAATTGCCTATGCAAGAATCGTAACCAAAATCGGGTAAATCTTGGATTTATTAAATCCAATCGACGGATTTAACGATTTAGAGATCAAATAATCTCGTATGATGGAATCGCTTGTCGTAAATCTTCAACATAGCCTATTTCTTTGCTCAACGGATCGTTCACTCTTCACCACCAATCCGTCGCCCTACCGCTAGCCACAAATGCATCACGCTTCTATGGATTGCTATCAGTGTATTACCTTGGTTGCCTCGTGAACTTCTTCTCAGACAACA
>CM038232.1:8200016-8389559 GCA_021442155.1 Cymbidium sinense
ATATTTAAGAAAATCAAATGTATTGGGATTGATTTGAATTTGGTAAGGCTAAGTCCATAAGATGAAATCCAAGGGCATAGAAAGGGTTTTGAATTCAATCATAAGGTTTATAGAGAATTTTGAGCTTGAATTTGATCATGAAATTGATTAAGAGTTTTGGAAATTTGGTTTGGATTTAGTATGAATTTGAGGTTTGGTTTAAGATAGAAAGCATGGATTGAGTTTAGGCTATAGAGTAGGCAAGTCACTATAAGTTCCTAAGGCATGACCTAACCCTATGGCTAACCCTTCTATGTCTCTAGGCTTAGGTTAAGTGTTCACCTAATCATTAGAAGTGTCGTAAGACTAAGGAGCTCTTAGTGTTCATAAAAGTCCTAGATCTATGATGAGAAAGTTGAGAACTCACTCCAAAAGTGAGGTCAACAATGTCCTATTCTTCCCAGAAATAAATATTTGTATCATTGATAACATATATTAACTAAAAAATATATATTTATTATGAAAAATATATATACATTTTACAAAAAAAAATTACATCTTGTACTAAAGAAATATGATTTACAAAAAGATTATAAATCCATCATCACAAAATATAAACTACTTGCTAAAAAGGATGTGTTCTACAATCCAAATTTCTAACTAATAACCAGCATAGTTCATACGACTCCACATTGCATTAGCCATTTGGTCCCTTTTATCTAACCACTAACTAGAATCTTCTATAACCCTCATATCATGTATGTCAATATATGATTTCTTAACTCACTCAATCTCTAGAAGAATGAAATTATCACTGCTTTCTAAAATGATCCAATTATATAATATACAAGATGCAAGAAAAACATCAACTTGCATTTATAATAGAAAATATGTGTCGCAATTGATACTTCCAAATCGAATTTTCAAATAACCAAAATCATGCTCTACTATAGGACATAGTGATGAATGTCAAATGTTAAACAACTCCTTAGCTTTGGTTGGTCTAATGCTAGTGAATCCTTTATGGAGATATAAAACTCTTCTAAACGAGTAATAGAGTAGCCATCATCCACTAGGTAGTACTTACCTGTGAGTAGCTTTGAAGCATTATTCTTTAAAATCAAACTAATTAATTAAAGTGATATTTATATTATAATATTTTTTACCTTGTGGAATAACGAGACTATTATATTGTTTTAATATATTACAGATACTGTATTATCATGTGCTGAACCTTCCACCTAACTAAAATATAAGTAAACCTTAAATTAAAGTCTATTGTTACAAGCACATTTTGGGTGGGATAAGATATTTTTTCCCTCTAAAAGCATATTCATACTCCTTAAAAATCCTAGCATTAATATAGGTTTCATCAAAAGATTAAATACAGTCCCAAAAGTAATAAGTTATATTAGTAAGAGCAATAAAATACTTACATAAGATATCTTTATCGTACCTTGAAGAAAGACATGAATCTATCATTCAATTGTATTTTATGTGGAGTTTCAAATGATGGAAGCATTATCATCTCATGTCGTAACTCTCTACAACATATAATACAACATTAAAGTACCTACTCATAGTTTCTCCGAAGCATTGAAAGTTGAATCAAATGATTCGATTTCGCACACTATGCCCAAGGGTATGTAATAATATAACAACATGTTATTAAATTTGCACATTAAGTGTGTCTACAAGTAAACCTCTTCTGCGAACATAATTTAAAAAAAAGAACTTTTTTTCATTTGAACCATCTTCACGATATCCGAATCGGATCCATGATGCAATCTAGAAAGGTACTTTCACATTGGATATTTTGCTCAAGATTAATTCTTTGTTAATCTCACCTTAGTGTATATAATTAAACAAATATAATAGTGATAGAGCCAACAATGCAGACATGAATAGCTAAAGCAAGTTGATTTCTATTGATCTCTACATCATTTGAAAACTCATTATAATCAGAGGATCATCCTTCACTATTTTTTAATGTCTCGTCATTGACTTTTATAATGATATTCACTAAGCTCTTCAAAAACAAGAAAAGTATTTAGAAAAATGAAAATGCCAAATTAGCTGAAAAATGAAGGAATGATAAAGAAAAAGAGAAGAAGGAAGAGATGAACAAAGAAGAGAATAATCATTTTTGTAAAAAGCATGGTTGAATTAAAAGTTTTTGACTGAATTTGTAGATATGTATGAAAGGATCGAGAATTCCTAGTATTTATTTAAGCCTCTTTGATAAAAATCTATATTTAGATTTTTAATTTATTATTTTCTTTGAAAGATTTGGGGCTTCCCTTTTCAATAAATTTGGGAACTAGTCCTTGGGGAAAATATTTTCTTACTTTTTTTTATTTTACATCATGGAATTTTTCTACAAACTTGATGTCTTCCCTAACAATCTACATGTATATTAAATAATAATAGTAAATAGCTAAATAACACTAATATAGAAATTAGCAAGACAACCTTCATGAAAATAATACTTAATCATGCAAATAAAACTTGATTAATTGCAAAATTATCAAAATAATCCTACAATACATTTATTAATCTTATTTAAAACTCAAATTTCAATAATAATGAACCAAATAACCATCAAGCATTGTACTTAGAATACTTAAAACTATTTGGTTGTATGTAAAATAAAAACAAAAGTTTTTTTTTATACAAATAGAATTATTAAAATTAAAAATCAAATATGTATTAAAAATTAAATAAATTATGCACAAAAAATTAGTACTTGTTTAAAAATAGTTTACTATACATTTATTTTGAAATAAAATAATATCTTTATAATTTATATATCAAAGGAAATATTAAAATAACACTAAATTTATTAAATTATATCATAATTAATAAAAGTAATTAATGTTGCATGATTAATAGTATTTTGGGATCAAAGAGCAATAAGTTAACAATATAAAGGTACATCTTTAACTTACAATGGTTAATTGATATAAATTTGTTGAGCTTAGAGTTCAATTTACCAAATACCTTATAAGTTTGCTTTACACTTGTATTTTTCTACAAACAATAAATCAAACTAAGTTTCTAAATCCACACCAAATGAAAATTATGACAAAACTAGTCACCATAACTTTAAAATTATTCTACGCCAATCCTAATGACTCCTGCAAATGAAAATCAGTTGTAGGCTAATTCTTAATTCCATTAGGCGGTGCTATCAAGAAAGGGACCTAATAAAGCTTAATCATCAAAGCTTTAGAATAATACCAGTTATCAACTACAATCTCAACAAGGGAAGCAAAAGAGGTGTTGTATAAAATAAACCGCAAATAGGAAGAAAAAAAAAAAGATCTTAGCAAGAATCTAAAAAAATCGGAACAATAAAATATAAAATCCATTTCAGCAACAAATTAAGAATCAATTAATTCAATATTGACTTTGGTGAAGAGAAAAGTACCCTAAAAGCACCGCAGATATAAATGGAAGCATAGTGAGAATCTAATCAAGGGTTTCAGATGAATCAATAAAACCAAAATGTTACCTCCTTCTCTACGTAGCAGGAAACGAACACTGAATCATTTTTAGCGAAATGATAGAAAGGAGGAAAAAGTAAGAGAAATGAAGAGATGTGCTCAATCAGCTCGCCAATCCAATAGCAAATGGCATAGGGGAGCTTTGCGAGCGTGACGAAGAGCTTTGTGCATGCAGGACAATTTGAACGGGGGAGGAAGATTTCATGCACGGGATGGAGAAGGTACTTTCGAAATGGGGTGTCATTATGTGTACTTGGCGTAGGAGGCGCATGGAAGGAAGATGAAGAGCTTTTGCACAAGATGGATGAAATGCTTGTGTTGGAGAGAATGAGTGATTTCTAATTTCATTTGAATTTTAATTACACAATAGGCTATTCATGGGATTTAAAATACCGTAAAATTTTACCCTATTTTTTTACTTTGACCAAAACAACAAAAAATATAAAATACACCATGACATTGCTCCTAATAGCTAGGGAACCCTAATTTACTAACACAACATTTAGTAACAACCATTTAAAAACAACTAACTGACTATGATCTTTTGTAGTTCTAAAACTTGTTCAGTCTTGGCTTTCCTCTCAACCTTTGGAGCTCTCAAATTGTCATTTATTACTCCTTTGATCTTGTTATTGTATATGAGTCTAATATTTTTACCTTTTGGTTTCATTTTAAAATTTTTTTATGTTAATCTTTCTTTTCTTTTAATTTTGATTGTTAGCATGTTCTATGAATTTCGCCATTAAATTTGTTTTTTTTATTAAATAGAGATTTCCTAATGAGATGTATTGGGTTGAAATATAATTATTATTTAGTTTAAATTTGATTGATTTATTTGTAATTTATCTAACTATTTCTCTATCTAATGTTTTAATTTATCTAATATTATAATAATCGGTTATTACAAATAGCCAAATAAGAGATATGAGCATTAACATAATGTAAAATGGAGTTTTATTTGGAAAGTAGAAAAATAACTCTTCCATTATGTGTACCATTACACTTTTAGGTTGAAAGTATTTAAATTTAATGATTTTGATAGATGTAGGTGAAATAAATGTTATTGTGGGCAAGGATATATACATTAATCAACATGTTTAGCGATGTTAAAATCTTTGAGATTAATTTTTAATTAATTTTAAAGAAACCTTTTTGTAATATTTTTAATACATCACTTTTTTACTTAAAATGTATAAGAATCAGATGATCAAATCTACATGGAGTCATGAATACATAAAAGTGCAAAAAGATTTTAGAGTTTGCAAGATAAAGTAAAAAAATCATTAAAAAAATTTTATGTCCACATCTAATTTTTATCGATGAAGGTATAAGAAATGACGTAGTTGGTATCACGTCTAATTTTGAGCAATTACAACTTCAAGTTGAACAATCTTGCATATATGATATAAAACTATTTTTTGAGGGAAACATTTGGTTAAAATAATATCTCAATGAATTTGGTGGATTAATGTGATGGGCATAATAAAATCCATCAAGATGATAAAAAAGTGTTAAAATTATTAGAAGATTAAGGTGTGAAGTTACATCTTAGGTTTAAGTCATTCTCAAAATTATTTTTATATTGCACTTATTTCATTTGAAGAGTTTGCAATCATGGACAATATATAATGATATGTTGTTATAATATAGTCACTAATGTGCACTCACTATCGACAAATTATTTCAAAAGCATTCAAATATAAAATTAACCATCATCATTAGCATAAGTTAGTCTTATGGGCGCTTTTAACAAATGACTTAAAAAATAAAGTTCTTTACAAAATTTTGATATCATGAAATTATTTCTAAGTAATGGTAAAGTATATGAGTTTTATTATTTTTTTTTATTTGAATCAAATATAAAATATTGATGCAAATAGATTTGAAATATCAATGATACTTTATTTTGATGAATTTAAAATTTGTTCAAATCATTCAAATTACAAATGTAAGAATAATTTTCAACTTGTAGCCTCACCTTCCCTACTTGCATCTACTTCCTAGTTCCATTGCCCACTTGTGGCCACCAGCCATTAACATTCACATCCCTCCTCCCTTCAATCATCCCTATTGCCATCCACTAATCCGATCCACCATCAATCGATGTTCATTATGTATTTATAAAATACATTTATTTGAGTGCATTGATTTACAATGTATTTGAAAGGTATCATGATAATCCTAAGGAAATTATTTAAGAGCATTTGATTTACATGAAAGTGATAAGACCATCTTGATTAAAATCAATATAATTATCAAATAATAAAATAAAATAAAAATTAAATAAGAATGCTTGATATATATATTTTTAAAGCATTTTAAACAACTTTATATTGAAATCATTGAATTCTAATATATTTTAAATATATTTTATTATAAGATTTTTTAAACGAACCAACTCTTGAGCTGATGAGTCATGTCCAAGCCAATTACTAAGTTGAGTTGGCTCAATCATACCTCTAATTATGACTTCTACCTCATTCATTTCATCTCCTAACCAAATCTTGCAAATCAATCTGCACATCTTATTGAAATACAAAACAATCATATAAAATTGATAAAATTTGTCCAACATATAAGTTCAAAATTAATTTATAATTAGTGATGGACATACTTGTAATTTTATATTCAATCAAAACATTGAATTTCAAAGGTTTGCCAAGTAAAATATAATTGTTTTAGAAATTTCAAAAGCATATTCTCTTAGAAATTATTGTAGCTTTAAGAGAGCATTTTTTAAAATATTTTAGATCATTTGAATTTTAGCCTTTTAATCTAGTATAAATGGACCAATGGCAGCATATCAATATATTAAAACATTTTTGGATTAATGTGGTGAGATTATGAGTCATTATTTTAATGAAAATATCTTCAGTTGGCTGTCTAATCAATATAGCGCACAATCTCACAAAATGGCACCTTTAGCTATTACTATCCTTCTTGTTGTTTTTCTTCTAAAATATTGATATGATAAGTACAGGATGATTTATAGATACAATTGTATATCTAATAAAAAATTATATAGTGATCAAATACCTTAATGATATAATTTTGGCGTATTTTTTTTTGTGTGTGTTAAATACCTTAATGATATCACAATTCAATAATTTTAGGTTCATTGGATCCATATTATCAAGATGCTCAATTGTTATAAACTATTCTAATTTGGTGATATTTTGATCTTCTAATTAATATCCCAATTATTTTCTTAAATGCTGGAGGAGTTTGATCAAGTAACTCAAATCAAATATTTTCTATATATTTTGGTTTATCTCATCAAGATATTGATGATGCTAAAGTTGCTTAAATTAATGTTTGGATGATCCATTTGATTTTAAAAACCTTTCAATCTTCAAATGCATTGAGATTATATTGATTAGGATTATTTCTATGATGTATCAATCATAATCATTGTATTTCAAAATTTTGCTAAGTTAGGAAAAATTTCAGCAAAATTTTAATAATCACCCAAAAAATTAATTGAAATTTTCAAAAAAAGTTTAAATTAGACTAAAATCTTTCCATGGAGGAGGCATGGTTTTATGACATGGTTAAGGTGGCATGCTTATCTTTAAATATTATTTTTTAACAATGTATATGGTGATGTGAGATAATCACAGAGGTTTTATTTTTTTTTAAATTTTTGATGGAAGAGGTTATGCATTGAAATCTTTCGTTTAGCATTTTTTTTCTCATTATATTTATAACTTGCACATGTTTTAAAATTATTCTTTAAAATTCATAAATAGTTAAGGTTATGTTAAACTTATTTTTTAATTAATAAAAAAATTTTTTTAATTTACAAAAACAATATTATATTATTTTATTTATTTAAATTAATTTTGTGATTACTATTTTGTATATTTTTTTATAAATATAATTAATTTGAATCAAACTGAATCAAATATACTTGATTCACTTAGACCAAGTTTCGTTTTTGTTAAATTAATAACATTCAGAATTTAATTATTTATTTTGTTACTAAAAAACAACTTAAAATTTATCAAGCAAAAGTTTATTATTTAATTATCACATTTAATTTGACGCATTGATTATATTTCAGTTTTTTTTTTTTTTAATAATGATAATCACGATATTTTTTTTTGCTGTACAATTACAGAGGTTTTAAATAATAATCAATATTTTTTGATGTGATAAAGATATTATTTTATAAATATTAAAATTTAGATGTTATATAATCAATATTGGTTGATGACCTACCTTAGACAATGGTGATAAAAGCATCAATAGCTCAGAATTCTCATTGAATTTTCCCAATGTTGAAAACTTGGATTTATTTATAAATATATAGAAGCAATATTTTGATCATTTTATCAAAAGTTTAAATAATTCATAAAAATTTTGATTGATGATTTAATGTTTTTTTTAGATATCTAAGACTTTAATGAACTCAAAATCAAGAAATTTTCAATTCGTCTAGATGTTCATCGATGGTTTAATATTTTTTTTCTCATTTTGTTTTGGTCCACAATATATTAGTCCTAATAAGAATTGGTTGAGATGAGTTCGTTGACAAATTCACAATTATCTTTGACTTTTCTTAAATATAATAATGATAATTTTTGGACTTGCATTAATTGATAGCGACTTTCTACCAACTCTAATACCTAAACGATGAATGGTGGAAAGGTAACCCAGATGAACCGCAGTTTATAAAAGAGCTTTTATGTTTCTCTGTTGCTGAAATCTCTGTTGATTAAACACCTGAGAAAGCGACAATTTCCTTTTGTTTTTTTGGAAGATTGAGTTTTGAAATAATGCAAATTTTATGATAAATATAATGATCTATATTTTAAAGGTTTTATAATTGAAAAGGAAAAGCTGTTTGTTTACACGTGTTATTAAATTTAATATATTTAGTGACAGTTTGCAATTAATTTTATTTTGTGTATTTTATTGTGCTATGTTATTTTTAGAAATATATTTATTTGATGTATTGTTTTTAATAATTTTATTTTTATTTTTATAATAAATAATATTATTTTAAAAAAATACTTAAACTAAATTTAAATGCGTGTGTGAGAAGGCCTAAACAGTTGGTTGCCGTATTTAAGAAAGGAGATATTATAGTCTACAGTAGAGTTGTTGTTAGAAAATGTTATGATAAAGTTTATATCTTGTTTTATAGAATCAAAGCGAGATGTTTAAGAATTAATAAAAAAATCAATTTTACTTAATCGAAAGAGGAAAAAAAGCAATGCTAAAATCTTCCATATATCTTTCAAAGTACAAAATTTTCTCGATAACGGATTACGAATTATATATGAGAATACGACAATAAAATCAAGAATCCAACAACAACTATATAGTCTGATGTATACGGTAGTTGAACTGGTGGCGCAATGGCGGCGGTGGCGATGCGGCGGTGGTAATTACCGGCGATAGTCGGCGGCGGCTGAATTGACCGGCGGCCCTGAATGGCAACTCGGCGATGATGACGGCGATGGTGGTCAGCAATTGACGGCGATGGAGATCGATGAGGATCGGTGATAGCGGCGGCGGTTGCCAAACGGAGGTGGCCGGCCGTCGAGTGGCATGATTATGCTTGGAGGATTTTCAAGCTTTGAGCTCTCTCTTTTAGCTTCACTCTCCCTCATGTGAAGAATGATGATGGCTATTTATAGATTAGAGAAGGCATTTCTGTAAATACACGGAAAATCAAAACCACTTCATCGGATGGCTCAAGATGATTCCCTTGATCATCTGATGTATCTTCTGTATTTGAATGCTCAAATGAAGTTAGAATCAAGAGATCTTGGGCTTGTTAAATCCCGTCAAGGCGCTTTGATCATAAACACTCCATATTTAAGAACTATTTAGGGATTTAAGCGATATCCCGAGTTTACAATGATATTTTAAGTGCTTGATCTGGTAGTTTCAACTTAGGATCGCTTGCTTTTGACATCAAGATTCATGCTTGAGTAGTATTTTTTGTGTCATATCGGGTTGTCTTTTTTTAGATGACATTATCTCAATCATCCAAAATATATATATCAAATAATTAAAATAATTTTTAATGAAATTTGCGGGTTCATTAACAATACATTTTGAGAGAACAGATCTTCATGGGGGCACAAGATTATGATCATAGAAGTGCGAGCGCGGATGTGTGTGATGCGATGTGTGCAGTTTTGATTCTGGACCATCAGGACCCCACAGGCGCTCTCAGCTGGAAAGCCCAGGCATGCCACATACATGCAGCGGCGAGCGAGCGAAGGTGTGGCCAGCGGAGCGCCGAGGAGCTGAGAGCAGAGAAGGTGCATGGCGGGTGCGGCAGTGTGTCAACGTTGAGCATTTTTCCATTTTCTCCCATTTTTTTTCATTTTTTATTTATTTATTATTTTTTGCCTAAAGGGGTCTAAACAAATCATTTAGCGGAAGTTGAGGAAGTTCTGGGTAAAAATTTTTTTTCTTTCATTTGTGTGAGTTGACCTTCTTCTTAAGAAGATCATTCTTTTGATCAAGACCCTGCTCATCTGGCTCGATTTTCCTCGAAAGAGGCATAAACTGTCCTCGTTGGACCAACCGGATTTGGAGGCGATTAAGGCCCTAGTTCATACTGAGGCTCGTTTTCCTCGAAGAGCGTCATCAACTGGTAGGACCAAGTTCAAGAGTAGGTTATCTGACGAGCTCGATTTTTCTCGAAAGAAATCACGAGTAGTTATTTATAAAAGAATTGTATGATATGACATTATTATTTTATTAAGGGGGATTTACATACATACCACACAATTCTTATGTATTTACATATCTAACACTTAAAGTTAGATATTTACTTATCTAACACTTTTCTATGCTTAAAAAGGTGTATTTTACTTTTAATAAGTGAATAAAGTGATATTTTTTATATGATATTAAAGATTAGGGTGTTATATATATGTAAAAATTGAAGTTTAGATGTTAGATATGTAAATACATAAGAATTGTATGATATGTATTAATCTATCATAATGATAAGAGCTGTCACGAGGTAGGAATAGACATTGGGTGCTCTAAAGGATGATTTGATTATTTAAGAAGAAAATAAAATGATTTGATTTGTTTCCAATTTTTCAATTTTAATAATTTTTTGTTAAAAGAAATTTTGGTTATTAATTTAAAATTTGGCACACATTTAAAAATACAACTATTAAAACTAATTTTTTATTTACAGTCAAATTAAATTAGTCATTTAATAAACTTTTCGCTGATTGATATCCCAACTTCCAACCAACCGACATTTCCTCTTGCTTGCCGACTCACCCTAATAATAATAATAATAATAATAATAATAATAATAATAATAATAATAAAAAATAAATAAATAAATAATCTAGATGCTATATAAAGCCAGGAAGTGTTATCTCGAATGAACGGCCATGGAGATGAAGAGAGTCTGTATCATCGGGGCCGGCGTCAGCGGGCTGGCGACTTGTAAATACTTACTGGAGAGAGGATTCCGGCCGGTGGTCTTCGAGGCTGAGCGGAGCATCGGCGGTGTGTGGAAGTGCACGCATCGGCCGACAAGAGGATGTGAGGTGGGATTACCAATTCTCCGACTTTCCGTGGCCGGAGAAGGTGACGGAGATTTTTCCGGATAATAAGCAGGTGATGGAGTATATAGAATCCTATGCCCAGAGATTCGATCTCATGAGACATGTGAGGTTTGGAGAGAAGGTGGAGGGGATAGAATACGTTGGCGTTGGAGAGGAGGAGATGGAGGCGTGGGATCTATGGGGTGGCACCGGCGACGCCTTCGGCGACCGGCGACGAGGGGTCTGGCATGTCACGGTGAAGAGTGTCGAAGATGGAACAACAAAGGTAAATTTATATTTTAATTATGCTAATTAAATGTTAATTTGTGTAGATTGATCAAAGTTTGTTTTACTAATATAAGTAAGAGACATATAATATAAAAAATAATATTGTTGCGTCTGAAAATCGTTGTAGAGTAAAGTTTACGTCTTGGCCTGTAATCAAGCAAAAATTTAAAAGAAATGAGTTAATAATGCTGAAGATTCTTCTCCCAATGTTTGATATTCAAGTTCAAGAGGATAAACTTACTTAAAGAAAAGAATAATAATAATATAGTAATGAATAAAAAAATTTAATATTTTTACAATTTACGGTACATAACTATGGATCACTATTATATTGATGTTCTAATATTCTATTTATTTTAAAATGTTTATATTTTTAGAATATAATTAAAAATATTGAAAATAGTTAGATGAATAAATATAAATTTAATTTAATTTTTTTTATAAATAGTTTAAACAACTACTATATGTACAGATTTAAATCTATTTTTCATTTTAAATTCAACATTTGATAATTGAAATATAAAATAATAATAATGTCTACATCTATATAAACATACAATTTTGTTATACAAAAAATATTAAAAATAATACTAAGTCAGTCATTGTCTAATAGAATATATTCTTATTAACAATAAGCCTATTTGTTTGACATGTTAACACTCAGCTAGTTTAGCCCAATTAAATTATGACTCTAATCATGATAAATAGAATAAAAGTTTGAATAAATTTAAAATATAGATCATGTTCAATCAGAGTTCAAGCTTGATAAAAAAATTGAAAGAGCTTAACAACTTATTATTAAACTCAATTCATTTATAGCCCTATCTATCAATATGCTATGTAGGTACATGTGATGGATTTTGTGGTTCTCTGCATTGGAAGATTCACGGACTTCCAAATATCCCAATATTTCCCAAAAATAAAGGTCTAGAGGTCTTTAATGGTATGGTTATTCATTCTATGGACTATTCCAATATGGGTAGTATATGCTAAATTGGTCAGAGGAAAGAGAGTTACCATTGTGGGTTACCTCAAAACAACACTTGACATAGCTACAGATGTGCTAATATTAATGGTAGCTTCTTAACATTTTTTTTTTGCATTATTGTTGTTGTTTTGTAGATGATCATAAATTTTTAAATAAAATCTCTCTATATTTTGAGCAGACCTATCCTTGTACTATGATAATTCAACAAAGAGGTGGAACGCGCATAAATTTGAGCTTGGGGTATCCCTCTTTATTACTTGTATTTAAATCTTAGAACTACTTTAGCTGGGAAGGACTCATATTAAGTTTCTTAGCAACATTGCTTTCACCTTTGGTATAAATCTAATTCATACTTATTTCTTAATAATTATAAATTAAATTTACAATTCTCGCATGTGTATGTACTTAATTAACATTATAAAATATTTATTTAAATCTCGAGGTGGATCATCTCAAAGTTTACGAAAGTTACATAAAGAGAACAATCCCTATGAAAAATATGGGATGGTTCCCAGCATAGTTTACCCAAGGACTTTCTGCGAGTTTAGCATGTTCGAAAAATTTTATGATAAAGTAGAAGAAGAAAGCATTATCTTGAAGCCATCTAAGAACTTTGAATTTTGTGAGAATGGGATCCTTATCGAAGGCCAAATTATGCCTATAGAAACCGATTTGGTAATATATGCCACAGGGTTTAAAGGTGATCTAAAGCTAAGAAACATCTTTGTTTCTCCTTGGTTCAAAAAAATTGTAGCAGGCTCAGAAGATGTGGTCGTTCCTCTATAGGTATGAATACATTCATTAACTAATTAAAAAGTATAGAATAGCTACTCACCTAACATAGATAATTTTAATCCATACAAATAATGCATACATCCCCAAATTCCACAGATGGCAATCATTGGGTATTAGAGCTTAGCTAACATTTATATTTAGAGATGAGAACAAGGTGGTTAGCTTGTTTTATTGATGATGGCTTCCTATTGCCTAGCAAGAGAGAGATGGAAAAGAATATAATGGAGTGGGATAAGTACTTCAAAAAATATACAAGAAATTCAAGTGGTTATTATCGCAGATGTAGCATCACTCTTATGCGTAATTGGCACAACGATCAGTTGTGCAAGATATGTATCAACCCCGAAGAAAGAAAGGATTTTTTGCAGATTTGTTCCTCCCCTATGGTCCCAAAGATTATGCTAACCTTGAGTTAAAAAAAGCAATAGGAGTGAGTTTATAATTTAATAAATGATTAATAAGAGCATATATTATGACATATTTTATGTATGTTGAATAGTAGTATTTGCTCATATAATTATTAGACTTTTTTTTCATCCTTTCAATTTCTCATAAGAATTAAATCAGTGTCTCATATTGTTTCTCTTTTTTTTTTTTCTATCAAGTAAATTTGACTTCTATTATTAATAGCGTAAGATAAATATTCTTAACCACCAACATCTTAAAGCTCTAAGAAAATCAAATAACTTACATGAGTGTATATATAGTTTAACATAAACTTATTATAAAGTATTCCGATACGAGAAGTACTCAATAAAGTTAGAAGGACTTTATATAGTCAAAGAAAAGCTTTGGCAGTGTGTAATTTGCTGATTAGTGAAGTAATTCCCATAATAAAACATTAAACTCTAATGACCATAATTATTAAATATTTCTCATAAAGCTTAAATTCTACAATATCATCCATAAAGAAAAATTTTCAATTGATAAATGTTTGAAATTTGAAATCTATTTTTAAAAATAATAAATTTTTAAATTTATCATTTATTTAAATGAACAATTAGACAACTATATTGACTTTAAACTCAACTCCACCCTACATATAATAATATTATTATTACAGATAAAATAAGTTAAAATAAAATCAACATTTTCTTTGTTTTTTTATTGGTGGCATTAGAAGCACATACTACAGATACATGTTCGTTACATAATCAAATTTTATGTTTTATATTGATAATCTTTTTTATTAGACAACAGAAAGATAATCTTAATATAAATAAGATAAATTTGCTAAATCGAAATAATGTTAAATTAGCTTGCAATATATTTATGCAATTGCCAATCAAGGATTATTTTATTTCAACTTATTATTAATTTTATATATTTTAGTTGACATTAGCTTTCTCTAATTCTGTTTTATATCATTGATTTTCAGATGGAAGGAAATATAAGAGCTTCATTTATTTTTTATAAAAGTTAGTCATTTCAATATAGAAAGCATTTGAATTTAAGATATCATAGAATATTTCATGTGAATGTTTTATTTATATCTTATAAAATAGTTTTTGTTTATTATTTATCATATATTTTTATTATTATTTCACCATCCAAGTAATGATTAAATAATTTAAATATTTATTATGCCATCACAATTTTTCTCAACAACCCCCTCATGGAGAAGAATATTTTGTCCTTCATATAAGAATGATACTTATCTTATTGTCATCATAATAATTAAAGATTTGGTCAAATTTATGGAAAAATATATTAATATTTATTTTTACCAATACGATATTTTATGTAATAAAAATATCAATCAGAGATATTATTGTTTCAAATATATGCTCTTGCCAATTCAATTAAACCTAAAGAATAATTTTTGTCACTCTAATTACTTATTGTTGCAAAAAAATTAATAATTTTCATAATTCTGACTTGATTTCAGTATAAAACCTGTTAACTTGGCTTAAAATTCTTTGAAAATGAAACTAAAATAATAATAATATTATTATTATAGATAATATAAACTTAAATTTCTTAAATAAAAGTAATGTAAAAAAAATGCTTGATATATATTTATACAAGGGGGAATTAAGGCCTGATTTATTTTAATTAGTTTATGATATATCCCATTTCATCCTCTTTTAAGCTTCTATGACTAGTTTCCTATATCCCTTTGGGGTTAAGCTCTTACCAAGCATCAACTTAGCATAAGTAGGCTCCTTAGATTTTGGCCACCTCAACCTCTAGAATCTTATTATTTTTGTGTTCAACTAAGAAGTGTCAAATTCCTTTTCCCCATGAAAGTACCAATCTCCCCTTAATTATCTTCCAGAGAAACTTTAATCCAATGTTTATTTCTTATTATAAGTATTAACTAACATCATTGAGATTTTATAAAAAAATAAACAAATTGACAACAAATTTTTAACTTGATCTTGTTGAAACATTCATGATGAATGTCTTACTTTGCTCATTTCAAAAAATCACTAAATTTTTATTTCTCTTGGAGTGAGATTTTAGTTTATTATCTCAAATTAGTATATAAAAGTGAGAAAGCATGGAAAACTATTTTGCTATGTTTTTGTTTATGATCTTGAATGTTGTAATGTCTTTAATTAAGAATAGCAACTAGTCCCTAAATCTTGATTCATTCTTTGAACAATGAGCATTCAATAACTCTTATTTTGGTCATTTTCTCACCTTAAGATCCATCTTTTGATTGATTTATTTTGTTCATTTAGATTTATTATTTGGCAAATCTATATGTGAACGTTTCTACTATTACAATATCTAAATAGTTTATTATTAGAGTACTAACTAGGTAGATGTCACTTAACAAAACTCTAATTTTATTTGGATAGATTTTAAACATTATGGTTTTAAAAAAGATTAATTAATGCTATGTACACTATCACCTTTTTTGACATGAGGGCTTCATATATAAATCTATAGAAATTCATTCTCAAAGCAACGTTAATGAAGTTTGATTGGACCCCTTTGAACTAGTTTAGCTTAAAGGGACCTATTTTACTCTATTAGATCACAATCATCAAATTAGACATATTTATTAAGCATAAAAGTTAAAATAAATTTTAATCGATCAACTATACCTGATTTAGGACTAATTAGCCCTTAATTAAGCTAATTTGCTCACTTAGCCCAACATAGCCTTAATAGACCCTTGAGGCTATTGGACTAATTGACCTACTTGACCAAATTGAGCTAAGCCAACTCTTAGAAACCATTTTCAAATGATTAAATATAATTGACTTAAACTTATTTGTTTTTGACCTATCCTAATTTAGCAATTTGGTTCAAATTATTTAAATTTATTTTATTAAACCTATTAGGTTGACTTGAGCAATTTGTTCAAATTGCCCTTCATCAACTATTCCAATTAATATGAATGGACCTACATATATAGAATTAATTTAGTTGTCCTTTAATTAAGAAAATTGATCCTAATTGATACAAGTTCGTGTAATTGAATCCAATAGATTCCACTTAACATTTTTGATCATATTATCTTAATTTAATTATATCAATTAGATCAATCACCTTGGATAACTTAAGCCAATCAATTATCCTAATTGGATTAATTGACCCAAGATAAACCTAACACTTGGACCATTTAGAACTCATTAACTTAAATGAACTTTAGCTTTTTTGAATTTACCAAAACTATGGACTCATATGCATCCCTACAAGCTTCATGTGTCAACCACACCTAGTAGACATGATTGAAACATAAAATTTTCGAATTAGGGCCCTTGAACATGATTAGATCAAATTAAATGCAAATGGGTTAATTATACCAAATCACTTTAAACATTGCAATTGGCTAAACCTATTGCAATCAAACTTACTTCATGTCTTTTGATTGAGGCAAAGTACCATGTCAAATCATTTGGACAACTAGTTTAATCAATTTATTCTATTGGGCTAACTTTTAATTTAATTAGGTCCAATTGAACAATTAGGCTTTAAGACCTTTAAAACTAGTGGATCTTAACTACATATGACCTAATTAATAAGATTACCTTAAACTAACCAATATCCTTAAATTAGTTAAATCTTTAGCATCCTTTAGAGATGATTGATCCATTCCTAATAAAACTAAGATTTTCATGATATTGATTTTATTTCTATCTAAAATGTTTACTAGATTTAAGTTTCAATAAGCTTAATCTAATAACATTTTCACTATCCTTAAATTTTCATATGATAAATTTTAGTTATATTAAAAGATTCTTATAGTTGACATGGGGAAAAATATAAGTTTTTCTATCCTTTAGTCTAGTAGATTAATTGACTACTAACCTTCTTGCTAACTAAATCGTTAAGAAACCTCATCCTTTAAACCATAATTGGCTATGGTCCTCTATTGTCATAATACCTACATAAATCTTGCTACATAGCTTAGTATTTATTATAAATTTAATAGAATTTCAAACCATCTATTCAAATTTATTACTTCTTGAAGTTCATTGAACCACTATATAGATATAATGACTTCCACCTCTATATTGGTGGACAAAATCATCTTTTAGATATTTTGAATCTCCTTAGACCTAAATCTAAACTTCTTTTATGACCATTTCATTTTATTTCTAATGAACTAGATATGACCCTTTTACCTTAGAAACAATAGCAAGGTAAATTTATTCTCTTTTGATTGATTTTATAATTAGTTAGCATTTTCAAATCATATCTTAACTCAACTCAAGTTATGATTTCATTAATAATAAATTTTTTCTTTAAGTTAAACCCATAAACTTTCAATTTAAATTACCTAACTAAGGTAAATCTCACCTTAGTTTAATCAGGATTAGAACTATAGCCTTCAATTAGCCTACTTTATATGTTAATTAACCAAAAAACTTAACTCCTAATAACATTAGTAATTAATCTTCAAATCTATTTACCTAGCTTGAACCAAGTGTTTGATCCATTTGAATTCAAACTGAAAAGAATTAGACCTAAACTAAACATAGGTGGCTCGCCTTGGCTAGTGACTTGTCATGGTCAATTAACTTACCATATTGGCTATTTAATTAAACCATAAAGTTTCTAATATACACAACCCTTAGATATACATTGGCTTGTCCTATTGACCTTACATGAACACTTGAACCAATTATGTTAATTTCATATCATTCTTGAAGTCAAGTTGTTCTCGTTTCCCTGCTCCTAGATTTAAAATTTTGTGTAATTAAAATCCAAGATAATACAATCAATCAAATGGAGGAATTATTAAATTGATCTATTTAATAAAAACCTATTCATATATTTACAACTAACTAAATTTAATGGGTTAATGTGTTGTAGCTACACCTCCACGTTTCTTTAGAAATGAGACTTTTGGCTATTGTATTATGTTTGTTTTCACTTTCATTTTTTTTATTCATATTTTAATTTAAAATTAAATATGCTCAATAATGATGATTATTTTTAAAATATTTAAAAATATCTAAAATTATTTTGAGTATTTTTATAAAATATACAATCTATTTTCAAAATAAAAAATAAAATACTTTAAAGACAATAAAAATATATTTTTAAAATAACAAAAAAAAACAAAAGACAAAATAGAAAATAAAATTGATCTAAATATGCTCTAAATTTGTATAAATGAATATTTCAAAATTAATGAGATTATTTGGTGCTTTATTTTTCTTTCTTCCAACTCTAAACTTGTCTTCTTTACATAACCTTCATCAACAAAGTTACATGTCTTTCCCATCACCTTGAAAAAAAAGGACCTTTTATCGACAAGGTGTGGAAAAACACGGCTTCAGTCAGCGAGATGGGATTATCGCTTCTATGACTTTACATTGTCGTAGAAGGTGACTGAGATGTGAACTATTCAATGATGGAGTATACAGAATCCTATCGAAGATCTTTAAGACATGAGGTTTGGAGAGAAAGTGTGGAGATATAATAAAGGATAAAATTTTAAATTAGGTTTAATTAAAATACTAATTAACTAATTATGCATGAAAAAAAAAATTAAGGATTTTAGTATTTTGCTCGTATGGATATCGGTGTTGGAATGAAAAAAATCTGAAATTCCCACAACTTTCATGTTGACAAAAAAAATTGCAATTGTTGCCTCGGCATTTTGCAAATGTGCATGTCGATTGTGTGAGTTGAAAAATTGGACCAGCCACAATATTTTGCCCGTATCGGACTGTGAGTGAGCTTTGTATCATTGGAATAACAAAATTCCCACAACTTTTATCGACAAAATCGGGCAGCCCGATACATAGCTTTTGCCAATGTGCTACAGGAGGTGAGCATTTCTTTTACTGCTAAGCATCTCTTATCAACAAACCTAGCCGATGAGGTAGATTTTTCCACGGAATAAAGATTAAGCATTCCTCCCAGCATGCCATCATTTTGTTAAATTTACATCTACCCAAATAGTGAAATCAAGCAAATTTATCACTCTCAAAATCAACCAAGTGGACCATTGGAAGAATTTGTAATAACGCCATAAAATGCTCTTAATAAAGTGCAATTAACAAATTCTAAAGAGACATGGTATCAGTAGATGCTTGTCTTACATTAATCTTATTGTTTGGAGAGGATCATTCAAATTAATTCCATTCACATAAGAAAAATCAATGTGCCGATAGTAGGAATGCAACAATTTCCTATTAAAATGTTTTAGACATGCAAAGCCAACTAAAACCAAGCTCACAACACCAATGAAAAATAGTTGCACTAAATAAGTAATAATAAGAGAAGCTATTTGTTATCAGCTCTTCGCTATGAAGCAATGATCTATTATCATCAAAATGATGAAATGATGTGGCAACTTAGTTTATCCATCTAGCTAATATGAAAGGCTTTTAGAGTTGCCCTCCATAATTCAAAATTTTTTTGAACTCCTTCTCTAATCTTATCAACAAACCAAATATCATCAATAAAAAGCATACATCAAGATACAACCTCTTGTAAATGTGTAGTAAGAACATCCAGAACTAAAGCAAAAAAGATATGAACTTAAAGATGATCATTGATGTAATCCAACCCAAACAAGCAAAAAGATATGAGTAACCATAATAAATGAGGTACAACTATAACTAAATGGTATCCATCGCAAAGATAATAGTACATGTATCTTACGATGCTCATCACTCAAGAGTGTAATGTGTCGGTGGTCACCATGGTGGTCTTGGGATGATGCTTTGATCCTCCTCCTCTTCAACCCTCGCAAGTTGTTGAGTAACCAAGTGTGTAGGTACATCTAAAAAGAGAAAGAAAGCGTACACACTCCATGGGGTGTCATATGGAAGACGGGGGACCATATATAGGAGGGTCTAGTGGCTACCATGGGTGCATCTATGTCCATATAGCTTTCTGGTATGAATATTATGGCAGCTGTGTGAATGTATATGTAGTGGGCCCGACCACTAGTGTAGAGGATGGATCAACATCCATGGTCGGCCCATCTGGCTGCATTGATGATGAAGTACATGGAATGTCAGTGTAACTATACCTACTATCGGAGATATGCATATTGCGTCATAGCTCATAGCGCAACTCCTCATACTGGTTGATGGACTGCTGAAATTCTGTATCCTTATATTTCCTAAAATAACATTGGAATACATCCTCAGTATTTAGGATGTGCTCACACTGTGTTGAAAGAAACTTAGTTAGATCACATACAAAATAATAATTTTTATATCAAATACGGGCTTATCTTTACTCGCTCTCTAGGCACTTGAGAGTAATAAGTGTTCGGGAGAATTATTGTTGCCTTCAGCATATTGAGTGAAGCCCAAGACCATCTCATCTCATGTACTAGTTGATCGCTCATGTACTAGATATCCTCCAAGCACCTAGCATCTTGCTTGAGCGCATGTACACCACATGGAAGGTCTATTGGGATGATCGTGATGTATTCATAGCACAATAAACTTCACTTTTTTGGTGGCATATGTAATATACTAAACATTATTTGTGATGGACCAACCCTGAATAGTGTATTTAAGCTATTTTTTATAATGAAAACACATCCCCTCAATTAACTCACCTAGAATATAATTCTCTTCCACAAAGATATAATCATTTGAGAGGCCATCAAAATTCATTTATTCATCCAGTCTTGTATTATGCGGCAAGCCATAATCATTATTGCT
Organism: Cymbidium sinense; assembly: GCA_021442155.1. NCBI lineage: Eukaryota > Viridiplantae > Streptophyta > Magnoliopsida > Asparagales > Orchidaceae > Cymbidium > Cymbidium sinense. Next base: position 8,221,204 of record CM038232.1, read on the forward strand.
CAACATGTGTTCTTCAACTATATTTGTTATGTAAGAATAATCTCTTAGCAAATGACTCTCCCAAAGTCGAACATTGATCTCTTCAATGTCACCTTCACTATCAACTGTCAATAAGTACTTGTTACACTAGGCATTGTTTGTAGCCGTCATCTTCATATAATGGTGCTACTGGGTTCACAATGATATTTATCCCTACCAGCATAAGTTGAGGCAATATGTTGAACTGGGTAGATGGAAGTAACATCTCTTTCAGGTCTTATTACGGTAGTGTATCGACATAAATAAATAATAAAACCATAAAAAATAAATATTCCTTCATTATGTACCTATGAAATTGTTGATTGAGTTCGGTTTGATAAATTTCCTGAAAGTAATATCACGTGTTCTTTAGAGGAACACGACCTCCGAAATGATGAATTCTCTTTCTTGTTTGCATCAACTCAACTTCAACATATATAATCGTGGTTGTTGTATGGTTGCAACATTAATACAGACTCACACACTTCATTGTCAATTACGGAAGCAATGAACCCGGCACCAATCAAAATAACACTAAAATGTGTAATCAATTTTTAATGACTCTGATTTGATTCTGTAGGCTTTGAATATGAGTCACTGAAACTTGTATAGAATATTTTTCCCACCCGTGTAAGTAGAAAAAAGTCCTCACAAACACTAAGTTCACCACCATAATATAAAACTAAATAACTATATCCAAACTCATTTTGAATCTTAATATGTGTATTGGACACACCTACGAATATCACATGTTCAAATTCAAATTCATAAGAACTACATGGAATGAGTTGGCTATATGTGACACATCAAAAAATTACTTTTATACCTAAAAATTACTTTAAAGTTAGCTATAAACATACAATAAAATTAGCTTTAGATATATTATATTCCAACTAGAATCTTACAAACAACATCAGCTACGATTTTCACTTAATGGTGGTGTGATGATGATGATAATGATGATATTAAAAGCTTTAAATAAGATTTAAACAACATAGAACAATAGAAGCATGCTAACTAATATAATTAGCAAAAGAGAGCCAGAGCATGCTCTTAAATTATGCATTTACCCTTCAATAGTTCATGAACTTGAGAACAATAAAGGATAAGTTAGTCTTTTTTATTCCTTATATCCATCCATGATTTAGATCTTCTCACAAAGTAAACAATTCCCCAAAAAAATTAATATTGTTCATTACAATGGAATACAAATATAATCAAAATTACACATAGTTAATCTTTTATAAAAGGATTAGATCATTGGAAAGTGTTGTAACACCATATAAATGCACTTTTTAAATACATATATAAGCTCTCTCTGTAGTCTAAAGTAATCTTCACATTCACATAACCAAATAAGACAAGGTATTTGTTGACCTCACTTTTGAGTGAGCTCTCAACTTTTTCATCATAGATCTAGGACTCTTATAGACACTAAGAGCTCCTTAGTCTTAAGACACTTATAGTAATTAGGTGAACACTTAACTGCTAGAAACTTAGAAGGATTAGCCATGGACGGTTATGGCTTAGGGACTTAAGAAAATTGACCACTATGGCTCAAACCAATCCATGCTTCCTTCCTCAAGCCAAACCTTAAATCCAATTCAAATCCAAATTATAAATCAATTCCAAATCAAATGAGTGAAACCCATGATCAAATTCAAATTCCTAAACCCTTCCTAAGCCCTTTGATTTTTTCTTATGGACTTAGCCTTAATCAAATTCAAACCAACCCCAATTCAATTGATTTTCTCAAATATCCATTCAATCTCAAATTCAAATCCAAATTATAAATCAATTGCAAATCAAATGATTGAAACCCATGATCAAATTCAAATTCCAAAACCCTTACTAAGCCATATGAACCACCTTAATATGCTTAGCCAAAACCCCCTTTAAACCAAATCAAACTTGGTTAATTTTCTTTATAAATCATTCCTTCATTTATATTCACAAATATAAATGAAATCCAAATTCAAATGAGCCAAATCAAATTAAACTAAATCAAACCAAATCAAGACCTTTCTTAAGCCATATGAACCTACCTTCATAAGCTTAATCAAATCTCAACCCAAACTCAATTGATTCTTTATAATTCAATTATTTCTTTATTTATATTCATAAATATAAATAAAACCTACCCTCCAATGATAAAAAATAAATCAAACTAAATCAATTTTCTACTTAAGCCCTTTTGACTTACATCCTTAAGCTTGGTGAAAATTGCTTTCAAATCACTCCAAACTCAAGTAATTTTCTCATGGATCTTTTATATCTTCATTTATATTCTCAAATATAAATAAAATATAAATCAAAATAGCCAAAAGCAAACCCAAATCAAGTTAAATCTCCAATTTTAGCCTTTTAAGCCAATTTCTTGAACTTGGCCAAATGATATCCAAATCAATTCAAAACCCATGGATTTCTTCATGAATCAATCATTCCTTCAATCACTCACTCAAATATAAACATAAACTACAATTATCAAACCAAACTCAAGCCAACCTAAGTCAAACCCAAGTTAACCTTTTTGACTTGAAAACTTCAAATAAGCCAAAATCAATTACACTCCAAATTGATTGCAGTTGAATTTTATTTCAATCTTAGGTTCATATTTAAGTTCAACTAAACTTGAATCAAGCTAAAATCAAACCAATTGACCCATTTAGGTCCACTTGACTCAAAGTGACCCTTTTGAGCCAAGTTCTAATCCATCCCAAATTGGATTGAACCAAGCCCACCCAAACCTCTTATCATGATCAAAAATCATCTTAGGGTGATCAAGTACCTTGAATTGGGTCAAACCAAGTCAACTTGGTCCTTTTACCAAGTCAACCTTTAGCCCAAATGAAACCCAAACTAGCCAAAACCCAACGTATAATAAATTGATTGAAACCATTGATTCAAACCCATTCATAATCAATGATTGTACATGAACAAACCCTTAATTGAGTCAAACCAGTCCAATTGACCATTTGACCCAAGTTGACTCAAATTGACCTAAATAGCCAAAATGGGTCAAATCATGATCTAACCTAAATTGATTGTAACCAATGGCTCGAGTTCATTCCAAATCATTTATTGTACTTGACCAAAGCCATGATTGAGATCAATTTTACCAATTGGTCAACTTGACCCAACCTAGCCCAAATTGACCTAAAAGATCAAATTAGCCAAAATCTAAATTAAACCCAAATCAAATTGAACTAAAGCCTACAATCATTTTCAATTAATCAATTGAATATGAACCAACACCTAACCCAACCCAATTTGTTCAAATTGATCAAATTGGTCAACTTAGCCCTTTTGACCTATTTGAATCCAAATGAGCCAAAATCAAACCTAAGCCAAATTAATCAAAATCACTTGAATCAAAACTCCTCAAATCATCATTTAAACCTAACCCAAGCCTTGGTTTGACCCAATTTGACCAATTGGTGAACCCAACCCAACATGAACCCATTTGACCAAATTAAGCCAAAGCACCCAAAACCAACCCATGGAACCCTAATGGTTGACCAAACCTGACCCAAATTAACCTTAGGTCAGCCCAAAATCATCCCAAAAGTAAAGTAGACCCCACCCAAGTGAATTAACCATTGAAAAAACCTCCCTACCTAGGATTCCATCCCCATTTATCAAAGTCCACTCTCCCCTCACTTAGGTAGCCATCCCATGGCCAAATGAGGTATGCCTAGCTTCCCTAGCCCACTATAAACCCACTAGGATCGACCATAGACTGAAAGGAGGTGAACCAAGTCACCTCCCTTCATACCAGAGCTCCCAAAGGACCAAGCTCAATCCTCCCATATCATGCCTTGGGCTGCCTGCCATAGCTTCCTCCACTCTAGGAGTGCCACGTGGAGTCGATGGAGACCCCTCCGATAGGCTGACAATGGTGAACTGATCGAAAATCAGGAACCGATCATGTCTGTCCATCAAGCCCAATTAAGGGGTATATTCCCCAATTCTCATGGGAATTGTCTCAATTCTAACCGAGCTTCCCAAGTATTTTTGAAATCACCGCTCTTCTTGCGAAGCCTCACGAGCTCACATTTCCTTCTCCTATGTGCAACCAAAATAAGGGAGGCCAATCTGAAGTCCATTTGCTCAATCCTCAATGAAACTTCAATTAAACTCACAAACACCTTCCTTGGGTGAAAAAGCGAATCATTTCCCAAGCTTCCAAGCTACTGGAGATAGGAGTTTGACCAAGATCGATCACCTACGCCTTATGTGTTGGTCTCTAGAGCAAACTACCTCAAATCAAAGCTCGTATAGCTCAACAGGGTTTTCGTTTCTACCAAACAAAGCTTCTTCAATCATTGGAACTGCCGATCACTAGCTCCGGTGAGGTAATTCCTCAAAACTAATCATTGTATGAAGATAGTTTAGAGCTTTGTGAAGAAAGCCCATCCTAGCTATTGGATCCTTGTGGATCCTTCACGCGAAGGTGTGGGTTGAGTTTGGAGTGGATCTAAGATTGAGTGAGCTCGGATCGAGTGATCTATGGCGGACGGGCTCCGTTGTTCGTTGTTCGTAGGAGATAGATCATGGGCCATCCATTCTGCATGATTGGAATAGATGGCTCTGATTAGATCCCCTATGTTTTCTCTTTAATTACAGGAATTAATCGTGGCAGTCTGATCTTAGAATGGATGGTCCACAGGAAAGTGCGTCCGCTACCGGCTGACTCAATCGCACGATGTGACAACTTAAATAATGAATCACGTCACGCCATGTGAAAAGCACGCCGTGTCCGCAACCATGTGGCACCAATTGGATTAAGGTTTAATTAAAGTTGTTTAATTAATTTTTAAGGCTAAAACTTCCAAAATTCATAACTAATTCTAGAAAAATAAATAAAATAAAATAAATGAGGGCTCATTTTAAAGGTATTTCATAGGACAATCCAAGAAAATTATTATTAATTAGTTTTTAATAGTAATTTTAACTTAATTAAGATTTAATTACAAATTTAATTAGCCTAATTACTCTCTAATTAATTATCCAATTAATTTCAAACTTTTCAGAGATGTTTAGGGGGATGACCTCTGCCTCCCCTATTTTTCTTAGAATTTTTTGGATAGTTAATTAGGAAAATTGATTGATTAAGCCTTAACTACTCTACTACCTTAATTAATGCTAATTAATGAATAGTGAATTAATTAATTAATTAATTTATATAATAATGGGTCTTAGATGGGTTTACTCTTTATGACCATTTCATTAAATTCATTTGTTCAATTTAAGATTGAGGCCTCTTCCTTGATTTCTTTCCCTGATTAATTTCATTACCCTAATTAAGATATAATCAAAGTATTTAATCAACCAATTGGGCTTAATCAAATTAATTTAAAATCCCATTCATTCTTAACTTTGATTAATCAACCTTGGATAGTTCTTTAGATATTTAATAGTCTAAAGAAATTTAATGAAATTATGATTAACTTACATGTATGAGAAAATCATTACAGTAATTAATTACATCCCTTAAGCTTAATTAACTATTAATCATGAGAAAATTGCATTGGGCCCCTTTCATTCCTTAGAAGTCATGTTGCTCATTTTTCATATTAAACGTTGTAAACAAGGGTTTGATTAATTGAATTAATTCATTCCTCAATCTAATTAAGCCATAAAATCAATTTAATTACTTTTCTTTTCATTGAATCAAACTAACTCACACATATGGGGAATGGGATTAAGATTAGCAAACCTCTTTCATATCCTTTAAATCAAATCAAACATGAACTAAAAAATGTCTTTAAGAAACTTTGGTTTATTTTAAATAAGCTTGTTTAATGTGATTTTCCTTAGGAATTAGTTGGATAGAATGAAATTACATGCTTATGTTGCTTTCTTTCTTTCCAATCATGTTAAAATATTGTATGCCACTTATAGTCATGCATTCATTTCTTTCAAAATTTAGTTAAATAAAAGGATTTTTCTTTATGTCAAATTTGCAGAAATATGTGTGTGGCTATTATCACTATTAAATCTCAAATGTTTTTTCAAAAGTTTATTAATAAATAATAATATATATTGTGACTTTAGTTACATATACATAGGAGATGCATGTGAATATAAGCTTGTGTATGAAGTGAACTCTTTTTCTTACATTTATATGTTAATTTACATAAGTTAATGGGTATATTAGTCCGACATTCGGGCACAACTTTAAGTAACCCCAAGAAGGTTCTTACCTCACTCCCCTGGTGCAGAACAATGGTGACATACCTGTTTGATTTCATTCTTCCGCATCTTGACATTATAATTGGGATAGAGCTTTAATTCATTTACACAATAAATCAAATTCTACTTTCGCATGGTTTTCTATTCTTATGGTTGTTTAGACATCCATATGTATTTAAGAATAGCAGGTATATTAGTATAGATATTCTGGGGATGCACATCTTTAAGTAGCTCTAAGGAGGTTCCTACCTCACTCCCCTAGTGCTGAATAATGGCGACGTACTTTCTTAAAACTTTCATACATTTGAATGTGTATTTAGCTGATGAATGAGACCTCCCTTTTTCTATTAAAAAGACATGCATTCATATTTTATTCAAGTGATTGGATTGATTGGTCATATGATTTAGAGTTCTTTTCTTATGCTTTTGTATAAGAATTTAGATAGTGCTTTAAATTAATGTGATCAAATAATTCAACCAAATGAAGCACCAATTCCAAGTACATTTGCTTACATTCATCATTCAAGTGTGCTAAGTTATAAATTACATGTATATTTATGTTTCGGACTTAATCATATGCATGCTATACATGATGGAAAGAAATGGACAAACATGTGTTATGTGATAGTAATTAATTCCAATTAATCTTAAGATGCATTTCTTATTGAATGAGATTATTTGAAGTAAACCTAAAGCTAGGACTATTTAAAATATATAATGAGCCGTTCACTAAAGAGAATTGATTAATTAATTTGTATTAGATGTGACTTAAGGTAGGGATGAAAGAGTGTAATCCTCTCTTTCCTTCTCTTTATAATAATTAGTTGTTTAGTATAAATAAAATAAAATGAAATAAATACTAAGTAAAATTTACAAATCAATTAAATCACTTAAAATGAAATCATCCCTTTATAATTAAATGTCCTTCACACTTAGAGAATGATAACTCTAAAGCCTGGTTATAACATACCACACAAGCCTTAATACACACACATTAGATTAAGTAACAATTTCTAGCTATATATTAGGGTGGTGCATGGTTTGATGCATGTTTATTTTATGATGTAGTGTTGTAGACTAGATGTTAGGGTGTATATTTCGTAGACTGGATGTTAGGAGATTAGCTAATTATTTTTATCAGATTGTGCTTAAGGGTGCTTAAAATAAATATAAATGCTTTCTTCTACAGGTTGCTTAATCCCTAAGCATAATCTAAATTAGGACAGGTGGACTTGGATACCCATGTGCAGGGTGCTAAGTACAAATTATACATACAAATGCTTGGGTTGTATGGTGTGTTTAGCTAACACTTATTTTATAGGTGTAGTCAGACTTACTTTTCCTATTTTTGATGTAATTTTGCATTTAGAATTAGGATTAGTGTTACATGAGAATTAGGATGAATGGAGGCTATAAGGCTTTGTCTTGGGAGGCCCCCATGATGCCGTTGAAGTAAATAAATCCAAAGGAGGAATGAAGGAGGCATGAAAAAAAAAGATATGAAGACCCCCCATAACATTTATTCATTTGTAATTATTCTTTCATATACCGGGTTGTATAAGGGTACAACTTGGCTACCCATTTCTCTTTTAGGTTTTGGTCACACTAGCCTATTATTCTTTTACATTGATTTATAAATTGTTTAATGCTTTGTTTACTGATATGTATTTTCTTCATGTATGTTTTAATGTGTGGCTGGATCGATTAGGCTCTTAGAAAAAAATTAATCTTTCTACGCCAACTATAACTCACTAATTTTCTAAATAACTCATAATCTCATTTAAAACCTAGGTATTAATTCAAGATAATTTAAAGATTTAGCAACCCCTTACCTGAATGTTGTATGCTTAATATCATACATATCATCTTGTTTCATTCTTGCTAAGAGAGGGTTTCCATCCTTGCACGATAGGGGAAGACTTGACCTTTGAGGGTCTCCCTTGTGGTGGAAAACACCTCTTTCTCTCTGATTTAGTCAATAATCCTATTTTATGATGCATTTAGACATATAAAATCCTATAGCCTTTATCAAAATGAAGAGTCCAAAATCAAATAAAATTTGATAAAATTTGTATTAGACTAAGTCATTATTCATACCACTCATGTTCTAGTCTCTTAGGAAGTGGGCTTAAGGACTTTTGCTTCTTTCTAAATAATAACAACCTAACCATCTTGCAAAAATATATGACTTGACCACATGATTTTAAAATGTAGGAGGTGTTAGCTGGCTGCCACTCCAGATAATTATAAGTTCAGCAGTTGGGTGGTTTACCCTCTCTTGTGGAGGTAAATAATATACTCATTTTTTGACTTAGATTTAGGATGTGCTTTGGCCCTCGCTAAAAGCTCCCTAGATTTAAGATTTGAGGTTGTTGTGTTCCCTTAGGCTACAATCATAAATCCTCACCTCTTAGGCATTTCCACAATTTATATTGTGAGATTATAAGTCCTAGTTTTTTAATAAAATTTAACTCAAACATATAATTCTCTTTAATTTTAAATATATAAAGGCTAAACATAAGATAGTGTGGAATGCTCACTAGGCTTCCTAGTATCATTAAAATCCTCTACTCATCTCCTTTTAGCTTCGATAATAAGTCTCTTCTTTTGATCTATCCCGCTTGACATAGCCAATTTATTGATAGTCCTATCTTTGAAATTTTTGGAGACAATAATTTACTTTAATCAAGAGTATTCTAAGGAACTCACATTCCTTAGGATGTAATTAACTATGGGGCTTGCATAGAACTTTAGAACTCGATTTAAATAAACTCTACTTTATTCATCCATGTAAAGTAGGGGAAAAATCTCAGGTAGATTCAAAGACCCATCATGCCTTAGGAGTCCTTATTAGGTGATTAGGTCCATCGTAGGGTAGTGATTTTCATCTTTCGAGATAGTGCATTATTCCTTGATGTCACACCCGATCACCTCAATAAGTACACCCTTGGATCTACGTGGTGTACCCCACATATATATATTTAAAAATAAATGCCATAGTATTATAAAAAAATGAATGAATGAAAAATACTTGAAACTATAAATGCTAAACTGAGAAACATTAGCCTTAAGGTAAATAATTTTCTCTTTCATTTTAAAAGTTTTTTCAATGACAATTTCTTGATTTTGGATGATTCAAAATAGACTTTAAAACAATTAGAACCTTTTTTTCAATGACATCAAAAAATTCATGATTTCTTCAAAAATTTATTTTTCCCAAAAAATCTCAAATATATCCAACATTATAAATCTAGCATCTAAACTAACTAATCACACATTTAAACTAATTATCTATACTTAAGCACTTACCAAACACAAATAAAAATAACTTAACAAATTAGGGTTGCAAAAATCACCCAAAAAAACTAGATCAACCTTAAATCCATAAGAAAAGGGAGAAGCGTGAGTGCCAACTGCAATGTTAAGTTGAAATATGGGACCAGCCACAATATTTTGCCTGTATTAGATGTGTCCGCTGTTAGAATCGAGTGAGCTTGGTTTTGTTGGAATCATAACAAAATTCCCACAACTTTCATGTTGATAAAGAACTATGATTGTGGCCCGGTATGCAGTAGTTTTTGCAAATGTGCATGCCTAGGAGGTGAGCATTTCTTTTACTCTTAAGCATCTCTTATCAACAAACCCAGCCTGTATGAGGTAGATTTTGCCTAGGAATAAAGATTAAGCATTCCTCCTCCCAACATGCCATCATTTTCATAAATCTACATCCACCCAAATAGTGAAATCAAGCAAATTTATCACTCTCAAAATCAACAAAATGGACTATTGGAAGAATTTGTAATAACTGCAATAAAAATGCTCTTAATGAAGAAATTAACAAAGTCTAAAGAGACATGGCATATAGATACACTTATCTCCCATTAATCATATTGTTTGGGAGGATCATTCAAATTAATTCAATTCACATAAGAAAAATCAATATGCCGATAGTAGGAATGTAACCAATTTCCTATTAAAATGTTTCAGACATGCATAACAAGTCAACTCAAACCAAGCTCACAACACCAATGAAAAATAGCTGCACTAAATAAGTAACAATAAGAGAAAGAGAAGCTATATGTTATCAGCTCTTCACTATGAAGCAATGATCTCTTATCATCAAAATGATGAAATGATGTTGCAACTTAGTTTATCCATCCAGCTAATATGAAAGGCATTACAACCTTAGATTTGCCATTATAATTCAAATTTTTTTGAACTCCCTCTATAATCTTATCAACAAACCAAACATCATCAATAAAAAGCAAACATCAAGATGCAACCTCTTGTAAATGTGTAGTAAGAACATCCGTAACTAAAGCAAAATATATGAACTTAAAGTCGATCCTTGATGTAATCCAACCCAAATAAGCAAAAATATATGAGTAACCATAATGAATGAGGTACAACTACAACTCAATGGTATCCACTATCTGCAAAAGATAATAATACATGCGACTATCTTCGACGATGCCTGCATAGAAGAATCGCATCACTATCGGGAGTGTAATGGGCTAGTGGTCTCCGTGGCTGATCTCATAGATGATGCTCTTGATGTTGGTCCTCCTGTTCAACCTACTCGATAGGTTGTTGCGAGTAACCCAAGTGTGTAACACTGTACATCTCGGACTCTCAGGGAGAAAATGAGTACCCATATGAGGTGTCATATGGAATGATGGAGGATGCTTATATATAGAGGGATGGTACAATGTTCATTAGCTCATGAATATATTGTGGTGGCTGTGTGAATGTATATGTAGAGGGCCCGACCACTAGTTTAGAGGATGGACCAGCATCCATCGCTGGCCCATCAAGTTGTACTGATAATGAAGTACATGGAATGTTAGTATAATTACTATCGAGATATGTGTATTGCTCCACCAACTCCTCATCTTGGTTGATGGGTATTTGAAATTTTGTATGCTCATCTTTCCCAAAATAATGCTGGAATACATTCTCAGTATTCAGGATGTACTCATACTATATTGAAAGAAACTTAGTTATGATTAGATCACTATACAAAATAATAATTTTTATATCAAATACGGGCTTACAATTATTCGCTCTCCAGGCGCTCAAAGGTAGTAAGTGTCTAGGGGAATTGTTGGTGCCTTCAACATGTAGAGTGAAGCTCAAGACTGATACCATCTCATGTATACATAACTGAAGGAGAGAAAACCATGCAAAAGTTGTACTTTTATTTGATTGAAAAGGTTTATGCACATGGAGTAAAGTCTTATTTTAATTCTAATATTAAAATATGTAAGAATGAAATCAAATGGAGTACATGCCATTGTTAAACCAGTGAGGTAATCGATAACCTCCTTGGCTAAAACCTCATATTTCAAGATGTCCGGACTAAATACCCATTAACATTCTTACTTGCATAAATCAATATATGAATGAAAAAAATGAATTTTACTTCATAAGCTATAATCATTTGCATTTCTAATGTATTTATAACTAGCATTCATAACATATGTAATCATTTACTTATAAGATATGGGAAATAGATTTGAATTTAATAATGATAGTAGCCACACATGTATTAATTTGAATCAACACATGCAAGCTTGTCATAAAGGAAATCATTTATTTTTAATTAATTTTTGAAGAAATGAATGCATTAATCAAGTGGCATACAACATTTTAATATGGTTGGAAAGAAATAAAGAGACACAAGCATGCAATTTCATTCAATCCAACTAATTCCTAAGGACAATCGTATTAAATAAGCTTATTTAAAATACACCAAAGTTTCTTAATATCACTTTTGATTTTATGTTTAACTTGATTTAAGAGATGTGAGAAAGATGTGATAATCTAATCCCATTCCCCATATGTGGAGTTAATTTGATTTAATAAGAAGCAATTAGATTGATTTTATAGATTGATTAAGTTAAGCATGGATTAAATCAATTAATTAAACCCCTTATCTTAAGGTGATTGATTAAATGATTATGAGCTAATGTAATATGCATATACATTGAAAAGTAAATAACAATGCTCTTATTATGAAGGGCCAAGCTCATAATCATTTATTAATTAAGCTTAAGGAACTATTTTAATTACTTTCATGATTTTCTCACACATGTGAGCTAATCATAATTTCATTAAACCTCTTTTGGGTTCTTGAACACCTAAAGCTCTACCCAAGATAAAATTAAGGGAAATCAGATTTTTAATTAGGTGATTAATCCATTAATTCATTTCTCTTTAATTAATTATCAAAGTTAATTGATTATCCTAAAATGAGATGGGCTTAAGTGAAAAGGTAGGGAAAGAGGTCCCAACCTAATTACATAAGCCACCTACTTGATCAAGCATGATTTAATGTGATTTAAATTTTAACTTAGCTAATTAAGTTTTTAATTAATCATTAATTAGCATTTTGGTTGAAAAGAGAAGGGAACTTAGGGAAAAGATTAGGAGGGAGGCCCCAATCCAATTCCTTAAGCCCCCACACTATTTAACAGTGATTAGGGAGTCAAAATAGCTAATTAATTACTGTTTATATGATTAATTATCCCTTAATTAAGTTAAGAAGGTAATTAGGGCTTAATTAATCAATCCTCCTAATTTAACAAGTAATAAATCCCAAGAAAATTAGAGGAGGCGCAAGTCATCGTCTTAAATAAATTCAAAAATTTTGAGATCAATCACTTGAATGATTAGAGAGTAATCAAGCTAATTAAGTTTTTAATTAAACCTTAATTAAGCTCTATTTGCTATTCAAACTAATTGGAAATATTTTTATTAAATTATCCTATGAATTACCTTTAAAATGAGCCATTATTTGTATTTTTTGGATTTTATTGCAATTGATATGAATTATGAAAGTTTTAGCCTTAAAATCCAATTAATTAGACTTATTAAGCCTAATCTCATTGGCATGTGTGTAATGTGATGCGCATGCTTTCCATGTGTGCAGATTGATTATTTAAGTTGTCACATCCGCCTTGAGTGAGCCGGAGCGCGATATCGATTTCTAAGTCCGATCTCGGATCGGGGCGTGATCAAAGCGTAAAGGGAGAAAATAGGGGAGATCTAGCATGATTTGATTAGAGCCGTCTGTTCCAATCACGTGGAATGGACGGCCCGTAATCCTTCTTTCTATATTTGATGAACGATGGCGTCCGTCCGCCATGGATCATTTGATCCAAGCTCACCAGAGCTTGGATGAACTTCAAAATCAACCCACACCATTAAGAAAGGAATTTGAACACATCCAACGGTTAATATCAACTTAGGTGAAAATTTCCTTCAAAAAGCTAAAACCAAAATTTCATATTTCTATGATTTTGAGGAATTACCTCATCGAAGCTTAGGACCAGTAGTGGGATCGACAGAGGTAGCTTCGTCTAGTAGAGACAAGGCCCTGTTGAGTTGCACGCAAGCCAATTTCTCTTAGTTCGCTTGATGGATCAAGTTTCATCATTTTGGAGCTCGGTGGTGATCAAATTCCCTCCTCCTATGGATTGGAAGCTTGGGAAAAGACTTGGGTGGCTTCAACAACATGTGTGGAGGGTGTGTGTAAGAATAATTGAAGTTTGGTGGTGAATTGAGGGAGCTTGGATTAGGATTGGAGTATCATGTTTCAGTTTCACATAGGGAGGAGCAATGTTAAGAGAGGGAAGCTTGGGATTGCTCTTGAACTGACAAGGAAGCTCAAAATTGTTTGGAAGCTCGCACAAAGTGAATTGTTTCAAATCTGAGAGGGAATACCCTTTAATTTCTTGAGTTGGACGGTTGGCCTCCCATTTTTGGCCGGCCAGCGTTAGAGCTGGAGGGGTCTCAATCAGTCCATGTGGCTCAAAGGGTTAGAGGAACTCATGGAAGGTGGCTCAAGGTGATGTGGGGAGATCCTCTTGGCTTGATCCCTTGGGTGCTCAGTTTGTATGAGAGGTGAGTTAACTCACCTCCCTTTGGTCCATGGCTGACCTAGCATGGGTTAGGTGGCCCTGGTGGGTTAGGTGAACCCTCATTTAAGTGAGTGAGGGCAGCCAAGGTGGTGGTAGAGTGGACTTTTTCATTTATGGGTGGAATCCTATGTAAAGAGAAATTAACCAATGGACTGTGGCTTGAATGGGGCCCACTTAGCTTTTGGGCAGACCTCGGGTTAGTTTGGGTGGTTTGGTCATCCATCAAAGTCCCATGGGTTGGTTTTATGGGTTTTGGCTTCATTTGGTCAAATGGGTTCATATGTGTTCATGTTGGGTTGAGTTGACCAATTGGTCAAATTGGGTCAAACTAAAGATTGGGTTAGATTCAAATGATGATTTGAAGAGTGTTGACCTCACTTTCAGAGTGAACTCTCAACTTTCTTATCATAAATCTAGGAGTCTCATAGACACTAAGAGTTTCTTAGTCTTAAAACACTTCTAGTGACTAGATGAACACTTAACCTAACCTTGAAACTTAGAAGAGTTAGCCATAGAGATAGGTTGTGCCTTAGGGATTTAGGAAGACTTGCCTACCCTATAGCCCAAACCAAATCCTTGCTTCCTTTGTCCAAATCAAATCTCAAATTCAAATCCAATTTCCAAAATCAAATTCAACTATCAAATGATTGAAACCCATGATTAAATTCAAACTCCAAATCCCTTCCTAAGCCATTTGATTTTATTTTATGGACTTAGCCTTAACCAAATTCAAATCAACCCCAATCTAATTAATTTTATCAATTATCAAATTCAATCTCCAATCAAATTCCAAATCATAAATCAAATCCAAATGATTGAACCCTAAATCAATTCCCAAGTCAAGCCCTTTTGACCTATCCACATTTGTCAAATTTTCTTCCAAATCACTCCAAACTCAAGTGATTTTCTCATAACCCATTTATATCTTCATTTATATTCACAAATATAAATAAAATATAAATTCAAAAGGCCAAACCAAACCCAAATCAAATCAAATTCCTAATTTTAGCCCTTTTAGCCAAATTCTTGAACTAAATGATACCCAAAATAACTCAAAACTCATTGGTTTCTTCATGAGTCAATCATTACTTCAATCATCTATCCAAATATAAATGAAATCTACAATCATCTACCCAAATCAAAATTAACTCAAGTCAAACCCAACCTAGCGCATTTGACTTAAAATATTCAAATGAACCAAAACTCATTTGAACCCAAACCAATTGCAATTAAATTTATATGTCGATCTCAAATCCATATATAAACTCAATCAAATCAAACCCAACTCAAAATCAAGCCAACTAAACCCAATTGGCTCACTTGACCCAAAGTGACCAATTTAACCTATATGAACCAAAATCCAATTTAATTCAAATCAAAGTGAATTAAGCCAATCCAAACTTCATGTCATGATTGTTGATCATCCTAGGTTAATCAATTGTCATGAATTAGGTCAAACCAAGTCAACCCTTTAACCCACATGAACCCAAACTAGCCAAATTGCAATCTAAACAAAATTGATTGTAACCAATGGCTCATGTTCATTACAAATTAATTATTGAACTTGACAAAGCCTTAATTAAGCCCAATTTACAAATTAGTCAATCTAACCCAATTGTTGACCTCATTTTAAGGATGAGCTCTCAACCCCTCCATCTTAGACATAGGACTTCTCTTAGACTTTAAGAGTTCCTTAGTCTTAAGACTCATCTAGTGATTAGGTGGACACTCAACCTAGCCCTAGAGACTTAGAAGAGTAACCCCTAAGAATAAGTCATGCCTTAGGGGTGTTTGGAAAATTTGCCTACCTTTAGCTTGAACCACCTTCCTTCCTCCTAGTCAAACCTCAAATCAATCTTATCTGATTTTCTCTAAGCTCAAATCAATGCCACATGATTGAAATCCATGATTGAAATTCATGATTGAATCCATGATTGAAATCCATGAATGAAATTCCAAAATTCCAAATATTTTCTAAGTCCTTAATTTCCCTCTTAAGGACTTAGCCAAAATTACCCTCAAATCAAATAAAATCCTTAAAATTTTCTCATAACTCATTTATATTCTCATTTATATTCTCATATATAAATGAAATATAAATTCAAATCAATCAAATCAAATCTAGAATTCAAATTTCTAATTCAAAATATTTCCTAAGTCCTTAATTTCCCTCCTTAAGGACTTAGCCTAAATCATCTTTAAATTAATTAAAACTCATGAGATTTTCTCATAACTCATTCATATTATCATTTATATTCATATATATAAATGAAATATAAATTCAAATCAATCAAATCAAATCCAAAATTCAAATTCCTAATTCAAAAATTTTCCTAAGTCCTTAATTTCCTCCCTTAAGGACTTAGCCTAAATCATCTTTCAATTCAAACTCATGAGACTTTTCATAACCCATTTATATTCTCATTTATATTCACATATATAAATGAAATATAAATCCAAATCAATCAAATCAATCAAATCAAATTCAAATTTGAAATTCAAAATTCCAAATCATTCTTAAGTCCTTATTTTCCTCTTAAGGATTTAGCCTTTGATCATGATCAAATCACTTCAAATCCTTGAAATTTTCTCTAATCCATTTGTATTCTCATTTATATTCACATATATAAATGAAATATAAAAACAATCAAAACCACTTCCAAAAATCAAACTCAAACTCATTCAAAATCCTATGCCTTTCAAGTCAAAATCTTGAACTAAATCAACTTCAAATCAAGCCAAACTCTTGATTTTTCTTCATGATTCAATCAATCCTTCAATCATGAATCCAAATTTAAATACAAACTTTAATCACTAAATCAAAACTCAATTCAAAAGTTAAGCCAAAATCCATTTCATGTTCACCCTTTGAACATGAAATTTTCAAATGAATCAAAACCAATTTAACTTCAAACCACTTGCAAATGGATTTATATTTCAATTATAAGTCCATATACAAGTTCAATAAAATCAAATCAAGCTTTGACCAAGCCATTTGACCTACTTAGGCTCACTTGACCCAAAGTGACCTAAAGTACCCTTATGAGCCAATTCTAATCCTAACCAAATTAGATTGAATCAAACTTACCTAAGCCTCTCATCATGATCAACAATCATCATGAGATGATCAATCAATCAAATTGGGTCAAACCACATCAAACCTATAGGTTGACCAAGTCAACACTTAGCCAAAATGAAACCTAACATAGCCAAACTCCACCATAGGTCAAATTAATTGAAACCATTGATCTAAGTTCATTCATGACCAATGTTTGAACTTAACCAAGTCAACATTTAAGCTTAACAACCCTTGATTGGCCAACTTGACCTAAAATTCAAAATGATTGAAAAACTTATCTAAGCCAAATTGATTGAACCAATGGATCAAGTTCATTGCAAATCACTTGTTGAACTTGACCAAAGCTTCAATTGGCCAACTAGACCTAACCTAGACCAATTGACCTTGAATCCAACTTAACCTAAAGGGTCATGTTGAGCCAAATTCAAACTCAACCAAAATTAATTGGAAACAAAGATACCAATCCACTTCATATGACTAACCAAACCTACACTTACCATGACCTAGCTTAAATAGGTCAAATGGGTCAAATTGGTCAACTTGACCCATTTGACCTAAATGAAGTCATATGAATCAAATTCAAATCTAAACCAAATTGAATCAAACCTAAGCCACCAAAATATTTCAGATGGTCATATGAACTTGACCCAACCCTTAGTTTGACCCAATTTCACTAATTGGTCAACTTGACCCAAGTTGACCCATTTTGACCTAAATGGGTCAACATGAGCCAAACCATACCAAATGAACTCCAAATCCAATGAAACTTAGCTAAACCTATTTTCTCAACATACACAACATATCCAAAATCAAAAATTAGTCAAATGACCATTTTACCCCTAGGCCATAGAACAAATTTTGGCCAATTCCACTTGGAATTTGACCAAACCCTCTTCATACCTACTTGATCTCTCTTAGTAGATCAAGTTAACCCTAGGGAGGGTGGTGCACCCAACCCAATGGATTTGGGTTAGCCCAACTCCACCATATGGCCAAACCGAGCACATGGCTTTAAATGGCCACGTGGCAAACCTCTTCCCACTTGTTTTGAGCACATGGCCACTCCACTAATCCACTCCCTAGCCTAAAATGAACTCAAGGACAGCCTAAATGGCCTAACAGACCCAATGCCTAAGCTCAATTGGATCAACACAACTCCTCCCTTCTCGATCGTCCAATTGCCAAAGGGGGAGATATACTCCTCCGAATTCATTTGAATCTTCACTTCCCCATTTATCGATTGAGTGTGAGAGAGCCAGAGGAGTCTTTTCCCAGTGATCCCAAGCTCCCTCAAACACTTGCCAACTTCATCTTCTCAGTTTTCATAAGGTGAAAATAGAGGAGCTCCATAGGATTTTGAACTTAGTCAATACTCAATATCAACCAAATTCACTTTACACACTCCATCAGAGGATCAAGTCGAGCTTACCCAAGCTCTTTCCCAAGCTCCAAAGGCAAGGGAGGATCCAATTCAATGAAATCGAGCTCATTAGAAGGAGGGGTTGGTCCATAGAGCTATCCACTCAACCTCAAGAGCTAAAAATTTCACCAAAGTTTTGTCTCAACCAGATGAAGCTTCACCAAGGAAATCGAGAACCGGTGATCACCACCAGCGAGGTATGCCATTTTCCAGCCATTAAACTCAATGTGGTGTGGAGCTTTGTGAAAGAAATTTTGATCCCATGGAATTTTGATCGTTAGATGTGCTTGCCATTAAGTTTAGATGGTCTGGGTTGAGTTTCAATCCAATCCGAGCTCGATCGAGCTCAGATCTTCTCTTTGAAAGTGGACAGTTCCCATTTTTCATAAGGAAGAATTACGAGGATCTCTGGCCGTCCATCCATGCATTTTGGATGGACGACTGAGATTAAATCATGTTTTATAATTCATTTTATCCTCTCTAAATGATGGCTTTAATCTCAGCCATCTGACGCTTGATTAGATGATTGAGGCAAAAGTGCATAGTGATGCCACCACCCGGCGCTACGATGTGACGTTTAAGTGGCCAACCAGAGCACACCGCGTGCAAAGGGCAGCCGCGTTAGCGCATGCGTGGCATGCTGTAGGGATTAGGGATTTAATTAAGGTTTATTTAATTCTAATTAATTGCCTAAAATTCTAAAATTCATATCTCAACCTAGAAAAATCATAAAAATATGAATTAAATTGCATTAGAAAGATAAATAAACATAGAATATTCTAAAATTAATTTTGATTATTTTTGAATAGCTCTTTTCTCTTAATTTTGGTTTTATTGGAAATATTAACTTATTAATTACTCCCTAATTAATCCACTGATTAATCTTAAACTTCTTGAGTGCATTTTGTAGGATGACATCTACCTCCCTTAATTTTGTTTTTGGATTTATTGGTGGCTTAATTGGGGAAATTGCTAATTCATTTCCTAATTATCCTCTTAATATAATTAAGGTTAATTAAGGGTTTGATTAGTGGTTTAATCATTTGTTGAAGTTGATTAAGGTCTGTTTCAATGAATGGGAGGTTTAGGAAAATTTTAGGGCATTTCCCCTAAGAAATTTCTTAAACCCCCTTTTCTTTCTTAATCCTCTCTTAATTAAGGGCTAATTCACTAATTACCCTCTTAATTAATTTCTTAAAATTCTAAAACTTTTCATAACTATATTAATCTACTTGGGATAGATTCTTAGGTATTCAAGAGCCTAAGTTCAATAAAGGAAATCAAGATTCAACTCATATGTGTGAGGAGTTTTTTGAAATTACTTAAGTTAAACCCCTTAGTTTAATTAATCATTAATCATGAGCCAAATTGCATTAGGCCCCTTTCTTCCTAGGTGCATTGAAAATTTAAATTCCTTGTGAGGTTTTATGTCATCTCATTGGCTCATAATTATTTGATTAACTATGCTAAGGTGGTGTATGTAAAGGGTAATTAACATGCTTAATTCATACATTAACCTAATCAAAATATAAAATGAATCTAATCACCTAAAAATTGAACAAAAATATCAAACATATGTAGGAATGGGTTAAGAACAGCAAACTCACTTCATATTTTGAAAATTAAATCAAATTCAAAATCAAACAAAAATCATATTAAATAAACTTTGATTTTCTTTAAACTTTCTTATTTCATAAGATAGTCTTTAGGATTTAATTAAAGTGAATGTGTTTACATACTTTCATTACTTTAGTTCTTTCCCAATTTGCTAAACATGTATGTCATATGATTTCATGCATCCATGCTTTTCAAAAATCAAATTTAAAAGTAAAAATATTTCCTTTATGTCAAATTGCATGTGTTAACTAAAGTAAGAATATGAGTGGCTACTATTACTATTAAATCCAAATTATTTTTCAAAATATATGAATCAATTATCAAAACTGAAAGTGTGTTACTTATATCTTACTTATAAGTTTGCATGTGAGTAAAATCTAAGGATGTGCTTAGTGTAGGTTTTCCTTCTCCTCTCTTTTAGTATAATTTTGAATAGGATTTGGCAAAGTGTATAGTTCATTTGAAAAGAACCTAACACATGCCTAATTTCACATCCTATTCATTCTTTTGCTATTACTTAAGAAGGGTACTTATGCTTGCACATATAAATTGCATAAACAAAACTAAATCAACCAACATAAACTTTTGTATTCTTTCTTTTCCATTCATTTATTTTGTACACATGCTTGAATTTAAGGAAAGTGGTATATTAGTCTGGACAACCCCGGGGTTGCGAGGCTTTAAGTAGCCCTAAGTAGGTCTTATACCTTACAACCCTGGTTAACAATGGCGTCGTACTCACTTATGCCTTTCATACATTCATATGTGCATGTGAAAATTGGATAAGAACCTCTTTGCTACTTAATGAAAATCATGCATCATAAACATCCAAATTTTCTTAAATAAATTATTTAGTATGCATCATTAAGTGTGCTAAAAATTACCATTTGTATGTATAGATATGTTTAGGACTCATTCATATGTATGTTATACATGTTGGAAAAGAAGTGAAGTAATGTATATTTTGTGAATTTTGTTCATTTTACTTAATCTTAGAATGCCTTTCTTTTTGAATAGGTTTGTTTAGAGTTCATCTAAACTTAGGATTAATTAAAACACTTAATTATAACATTCACTAAACAAAATTAAAACATGAATCCACTTTAGAAATTACTTAGGTTAGGGAAGGAAGAGGAGTTCTTTTAGTAATTTATTGTAGGATTTACCTGAACCCAATAAGAACATAAAATAATTAAATAATTAAATAAGCTAAATGAAATCCTCCTCTAAGTTACACATTATTCACACTTAGAAAACTCTAACTTAAAGCCATAGCTAAGCATACCGCACAAATATCTAAAACACATATATTAGGCTAAGTCGCCACTTCTAACTTTAAGTTAGGGTGGTGCATGGCTTGATGCTTACTTTTGGTTTGTGATATATGTTTTAGTCTGGATGTTTGGATGTATGTGCGTAGAATGAATGGTAGGGCGATCTTAGTCTAACCATTAATTTCTACAGGGGATTGTGCTTAAGGGGCACTGTAATAAATAAAAATACAAATACTTTTACTGTACAGGTGCTTTTGCCTCTAAGCATAATCCAATAGGCTAGGCAGACTTAGTCATCCATGTGTGGGGTGACAAGTCCAATATACATGCTTGGGATTTTGTGTGGTTTGCTTAGCTAATCTATATTTTACAAGTGTTAGCTAGATTTACTTTTCCTTTTTCATGTAATTTTGCAATTAGGATTTTGGAATGATTGTTATGGGGATTAGGATGAGCATTGGTCATAAGATCTCATCTTATGCATCATGTAAAGCCTTTGGAGCATCCACCTTCCAACCATCCAAAAGAAGAAGAAGAAAGAAAAGAAGAAGAAAGAAGAAATGAAGAATGAAGGAATAAATTTTGAAGACCCCCATAATAATGACTTCCTTACTTAATTGTATTTAATTCATTTGTAATCTGAGTTGTATAAGGGTAGAACTTCACAATTTATTTTTTGGGTTTGTGTGGTGGTACCCGACCATAATGGCCTCTTATTCTTTTACGATTAGCTTTATAAATTAATTGATAATTTGTTTAGCTTGTGCATTAAGTGATATCCTTTTCCTAGTTTCTTTCTTGCTTTATGTATGACCTGGATGTGGATTAGGCTCTTAAGAAAAATTAAGTCTTCTAACAAATTTAAAAATTCAAAATTCAAAATAAAAAACTCATAACCTCACCTAAAGCTTAGGCTAAAAATCAAGATAAAAGAATTAATAACTCCTTAGCTAGATGAGTACATCTTTTATAACATCATTCAAAAATGCATATTATTTTCACTCTTGATTGGAGGGCTTCCACCTTTGTTAGAGAAACTTGGCTTGACCTTTGAGAGCCATGGTGGAAACACACCTCCTCCCTTCTCACTGATTTTGGCCAATAATCTCATTTCTCAAATATTAGGCATATGAATCCTATTAGCCTGAGTCAAAATGATTTTCCAAAAAAAAAAAAAAATGAATTGCATTAGATTTATGTCATTTGAAGCATACCCTTACATGATCTAGTCTCTTCATGGAGTGAGTTTAAGGACTTAGTCTCTTTCTAAATAAATAATAGCCTAGCTATCTTGCATAAAAGCATTTGACTTGCCTACATGAATTTAAAATTGTAGAGGAGTTAGTTGGTAGCACCCAGGTTGTAAGTCCAAGTGTGATTTTTTTCCTCTTGTGGAGGCAAAATAAATACCCATTTTTGCCTTAGATTTAGGTTGTGCTTTTGGCCCTCACCAAAGCTCCCTATATTTAGGTTCTGAGGTTACTTCTCCCTTTTGTGGGCCATAAGCATAAATCTTCACCTCTTAGGCATTTTCATAATCTTGTGTTATGGAATCATAAGCCCTAAATTTCTAATAAAAAATTCAACTAAAAAAAATTAAATAAATTTCAAAAATGTAAAGCCTAATCATAGGATAGTTTGAGATGCTTGCTAGGTTTCTTAGCATCATAGGCATCTCCTGCTTATCTTCCTCTAACTTCGATAATAACTCCCTCTGTTTGATCAATCTCATTTGATCTTTAAAAATAAATTAATATTGATAGTCCTACCTATTGAAATCTTTGGACATAATGATCATTTACTTTAATCAAGAGTATTCTTAAGGGACCTCATTCCTTAGGATGTAAACTATGGGGGGCTTGTAGGGAACTTAACGAACCCAGTTTAAAATAAACCTAACTTTACTTTTCCATGTAAAGTAGGGGAATAACCTTTAGTACATATGTAGACCAATTGTCCTTAGGAGTCCTTGTTGAGGTGATTAGGTCCATTGTAGGATGGTGACTTCTATCTTTCGAGATAGTACACCTCTCCTCAGTGTCATACCTGATCACCCACAATAAGAACATTTGCGGATCTGTGTGGTTTCATAATTGCATAAAAAAAGAGAAGAAACATATATTTCCATCCTCATTTTATCCTACATAGAGTGAAGATATAAGTATATATTTTATTCTTCTGAAGGAGAGATTGAAAATTTTCACTATAGATTTATCTAGCGACTCCACTGGGGAGAGTTTCTCTCTCCATATTTGGTAAATGATTATTGTCTTGAAGTATCGATAGTGGGTTTGTACTTTGGTATGAATCTGAGACTATCTTTCATTCCGTTGGCACTTAGCTTATTTCATTCTTAAGTTAAGCTAGCTAACATCTTTAAGTTTTAGGACCTCACCCCGTGTTGGTCTTAAAACCCCATTGGGTTCTCCAATGGGTAAAAATAAATAGATTTAAATAAAAAGAAAACATTTAAAGACTTCCTCCTTATCATTTTTATGATAAGGAAAGGTGCATTCAAAAATAATAAAGACAAAATAAATTTTTCATAAAAATCTTGCTTCTCAAAAAACACTTTTTCTAAAAATGCACATGATAAAATATTTTCCATAAAATTTTTCTAAATCACCCTCATCTAACAATTCTCATAATTTGTTACATGTAGGAATCTTCAAAAATAAAACTAACAATCTTTTCCAAAAGCACAAATGAGCATCTTCCTTCAATTCATTTTGATGAAGATTTCATTTTCAAAATAAAATGAACAATCATCTTTCCAAAAGTCAAAATCAAAATTAAAAATAAAATTTTCAAAAGCACATATGAACCTTTCCATTCAACACACTCACACCTATTGAATGGGAGTTTCATTTTCAAACAAAACTAAATTTTTCAAAAGCACATATGAACATCTCCATTCAATATACCCAAATTTATTGAATGAAGATTTCATTCCCAAATAAAAAATAATATCATTTGGAGATCCCACTTAAACATATTCTATATATGATTAAGTTGGACCCCCCATTCGAAAAGCAATAATCGCACACAAAACAAAATTTTCACATTTGCTAAATAAGATTGACTTCTATTTCTACATACCCAAATTTGTTGAATGGAAGTCTTCTTTTCAAAAATCAAAACTTAACAATCATATTTTTAAATTTTAAATTTTCAAACACATTTGGAACTTCATTTAGCATACTCAAATTTGCTAAGTAAAGTCTCCAAATCTTAAAAAAAAAATTTTGAACACATTTGGAACTTCATTTAGCATACTCAAATTTGCTAAGTGAAGTCTCCAAATTCAAAATCATAAAATTTTTCAAACACATTTGGAACCTCATTTAGCATACTCAAATTTGCTAAGTGATGTCTCCAAATTCAAAAAACAAAAATTTTCAAACACATTTGGAACTTCATTTAGCATACTCAAATTTGCTAAGTGAAGTCTCCAAATTCAAAAACCAAAAATTTTCAAACACATTTGGAACTTCATTTAACATAAAATTTACTAAGTGAAGTCTCCAAATTCAAAAGCAAAAATTTTCAAACACATTTGGAACTTCATTTAGCATACTCAAATTTCCTAAGTTAAGTCTCCAATTTCAAAAAAAAATCCAAATATTTTCAAGCACTTTTGGAACTTCACTCTTTAACATACCAAATTTGCTAAAGGGAAGTTTCCATTTTCTAAAATAAATCAAAACACAAAAATTGTGAACACATCTTTTGGAACTTCATTTAAAAAACTCAAATTTGCTAAGTGAAATTTCCATTTGACAAAATTAAATGGAACTTCATCTTTAGCATACCATATTTGTTAAAATAAAGTCTCCACTTTCAATCAAAAATAAATCAAAACAAAAAAAGGAAACACATTAGGATTTCCTTAGCATACCCAAATTTGCTAAGAATCCTATTTTCAAAAATATTTCAAAAAAGCAAAACACACTTGGGTTCCTCACTTAGCATACCTAAATTTGCTATGTGGGAATTCCAATTTTCAAAATCAACAACAATTCATAAAAAGAAACAATTATTTTCAAACACTTCACTTAGCATACCCAAATTTGCTAAGTGAGTAAAATTCTAAAATACCAAATCAAAAACAAAACCAATTGACCCTTACTTTTAACATACCCAAATTTGCTAAAGGAAAGGGTCCTCAAATCAAAATCTAATTTCAAACATGAACCTATAGAAGTATCCTTCTAAAAATATTTGATTCCATTTCTCAACATACCCAAATTTATTGAAGTTGGATTCATACTCAAAAATTTCTCTTTTCAATCAAATTTCTAAATCTTATCTAATCCATTTGAACACCACTTAACACTTCCAAGATGTTATATATGGGTTCAAATTCTAAATTCAAATTCAAAAATCAACAAAAATAGAAATCTGATCCAAGCTCATTCCTATATTGCAGATTCTCAGTATCAGTCATAGCTACAGTTACAGTTTTCTTTTGGTTTTTGTAGTTGATTAGAAATGACAGGCTCATAGAAGTTTGTGTTCACTTTCCCACATGGCATAGACTTGGCCTTCGATCAGGCCAACATCCCCTCGAGCTAATCATGCCCACCTTATCCATTTTGATGGGGGATTTGAGGGAGTGAAGATCACATGTGAGGGCACTCCTCAAGTGGTAGGGTGTGGTAGTCTTCCATCGATTTACCCTCAGATTCTAACATCTCCT
The DNA here is from genome assembly GCA_021442155.1 of Cymbidium sinense. NCBI lineage: Eukaryota > Viridiplantae > Streptophyta > Magnoliopsida > Asparagales > Orchidaceae > Cymbidium > Cymbidium sinense. The sequence goes on from CM038232.1 coordinate 8,247,428, forward strand.
CATTAAAGAGGAAAGTAGTGGCAGTCCCACTTGTTCCAATAGTGACATTGATGCATCCCATGGATTCCGTCTTTTGCACCCACTCTGGCCTTTAAGGGTAAAGCTCCTCTGATTCCATAGATTGCCTCCCCAACCTTTGAGGTTGGGTCTAGTTCTTACTCCACTCATCCTACCCGAACACAGAGGAGAAATAAAAATTGCATGATCAAGCGGTGTCATACTAGGATTGCCAAGGAGATGGAGGCTGCTATAAGGTCAGTAGTAAAGGAGGTACCTACTTTGATCACCCGCCAGTTACTGGAATTTCTCCTCTCTCGGGTGAGAGAAGAGGATTCTTACTTCACCTCCATTGGTGGTTCAGCACCAACCCTTAGTTACTCGGAGCAGGAGGTCATATGCCGGCCTCGGATCAGTCTTACGCCAGCTTGATGGAGCTTACGGACGTTCAAAGTCGGGAGCTTAATTTGATTCAAGATCTATCATCCCCTTATGAGGAAGGCCCATACATCTATTCATATCACTACTAAGGAGAGGCAGAGGTTTAGTCGCCAGTCAATAGCTTCTACACTCATCAATTTTCCATTTTACTCGCGCCACATACATGATCTTTATCGGGGCATCATCACAAGAGGATAGCTCCTATTCATAGAGAGTCGGTGGTGTCTCCACCACACTGCTCTACCCCCGTCCACCATCACCTATTCACATCACAACATTTCTAGTTCCACAGAAGGCCATGAAGGCCATATCCGGGGAGAAGTGTACCCTATTGATGCTGAGAGATCTTCACTCTGCCTCGTGTCAAGGCCAAGCTCTCCTACTCGACCTTCTACCCCAGTGGTGGTGCGGAGGGAGTGACAACCCAGAGTCATAGTGGTTATCCCTTCACCAGCTCCACCAGTTCAGTAGGACATGGAGATGGTAGCAGCTATTGTAGAGGTATCAGATGATAGTCCAGCTGCACTGATGATAGTAGATCCTCCTAGGAATGTCACCCCTTTCATAGCTAGTGACAGTTAGGAGTATGTCTATTTTAGTGAGTACAGTCCTCATAGGATTGACTCTCCAGTAGTAGGCGAGGTTCGGTGCCTCTTAGTACATGACAGTGATCACACCGATCAGCCAAAATCATTTATTCCCGTGCAGATTGATTGTTCTCTTGAGGACATAGAAGCACATTATCTTGTATAGAAGAAGAAAATTCTGGGGTATGACTAGTCAAATGAGGAGAAGATTAACTTTGATCTCAATGAAAATGATTTGTTGGGAGACTCAACTGAGATCTGTAAGGTAGATACCAGGGGATCCCTCCTCAAGGAGCAGCAGACCATGGAAGGTGATGAGGTTGTTCAGGAAGACATAGCCCAATCAGCCCAACACCTCCAATATCAATTAAAGCAGAAAGATGAGCATACAGATAGGATGGTGAGGTAGCTAGAGACTTGTTACTAGTAGTATCAGTGGTTCAGAGACATGCCCCAGTAGTTCATCCTACTACTATTGATATTAGTCAGCTAGAGCTAGTGCATGTCTTGGACCCAGCCAAGACCTTACCTCCCATTGAGCAAGGTAGCAGTAGCATGTATAGGAAGGTATTAGAAAGTACCTCCATACAGGAGAAAGATATCAAATCCATGGTTGAGCAGCATGTGAAGGAAGCTTTGGCTCAAGCCCAGGGAGGATCATCGGTTCCAAAGGGTAGACCCTACCTAGAGGAATTCGATGCAATCCAATATCCCAAGGGTTTCGTGCCACCTTCCTTCAAGAGCTTCGATATTAGTGGAAACCCAAGGCAATATATAGCACACTTCAGGGCCAGTTGTTACAACACCGATGGTAGTGATGCTTTGCTATTCCACTTCTTCGTTAGTAGCCTAATGGGATTGCTTTTGATTGGTATGCTAAACTTCTAATAGTTCAGTAAAGATATTTGTTGAGTTGGAGCAACTCTTTATTAAGAGGTTTGCTGGAGCTCAGCAAAGGGTTGCTGTAGGTGATCTCGCTGTAGCACAACAACACCCAGGTGAATCCCTTGTTGACTATATTCTCTGATGGTGTAACCTGTATGAAATGCGAGCCACAACTATCTAAACGGCATGCCATTAAGATTCTTCTAAAGAATATCCATGGACCGGTTGCCTTCATGCTTAAGGGTTTCACTATCAAAACATTTGAAAAGCTAATCAATAAGGCATCTAGTCTACAAGGAGAGGCCAAATAGTTGCCTTTTCAAGACCAATTTCCCAAAGCAAAGCTGCAGAAGGTCTATGAGAAGAAGTCAGGAGCAATGATAGTGGTAGATAAGGGGAAGCAACCAGCTAAAGATCATTTTGAGAGACCACAACCTCAGCAGCCTTCGCTTCCACCTCCTTTACCACCACCGAGATAGCCCTACCGACCTCCACACCAACCTCCATGGCCAACACCGCCGCCTCCTCAGCCATACCCCCAGCAACAATGACACACATACCAACTGCCAGGTAATTATGGTCCACCTACTCTTTTAGATAAGCTTAAAAAATCTTATTCATTTAAGAGGGAGGTAATCAGGAAGATCTTTAAGAATCTCTTAAAGAAACCTAATTTTTAGCTACCCGAGCCTAGGAGACCGAAGAAAGTAGGCAAAAGTCATGATCCTAACTTTTGTCCCTACCTCTGTATACTAGGCTATGTTTGGGAGGATTGCTTCACCTTTATGGACTGGCTTGAACATAGCTTCAAGATCGGTGTTATAGTTATCTCAAAGGAATACCTTGGGAACAACCATCTAGTTCCATTAGGGTAATCCTTAGGGATACATGTGATCCTTCCAAAATCAAAGAAGGTTGGGATGTCTCTTTATCCAGAACCTCTAAAAAGATCATCCAAAAGATCAAGAAAATTTCCTTGCAGGTGCCTGAGTCAACTCAGACCTCCAACATCAAGGAAGGTTTGCAAGTTGCTAGTGCCAACTTGGGGAAAAGGGGAGTTCAAAGAGCGGCAATAACATGTCGACTCTATGCGTAGCGCCAACCAGGCGAGTCCGACCTCACTACCATTATAGCTACCACATCGGAGACTTAAGCTAGTTCTTCTTCTTCTTCTACAAGTAGAACTAATGTATCAGTGGATAAGGACATCAAATCCCTTACCCCACTCACTTTACTTGATTTCTACTTTGTACCACTAATCAAATCCAAGAAATTGAAGAATAAAGCTAGCTTGAATTACATCTGTGTCACTTCTAATGGGTTGTTTACTTCTATTCTTAAAGATAACTCTTCAAGTCAAAATAACTATAACAATTCTGATCTTTCTCTTTGATTCAGAGTTAGACTTTCCTACTCTGAATACTACGGGTTCACTTCTTGAGATAGACTTGGAATCATCCAATTCTGAGGGTCTCATAGGAGAAACTATAGGTGAGCCTGATGTGCAGGTGGAACATTCCATTACCCTCCACAAGAGATTATCGAAGTCAACCTTCATAGTGGCAAGGTTCTACCTCCAAGGGTAGCACCTCAAGATAGAGGGAAACAAGTCTTTGGTATAGAGGATCGAGAAGCCCCTCCATAGGATGCTCCACCCATGGATATGCTTGTGGAGGATCAGCCCAAGGTGGACTACAATGTCCTCTCTCATCTAAGAAAGTTGTCATCTAAGCTAAGCATATACGATGCCCTTGCCTTATCCAAAGAGATGAGGGAATCACTAATAAAGGCTCTCCTTGATCCTGAGTTATGCTTAGCTCAGCTGACGGCTATAGGTTTGGAGGTACATTACACAAAAGAAGCTCAGGGGATCACTTTCACAGATGAAGACCTTCTTTTGGGGGACTTGGAGCACAACTGTCCCCTCTACATCACAGTCGACATGGACAGGTTCAGACTTTCCAGAGTTCTCATTGATCTAGGTGCATCGGTGAATATTATCAGTCTAAAGATCCTTGCCTATTTGAGGATTGACATCTCCACACTCTGAGGAGATCGAATGATGTTGAGAAGATTCAATGAACAAGGTGAGCGGGCTTTAGGTTTCATAATGTTACCTTTGAAGATAGGTGAAAAGGCTGCCAAGTTTTACATCATTGATTCAAAATACTTTGGTCACTGCTTTGCTCGGTAGGCCTTGGATACATCAGAATAAGATAATTCCATCCTCCCTCCATGAGTGCATCAAATTCAACAAAGATGGGATTGAATAACGTGTTAATGGAGATAAATAGCCAATTTTAGTTAGAGAGGTTGAGATTTATGAGGATGCGACCTACTATCTTTCTCAAAACACCCTTTTTCGTGAACTTGGATAAAATTCAAATTTAAAAGAAAAAGAAAAAAATGAATAAAAAGAAAAGACAAAAGAAAAAAAATGAGAAATGAAAATCCAAGTGAACAAGAAAGGGAAATTGAGGAAGAAATAGATCTGCATATCACATTCCATGCACAATTCATTCTATCATATGGATATGTCGATAGGATGACTCAACCTCCACCAGGCAGAGGCAGAGGTAGAAACAGAGGTAGTTCCAAAAGAGGAAGACCCCCTAGTTGGCCAGCAGCTAACAGAGGTCATGTTCTAGTTCATAGGAGTACCCCTACTATTCACATAGACTTAGAATCCAGATCAGAGAATGAGACTAATGTGATTAGTATACCAACCAACCCTCTCACTTGGTTTTATTAGAGGTGACTTTCAATCCAGACAGAGATGAAGACTAGGCCTCCAGACAAAGCAAAGTATTCGAATTAGGTTTATGTGAGACTATTAGGCAGCAGCTAGGAACCTTAGCTCTAACTTCACTTACAACTCAAAAAGTTGAAGGTTTAGTAGTTAAGGAAGCTCCTAAGTCTTCCAGTGATATGAAGCCAAAGAGATTCTTTTTGGGATCATCATCCTCAAGTCCTAAAGTTGATGTAGAACTTGAGGATGATACATTTAAAGAATTAATGAAATTACCATTTGGCTTTTACTCGCCTTGTGTTCATAATCTTATACATAAATGTTTGGTTCCTCACACATGGTCCAAGCATAGGTCAAAGTACTTTGAAAAGTTGTGGAACAATACAGGTAGGGAAGCACAATCAAGAACATGACTAGGATTCGGTACAGTGAGTCCAATCGATGATGACGATTATTACTTAATTGTTACCAATCATTTGGAATCTGATAGGTTCTTTGCACATACCACCAACTCTTATGAGAATGTGTGTTTAGAAATCTTAGATGATCCAGATGGTCTTCAAATCAAAGATGCACCACCAGAATTTGAAGAGGAGATTCATTCAACAATTGACAAGCTTAAAGAAATCAACCTCGGCATAGAAGAAAATCCATGCCCGACGTACATCAGTTCATTGCTAAATGAAGAAGAATCCAATGACTTAGTTAGGCTATTGACTGAGTTTAAAGATTGCTTTACATGGATTTATGAAGAGGTGCCCGGATTATCTCTTGACATAGTAGCCAAAAGGTAGCAATAGATCTTAATAGGTGTGAGAGTCCCCCAAAGGCATCCTATCCCTCTTTCACAACACAAACACAATATCCCGACGCAATTAGAATAGGTGTGAGAGAACCCAAGAGACATCCTATTTTGATTAGCATTTCTAAGTTAGGTGTAAGAGAACCCAAGTGGCATCCTTTCTTAGTGGGAATCCTATTTACAATCTGTGGCACCACTTCATCAAATCCCCTAGCGTATTTAAGGTAGGTGTAAGAGTCTCCCAGAGGTGTCCTATTCCTTTTAACACATGCACAATAAAAAACATAAATATTTTGTCTCGAGCTATTTTGATGAAGGAGCAAGCCCCTTATGACACTCACTCATTAGCTGCTCTAGGTCGGGTCTACATGCTACTTCACTAGTATGTCACCCCTGTGGTCACTTGTTGGAGGATGTGAGTCCTCATGCTCTCCTAACGACCATCCCATTGAGGGAGCCTTGTTAGTATGGTGACTTCTCTAGGGATGTAAGCTTTTCTTGAATTAATCATCATGATCCCAGCTAGAGTATATTCGAGGTTTAGATAAGGCTGAGCTCCTTTCCTCTTCTACCTTTGAGTTTATATAAGTCCCCTAGTGCATTCTCATTAGTGTCGGTGATAGCACTCAGTGAACATTCATGAATCTTCTTGTAGAGGATGTGAGTCCCATCTCTTCCTATGTTGATTGTTGTAAATGATGGGCACCTTTTGGTTAATGTTTGTGTTGACAACAACTCACATGGATACACTACTCTTGGTGGATGTGAGTCGTCGTGCTTTCTCCTTGAGTTGGCCACTGAATACCTATTAAATGTATGACTAGCCATGTAATCTCCTCCAAGGTTTTCGATTAAACCCCCTGCCCACTCTAGGTTTTATTTGGATGTGACCCCATTTACACTAAGTTACTTGGATTCTGATCCCCTTTCCTAGTAGCCACCCATGGTTGAGAATTTGTTGGATGAGATTCTCCCTTGTCATCTAAGATAGGTCTAGAGGATGTAGCTTTCTCACTTGATCTCTTACAAACCAACATGGTCCACGATAAAATAAACTAAACAAATAAATAAAATATTTGCTTATGGATTAGGAATTCAAGCCCCTAAAGGGCCCCTTTGTCCAAGTAGGCATCCCCATCTTTAGGAGGCTGTCGTGAACTCCCTGAATTGCTACAGTTGAGATAAGTCCCCAATTTCTCAGCTCAGGTCGGGTTCAATCTATTTTTCCATAAGCGTGACCAGGTCATTCCACTTTGGAAGATGTAAGACCATGACGCATTCTTTCTAGCATGATTGTTGCAAATCGACGGGCAGCCTTAGGTCGGGTTTGATTTGCTGCCCAAAGCAACTGATCACCCCAGCAATCTTTTGTAGTGGAAGGTGTGAGTCCCTGAGCTTTCTTTCCTTTAATTGATCATTGCAAACCAAAAGGCACTCCTATGGTCGGATAGTTCTCCCATTGATTGGGAAGCTACTCTATTTGGTTCAGTAAATCTGAGATAGGTCTAGGGCGATGAGCTCCTTCTCGGTTTTATCCACCAAAATAATCCATCAAAATACTCTAAAATGGAATTAATCTTGACTATCTTTGAGTTGATCGAAGTCCCCCAGTGGCATTCACTCAATAGTCAGCCCAAGGTTGGGTTCAATTTATTGTCTTGCTAATAGACTACTCCGACCGGTCTACTTTGGAGAATGTAAGTCTACTTTCTTACTAATGCGATTCTTTGCATCTTGAAAGGCATCCCTTTGGTTGGCTAGTCCTACTACGTGTTTAGTAGACTGTCCCTTTGGAGTGGTAAATTTGAGTTAGGTCTTGGCCTCCGTGGCTCCTACTCAGTGCAGTCCATCGAAAACTAATAGGGGCCATCTCAAAATCCAAATCTAAAAAATGAAATAAATTTAACCTTCTTCCCCAGTGAAAATTTCTCCTCAGCTAGACTTAAATCAAATCAAACCCCTCATCCCCTTGTGGATGACTTGAACCTACTTCCCTAGTGGAAGGTTCACAAACTCTATCCCTAGTGGATTCCTCCTTCCCTCTCTTATGTCCTTGACATAAGTAGAGCCACATTGCACTAAGCTTTGGATTCTTTCTACACCTTGGGTTAGGAGTAGATTGTCTCAGTTAGTTCTTGTGATTGTTCGGCGCTGTTGATCATTTCGGTGAACACCAATACATGCGGTGTTCCTTGTCAGTCACACCACACTTATTGGGCACCTTTTGTTGACCTCATTTTTAGAATGAGCCTCAATCTTAGACATAGGATTCCTCTTAGACTTTAACAGTTTCTTCATCTTAAGACACATCTAGTGATTAGGTGGACACTTTTACAAGAGTTAGAAAGAGTTAGCATATGAATAAGTCATGTCTTAGAAAAGTTTTGCTACCCTTGGCAGAACCCTTGCTCACCTTTCTTGAAGTCAAACCTCAAATCAATCTTATTTGATTTTCTCCAAGCTCAAATCAATGCCACATGATTGAAATTCATGATTGAAATCCATGATTAAAACCCATGAATGAAATTCCAAAATTCCAAATATTTCCTAAGTTCTTAATTTCCCTCTTAAGGACTTAGCCAAAATTACCCTCAAATCAAATCAAATCCTTGAAATTTTCTCATAACTCATTTATATTCTCATATATACATGAAATATAAATGCAAATTAATCAAATCAAATCCAGAATTCAAATTCGTAATTCAAAATATTTCCTAAGTACTTAATTTTCTCCTTTAAGGACTTAGCCTAAATCATCTTTAAATCAATTCAAACTCATGACATTTTTTCATAACTCATTCATATTCTCATTTATATTCACATATATAAATGAAATATAAATTCAAATCAATCAAATCAAATCCAAAATTTAAATTCCTAATTCAAAATATTTCCTAAGTCCTTAATTTTCTCTCTTAAGGACTTAGCCTAAATCATCTTTAAATCAATTCAAACTCATGAGATTTTCTCATAACCCATTTATATTCTCATTTATATTCACATATATAAATGAAATATAAATCCAAATCAATCAAATCAAATTCAAATTTCAAATTCAAAATTCCAAATAATTCTTAAGTCCTTAATTTTTCTCTTAAGGACTTAGCCTAGATCATGATCAAATCACTTCAAATCCTTGAAATTTTCTTATAATCCATTTATATTCTCATTTATATTCACATATATAAATGAAATATAAATTCAAATCAAAACCACTTCAAAAAAATCAAACTCATTCAAAATCCAACCTAAGCCTTTCAAGTAAAAAATCTTGAACTTAGCCAAATTAACTTCAAATCAAGCCAAACTCTTGATTTTCTTCATGATTTAATCAATCCTTCAAACATGAATCCAAATATAAATACAAAATTTAATCACTAAATCGAAACTCAGTTCAAAAGTCAAGCCAAAATCCATTTCATGTTCACCCTTTAAACTTGAAAATTTCAAATGAATCGAAACCCACTTCACTTCAAACCACTTGCAAATGGATTTATATTTCAATCATAAGTCCATATACAAGTTCAGTCAAACATATGACCTACTTAGGCTCACTTGACCCAATGTGACCTAAAGTACTCATGAGCAAATCATTTGGATTAAGTCAAACTTAAGGGTTGACCAAGTCAACACTTAGCCAAAATAAAACATAACATAGAGAAAATTCACCATAGGCCAAATTGATTGAAACCATTGATCTAAGTTCATTCATGACCAATGTTTGAACTTGGCCAAGTCAACATTTGAGCATAACCTAGCCTAATTGGCCAGTTGACCCAAGTTGACCCAAGTTGACCCAACTTGACCTAAAATGTCAAAATGTGTCAAAATTTGATCTAAGCCAAATTGATTGAAACCAATGGGTCAAGTTCATTCCAAATCACTTGTTGAACTTGACCAAAGCCTCAATTAGCCAACTGGACCTAACCTAGCTCAATTGACCTTGAACCCAACTTGACCAAAGGGTCATGTTGAGCCAAAATCAAACTTAACCAAAATTGATTAGAAACAAAGATATCAAACCACTTCATACGACTAAACAAACCTAAACCTACCCATGACCTAGCTCAAATAGGTCAAATGGGTCAAATTGGTCAACTTGACCCATTTGACCTAAATGAAGTCATATGAACCAAATTCAAACCTAAACCAAATTGAATCAAACCAAAGCCACCAAAATATTTCAAATAGTCATATGAACTTGGTTTTGTTTGACCAATTGGTCGACTTGACCCTTGAAGTTGACCCATTTTGACCTAAATGGGTCAACATGAGCCAAACCATACCAAATGAATTATAATATAATGAAACTTGGCCAAACCTATTTTCTCAACATGCCCAACATATTAAAAATTCTAAAATTAGCCAAATGACCATTTTACCCCTAGTCCATAGAACAAATTTTGGCCAATTCCACTTGGAATTTGGTCAAACCCTCTTCATACCTACTTGATACTCTCCTAGTAGATCAAGTGAACCATAGGGACGGTGGTGCACCCAACCCAATGGGTTTGGGTTAGCTCCACCATATATATGGCCGCAGCATTGGCAGAAATGGCCACATGGAAAACCTCTTCCCACTTGTTTTGAGCACATGGACACTCCACTAATCTACTCAGCCTAAAATTAACTCAAGGCCTAGCAAACCTACTTCCTAAGCTCAATTGCATCAAAATGGCTCATCCCTTCCCGACCATCCGATTGCCTAAGGGGGAGATATACTCCCCCTAATTCATTTGAATCTTCACTTCCCCATTTGTCAATTGACTGTGAGAGAACCAGAGGAGTCTTTTCCTAGTGTTCCCAAGATTTTTCAAGCACTTGCCAACTTCATCTTCTCGATTTTCACAAGGTGAAAATTGGGGAGCTCCATAGGATTTTGAACTTAACCAATACTCAATATCAATCAAATTCACTTTGCACACTCCATCAGAGGATCAAGTCGAGCTTGCTCTTTCCCAAGCTCAAGGCAAGGGAGGATCCAATTCAATCAAAGCTCACTAAGGGGTTGGTCCATAGAGCTATCCACTCAACCTCAAACTAAAAATTCACCAAAGATTCGTCTCAACCAAAGCTTCTCCAAGGGAATCGTGGTTATCACCTCCAGGGTATGCCATTTTTTGACCATTAAACTCAATGTGGTATGTGCCAAAAAATAAAGTTGAGAAAATTTTCAAAAAAGTTTATTTAGGAAAATGTAGAAGTCATTCGTGAGGAGAAATTGACGAATAGAATTATGAAATAAGGCTATTTTTATCTAAATAGATATCATTTGTTGATGTAGTCCTCCTATAAAGATGACCACTTTTAAAGTTTTTTTAGCAAGATTAAGGAATTAAAGTCAAAATTTACTTTAGTTTATCATTAAAAGAATAATAATAAACAATCCCATCTTTGATGACTAATAAACTAATTTTGAACTTTTTGCAATAGAAGGTTGAAAGTGTAAAAGACAAATGAGCTGAAGTCTTGTCGTCAGCTCTTTAGGCTTGATGAACATCTTATAAATTATCACATGAGTATATGACAGTGATATTATTGCAGGTCGAGCACAATTTATACAATCAAAGGTTATTTGAAGGGGTGGAACCAGCCTCAATTTTTAGAAGGGATACATTTATATGTTATGATAAAAGTAAAAGATAAAAATAATTTTCTGGGGGAATAAATGACTAATTTTACTATCTTATATAAAATATTATAAAATTCAAAAGGGTATTTATCATATGAAATTCTAAAGAAGAAGAAGAAGAAGAAGAAGAAGAAGAATTTGATGAATAAAGAGTTTTGAATGAAGAATATATGTAAACTATAATGGACTTGCTTGAAAAAAAACACAAGGTTCAATATTTAATAAAAATAGAAAAAATGAAGGATAATAAAATATTACAAAGTATTAAAGAAAGTATTTCATATTGGGAAACTTATTTTCAATCAGATGTTGTAATCTAATTTTCTTTCTTCACAAAAAAGGATTCTTTCTCACCTTTCTTTATATAAAATATTTCATTCTTGAATATAAATCAACATTTTTCATGACTATGTTTAGAGGTGTGGTTTTCATTAAAATTGAAAATTCGATCCAAACAAAATTTTTAAAGTGGATCCTTTTATAAAAGTTTTTTGGATTTTGGTTGGCAATATTCAATTTTTAGTTTTTGATTTGATTTTGGTTTTGGTTTTGGAGCTCTAAGAGAAGGAAATGAGTGTGGGAGGATCCTTTTTGGTGTCTCTAATTTTCTGGAGTCCAAAGTGGACGAAAAATCCCCTTATTTTTGTGATTTTTTTGGCTCCTAATGGGTGTCCTTTGGCTTAAGGTGGTTGGAAATGGAAAGGAATCATTCTAGGTGGCTCATTTTGGTTGGCTCAGGCATGGGAAGGGGTGGCCATGAAGGACAAATGGGTGTCCTAGTAATGAGAGGTGGAAGTCCCTTCTAAGTGTTCCAATGGGGGAGGTGAGGTGAATTCACCTTCCCTTGAGTCATGCCTACCCCCAAACACCTCTTGGGTCAGATGATCAGTGTCCTTGGTGCTTAGGTGGACCAATGGATGAGTGCCAAGTGGCCAAGGAACAGAAATGACCATTTAGGCAAGTGTCTTTTTCCATGGGTTGCCCTTGACCCAAAAGTAAAGTGGTCATTTTGCATTGGATTTGATTTGGATAGACTTGAAATGAGTCAAAAGTGAGTTGGACCAAATTTCATATCATTTGGAGTTCATTTGGTTTAATTTAGGTCAATTTGACCTATTTGGGCCAAATTAGGTCAAATCGGGTTAGGTTGACCAATTGGAAAAATTGGGTCAAACCAAGGATAAGTTCAAGTTCAAATGACTATTTGGAGTGTACTAGTGTGATTCCTTTGGTTCAATTTAGTTTAGATTTGATTTTGTCTCATTTGAGTTCATTTGGGTCAAATGGGTCAAGTTGATCAATTTGACCTAATTGACAAATAACTTGGTTTGGGTTTGGTTGATCATTTAGAACATATTATAGGCCTTGGTTAAGTTCAATTTATTGAGTTTTAGGATTTGACCCTTTAGGTCAAGTTGGGTTCAATGGGTTTTGGGTCTAGTGAGTCAATTAGGCCTAATTGAGGCTTTGGTCAAGTTCAATAATCAATTTGGAATGAACTTGAGTCATTAGTTGCAATCAATTGGATTTACATTTTGATTTGGCTAGTTTGCATTCATATGGGTTAAAGGGTTGACTTAGTTAATAAGCTAGGTTGACTTGGTTTGACCCAATTCATGATAATTGATTAACCTAGGATTATCAATAATCATGATAAGATGTTTGGATTGGATTAATTCACTTTGATTTAGATTGAATTGGATTTTGGTTCATGTAGGTCAAATTGGCCACTTTGGGTCAAGTGAGCCAATTGGGTTTAGTTGGCTTGATTTTTGTCTCATTTGAATATTTCAAGTGATATGAGCTTGGTTGGCTTTAACTTGAGTTGATTTTGATTTGGCTTGATGATTGTAGATTTCATTTATATTTGGATAGATGATTGAATGAATGATTGATTCAAGAAAAAATTCATTGGTTTGAACTTGATTTGGAAAGGATTTGGCCAAGTTCAAGGAATTGGCTTAAGGGCATGAATTTTTGACTTGATTTTGGACTTAGTTTTGGTCATGTCAATTTATATTTCATTTATATTTGTGAATATAAATGAAGATACAAATGATTTATGAGAAAATCACTTGAGTTTAGAGTGATTTGGAAGAAAATTTGATGAAGCTCATGAAGGTATGTCAAAAGAGCTCAAGTAGAAAATTGATTTAGTTCAATTTATTTTTGGTCATTAGAAGGTGATTTTTATTTATATTTATGAATATAAATGAAGGAATAATTGATTCATAAAAAAAATCGATCAAGTTTGGGGTAACTTAGGTGGAGATTTGGCTAAGCTTATGAAATTCAATCATAAGGCTTTTAAGGAGGATTTTGAGCTTGGATTTGATCATTGGATTGAATCATTTGAAGTTGAATTTAAATTGGAATTCAATAGTTTGATTGAAAGATTGAATTGATATTTGATAAAATCAAATTAATTGGGATTGATTTGAATTTGGTTAAGGCTAAGTCCATAAGATGGAATCAAAAGGCTTAGGTAGAGTTTTGAATTTGAGTTTGATCATGAATTTCAACCAAATGATTTGGCATTCATATTTGGATTTAGAATATGAATTGGAATTTGAGGTTTAGTTTGAGATTTGAATTTGGATTGAATTTGAGAAGGTGCATATGGATTGGGTTTAGGCTATAGGGTAGGTAATTTTCCTAAGTCCCTAAGGCATGGACTAATCTTATGATTAACCCTTCTAAGTCACTAGGCTTAGGTTAAGTGTTCACTTAATCACTTGAAGTGTTTTATGATTAGGAAAGTCTTAGTGTCTCAAAGACTCTAATTCTAAGAAGAGGAGGTTGAGAATTCACTCCAAAAGTGAGGCCAGTATGTACTAACTTCGGTGGAAGAGCATAGAAACTAGTGTTGAGGTATGAAATGCTAAAACCAATCCTTGTTCTTTCTTCTCCATCCTATCAATATGATCATTCTTGAGTTGGTAGGAGGTCCCGGTCGGTGAGAAGTGTCACCTTCATCATGACACTTTCTTGACTATGATGATCCCGTAAGGACCCCTGTATGTCAACCAAGTGGACCTCAAGTGTGTCGTCCAACATGTCATCCTCATCAGGATTAAAATGGACTCTTTCCTCTTGATCTAAATGGTCACTCCCAAGAATTTGTCTCTTCTCAGCAAAGTAGTTTTCTAAAATGTCATCTAATGACCGATCTACTACTCTGCCTGGCAGGACCGACACAAACACATGTGATGGTTCATTTATGCATCTTATTGATTATGATAAGACTTCCTCACTGGGAGGATCAACTATCACGGGGACTGTGTCTGTGTCCCCTCCCCTCTCTCCCTCTATCTATGGTGGAGGTAGGGTGCCCATGACACTTTTAGGTTGCTGCTCCTTCCTGATGACAGCTGAGGCAAGGGATCGGCAGAGCTTGATCACCTCAACGGGTGGAACCAGTGGGATCCTTAGCCATAGCTAGATCACCAATGGGGATGGTCTTTCTCTAGATGGGGCTTGAAGCTTGGCGGTGGAAGATGCTATAATGAATGGGTGATGGTGGATGGTGAGTGGAGCAGTGTGATGGCAACAACGACTGCCTCTCAGCTAGAGATCTCCTCCTGTGTCAAACTATGCCTATGAGAATAATGTTGTCCGAATGGCCGTCTCTAACAGAGTGGCGATATGGAAAATCCATCAAGGCAGAGGCACGACATACCTCCATCTCTCTTGCATGCGAGCGGTGACTCTCCCTATGGATCTAGTCACTAGTACTCCAAGAATCATAGACCTCAAATCAAACAATGCTCTAGACTCAGCATCCTATCTCTAAGACTAGAATAGGGTCCTACACTCCCTAGTACCTCAAAGTGTGTTGGTGGTGGGAGGAGATGATCTATAGTCCTCCTCTCTATCTAAGGCCGAGAGGGGGAGGAACTTACTGCCACCCAAGAGTGGAGAGGTCTCACATGGAGAAACCTCCTCAGTGATGTGGGAGGCAACATCGATCTCCATGGCTGCTTGCTTATAGTACCACTTAACCTTTCAGTTTAGGTTGCGGCACTGGGTGCGGGTGAGCAAAGTAGAGCAAGAACTAGAACCTACCTCAAAGGTAAAGGAGACTATCTTGGATGCCAAGATAGCCTTCCCCTTTGGGCTAACCAAAGAGGAGGTAGTAGCTCTGGAGCTATAGCTTGGAGCATGGGCAAAATAAGCGACTAATCGATCGGGATGCGGGAACCATGGAAACCTTCCTCTTTAGTGAGGAGAACTCAGAGTCAGACGAAATATCGAAGCAAATAAGTGGCGTCCTCATTTCCTCATGAGGTGAGATCCTCACAATCCCTGTAACTTCAACTCCCAACGGCCAATGTAATTCGGGATGTGGTGGCGGTCGTGGTGAGATATGCTTGATATAAGGCTATATCCACACTAGAAGGGAAGGAGAAAAACTTGCCACAAGCTATAATAAGCAGATGAGAAGATTGACTACGTTGAAATCCGCATTTGTTTAAACATAACTGAGTTAGACCCTTACTTTGATATTTGTTCTTTAATCATTGACTTCTAAATTGGATTTAAAAATTGACCTCACACTTAACAAATTTAGGTATGCTAAGCGGGGATCATTGAATTTTTGGAGAGAGATTTTTTTTTTTAATTTGGAGGAGAGACTTTGCCATATGATTTTGATTTAAAAACTATACGCAACCAATTTAAGTAGGTTGAGCGGGGTTCAAAATTTTGGAGAGATATATGTTGTATGTTTTGTTTGAAAATTTGATTTGGAAAACCTTTACTTAGAAAAATTGGGTATGCTAAAAAAATATTTTCAATTATATGTTTGAAAATTTTGTGAAAACATCTTTGGTTGTGATGAGTTTGTTATGTGTGTGATATATGTTGATTTGATTCAAAAATGGGGCTCTTGCTTAACAAATTCGGTATGTTAAGTTGGAGCCAAATGTATTTGATATATGTTGCTTTGGTTCCTCTCTTTTTTTATTTGGAAAAGAGAGGAACTTTTATTTGACAAATATGGTATGTCAAATAAAGTTCAAATGTTTTATGATTTTGAAAGAGAGAAATCTATTTAACAATTTTAGGTATGTTAAATAGATTTCAATTTTTCTTTGATTGATTTTTGAAAATGGGACTCTTATTTTACAAATTTGGGCATGTCAAATGGAGTCCAAATGTGTTTTGACTTTCAAGACTTTTGAAAAAGAGGAATTCTACTTAACAAATGTGGCTATGTTAAATAGAATTCAATTTATTTTGATTTTTCAAAAATAAAGAGAACTCTCATTTGACAAATTTGGGTATGTCAAATGGGGTTCAAATATGTCTTGATCTTGTGTATGCTTTTTGCTTTTGAAAAGAGAAAACTTCAACTCTAGCACATATGAAATATGCTAAGTGGAGTTTCAATTGTTATGTCATGATTTCATTTGAAAATAGAATCTTCATTCAATAAATTTTGGTATGTTGAATGGAGATAGTTATTTTTAAAAATGTGCTTTTAAAAAAAGAATTTTTAAAATTATTGATTTTGATTTTGAAAAGAACCTCCATGTAATAATTGTAGGAATTGTTAAATGAGGTTTGGTTACTTTTATGCTTCTTGAAGACTTCTTATGAATTTTGTGCAAATCTTTTATTATGTGAATTTTGAAAAAGTGCTTTTGAAAAGTGCTATTTTACCAAAGGATTTATTTCATAAGTATAAGATGAAACTTGCCTCACCAAGCTAATGGTAAAGAGGTACTAAACGTTTAGTCATCTCTTTTCATTAGTTAGTTCTATATTTTACTTATTAGGGGACCTAATAGGGGTTTCAAGACCTATATGGAGTGAGGTCTTAAAACCTAAAGGATGTTGGCTAGCTTTGCTTAAGGATGAAATAAGCTAAGTGCCAATAGAAAGGTTGATAGTCTCAAACTTATATAAAATATAAGTCCACTATCGATGCTTGGAGACAATAATTATCTACTTGAGATGGAAAGAGGAACCATCCCCAATGAAGTTGCCAGAAAAATCTATGGTGTTTTTTTTGGAAGTGTATGGGGGACACCACGCAAATTTGAGAGGGTACTTATTGTAGTGATCGAGTACAATATTGAGGTATGATATACTATATCAAAATATAGAGATATCACCTATCAATGGACTTAATCACCAAATAAAGACTCCAAAGGCATGATGGGTCTTCAAATATACCAGAGATTTTTCCCCTGCTTCACATGGATGAATAAAGTAGGGTTTATGTTAAATCGAGTTCTAAAGTTCTCTATGGGGCAAGCCTATAATTAATAACATATTCAATGAATACTCGATTAAAAGTAGGCAATTTTATCTCCAAAGATTTCAAGGATAAGACTATCAATAAATAGGCTATATTAAAAAATCAAATAGAAAGATCAAGGAGAAGACTTATTATCAAAGCCAAAGGAGATGAGTAGGAATGCTCATAATACTAGGAAGCCTAGTGAGCATTCCAATCATCCTCAGAGTTGGGCTTTATAATTTTAAAGTTGAAGTGATTTATATGTTTGAGTTAAATTTTTATTTGATTACTAGGGCTTATAATCTAATAATACAAGATTATGGAAATGCCTAAGAGGTGAGGATTTATACTTGTATCCCAAAGAAACAACTACCTTGGATCTTAAATCTAGGGATCTTTAGAAGAGCTAAAGCATGACCTAAATCTAAGCAAAAGTGGATATATGATTTACCTCCACAAGAAAGAGTAAGCCACCGACTCTTGGACTATAACGCACAAGTGGCAAAGTAACTCCTTCTATACTTTAAAACCATGTTAGCAAGTCATATGATTTTGCTAGATAGTTGGGCTGTTATTATTTTAATAGAGACTAAAGTCCTTAAACTCACTCCCTAAGAGACTAGAACATGAATAGTATGAATAATGACTTAATTTACAAATGCAAATCTTTTCAATTTTTATTTGATTTTGACACTTCATTTTGATAAAGGCTATAGGATATTTATATGTCTAAATGCATGACAAAAATGGATTATGGGCTAAATCAATAGGAAAGAGGTGTTTTCCACCATAGAGGAGACCCTCAAAGGTCAAGTCTTTCTATCGTGCAAAGATGGAGAGCCTCACTTAGTAAGAGTGAAGTAATATGCATGCATGATGTGAGACATACAACATTCAGTTAAGGGGTTGCTAAATCTTTTAATTATCTTTATTTAATACCTAAGCTTTATATGAGATTATGAGTTATTTCAAACTTTAGTTATGAGTTGTTGTTGGGTAAAAGATTTATTTTTCCTAGAGCCTAATCTATCCAAGTTTTACAACAAACACAATTATAAAGAAACTATGAAGCTATGTAATTTCTAATGCATAAGCTAAACATAACATCAAACATTTTATAGCTACCATAAAAGAATAATAGGTCGTGTGGTTGGGTACCTCCGTACAACTCGAAAGAGAAAATGGGTAGAAGCTCTACCTTATAACCCAAATATGAAAGAATAATTACAATTTACAAATGAACAAATGCTATGGGGGTCTTCAAATCTTCATTCTTCATGTCTTCATCTTCTTTCCCCCTTTTATTTGGATGTGCTTGCTCCAAAGGCATCACAAAGCCTCCCAAGATAAAGAATTCTACCCAGTGCTTATCCTAATCCCCCATAACCCGAATAATAATTCTTAATGCAAAATTACATTAAAAATAGGAAAAGTAAATCTAACTACACCTGCAAAACAAGTGTTATCTAAACACACATACAACTTCAAGCTATATATGATTTGGACTTAGTACCTCACATGAGTAAGCCCACCTGTCCTAGCTTGGATTATGCTTAGGGGTTTAATCAACCTAGAAAGAGAGAATTTATATTTATTTTAAGCATACCTTAAGCACAATCCCCTACAAAAAATATGATTAGGCTAATCACAGCTTACCATCCAGTCTACGAAGCATACACCCTAACATCCAGTCTAAAATAATACATCACAAAATAAAACATACATCATACCATGCACCATCCTAACATAAAGCTAAAAGTGGTGACTTAGTTCTAATGTGTGTGTATTAAGTCTTGTGTGGTAAGTCCTAACTAAGCATTAAGGTTATGATTTTTTTAAATGTGAAAGGACTTAAATTAAGAGGTTGATTTCACTTTAAATTATTTAATTGATTTGAAAATTTTACTGTTTTCTTTTTTATTTAACCTACACTTAGCAACCAAGTGTTATAAAAGAAGAAAAAGAGATGATTACTCTTTACATCCCTACCTTAAGTCACTTCTAAAGCACATTAATTAACTCATTTCACTTTAGTGAATGGCTTATTACATTTTGAATTAATCCTAAGTTTAGGTTCACTTTAAATAATCATATTCAATATGAAAGACATCTTAAGATTAATTTGATTGAATTACTATCACATGACACATGTTAAATCATTCCTTTCCATTACATGTAATGTGCATATGATTAAGTCCTAAGTATACATACACATACAATATGTTTTAGCACACTTGAATGATGGATATTAGTATTTACATTTGGAGTTTATATTTTTCATTTGATTGAATTATTTTATCATTTTAATTAAAGCTCTATTTAAATTATTATACAAAAATACATAAAGATGAAATTAAATAGGTACGTGTCATTATTAACCAGGAAAGTTAGGTAATCAAATGACCTCCTTGGGGCTAACTAAAGCCTCATATTCTCGGGATGTCTAGACTATATACCATTACATTCAATCATATGTAAATTTGCATACATGAATCATAAAAAAGAGAACTCTAAATCACATGATCAATTAATTTAATCACTTGAATAATTACAAATGCATGTATTTTTGATAAAATGAAAAAGGGTTCTAATTCCATAATTAAATACACACACATATGTATAAGAGACATAAGTTAGTACATGTCATTGTTGACCAAGGAAGTGAGGTAATGAAATGACCTCTACCTAAAGCCTCATTCTAGGGATGTCCAGACCAAATATTTGCTTTTCTCAAATACATATGGATGTATACATAAATGAAGGAAGTAAAACCATGCAAAGATTATATTTTTACTTGATTGAAACATTTATGCATGTGGATTAATGTTCTTATTCAAATTCTAATGTAAAATACATGTAAATGAAATCAAATAAGTACTTGTCTTGTTAACTAGGAAGTAATCAAATAACCTCCTCGCTAATTAAAGCCTCATATTCCTGGATGGGAACTATATACCTATTAACATTCAAATATATGTAGAGCTACACATTAATCAAAGAAAAGAAAGCTTCAATCCATACACTTAGGGTATAATCACATACATTTCTTATATATTTATAACTAGCATTCATAATATATGTAATCATTCATTTATAAGCTTTGGAAAAATACATTTGCATTTAATAGTGATAATAACCACACATATATTAAATTAAATCAACACATGCAAGCTTGACATAAAGTAAACCATTTAATTTAATTAATTTTACAAAAAGATGAATGCATGAAATAAATGACATACAATATTTAATATGATTGGAGAGGAATAAATAAGCAATCCTAATCCTAATCCTATGAAGCAACAGTTTAATTTGATTTAAGGAAATAGAGAAAGAGGTTTGCTAATCCTAATCCCATCCCATGTTTGTAGGTTAATTTGATTTAATGAGAAAGTAATTATGTTGATTTTATAGATTAATTGAGTTAAGGTATGAATTAAATTAGTTAATTAACCCTTATCTATGTTACCTTAAAGTAATTAACTAAATAATTATGAGCTAATGTGATGCAAATGAATTAAAAGTAAATTAAATGGTCCTATGAAATGAAAGGGCCTAATGCAATTGGCTAAATAGTTAATTAAGCTTAAAGAACTCACTTCATTATTTTTATGGTTTCCCACACATATGGACAAATCATAATTTCATTAAATCTCTTTAGGCTATTGAACACCTAAAGATCTACCCATGAATTAATTAGGTTCAGATGTGTTTTTAAATATTAATTAATCTAATTAAGTAATTAATTAATCCATTAATTATTAATTAATTTTTCTTTAAAAAGTAAAGGAAATTTAGGGAAAAGATTATGAGAGAAGCCCTAATCTAATTCCCTAAGCCTCCTCACTATTAAGTAGTGATAAGTGACCTAATTAATTAAGCAAGTTACTATTCATATGGTTAATTATCACTTCATTAAGTTAAGAAGGTAATTAGAGCTTAATCAATCATTTTCTCAATTAGTTAACCAATAAATCCCAAGAAAAATAAGGGAGGTGAGGTCAACCCCCAAAAAATTTGAGGTTAATTAGTTAGTTAGGGAGTAAAGGTAATTAACTTTTCAATTAAACCTTAATCAAACCTAAATTACTATTCAAAATTTATTAATAATTTTAGTGGATTCCTCTCTACAATATCTTTAAAATAAGCCTTCATTTGTATTTTTTGGAAATTTTTATGATTTGTTATGAATTATAGATAGATAATTAATTTAGCCTAATCCCAGACATGCATGATGCATGCTTTCCATGGAACCAATGAGATATTTAAGTAATCACATCCTGTCGAATTTGATGATGGAGGTGGTATTGATCTCTGCCATCTGATCTCGGATCGGATAGCACAGATCAAACTCGTGATTAAAGAAGGATTAAATAGATGATCTAGCATGATTTGATCATGACCGTCTGATCCGATCATGCGAAATGGACGTCCCGTGATCTCTCTTCCCGCAAGTGACGAACAACGAAGCCCGTCCACCATAGATCACTCGATTTGAGCTAACTTGAGCTCAGATTCACTCCAAAATAACCCCAAGCCTTCATGCGAGGGATCCGTAAAGATCCAATAGCTAAGATCACTCACAGATTTTCTTCAAAAGCTCCAACCCATTTTAAGCTAAAGCTTCAATGGATTTACCTCACCGAGCTAAGACCAAGGTTCACACTTAAAGAAGCTTCGTCTAGTTGAGACAAAGCCCTGTTGAATGATAATTGGATTAATTTTAAGTGGATTACTTAGTTAGCCAAGAATGGTGCTTTGGATGCTTGGCTTTGATCGAAGTCCATCCTCTGGTGGGCTTGGAGCTCAAGGCAAGGTTAATGACGATGTGGGTGGAAGGTGTATGCAAGAGCAATTGGATTTTGATTGAGAAATGGGAAAGTTGGAAGGATGAGCTCCCTATTTTGTCTTTGTATGGGAGAGAAATCGAAGTGGGGAAGGCTTGGAATCGCTTGAGAGCTTGCTAGGGAGTTTTGTTTCTCTTTTGGGAGCTTATATGAAGTGAATGGTGTGATTTCCTGTAAGAATTGAAGGAGTATACCCCTTAATTGCCTGAGGTGGATAGATGGGATTGCTTTCCTAGCCCACCATGAGGAGACAATCAAGTCCACGTGGTAGTGTGAGTGGAGGAAGGCATGGGAGGTGGCTCAAAGCTTGATATAGGCTTATGGCGCTTCCTTGATCCTTTGGTTTCTTAGCTTGGAAGGGAGGTGAGTTAGCTCTCCTCCCTTTGGTATATGAAGTGTAGCCCACTTAAGGGCTGGTGGCTAGGTGATATATGTGAGGGTCAGTGATGGGAGAAGTGGACTTTGCCAAATTTGGCAAAATCTCACATGGGTAGGCATATGTAAGGGGGGTTTTCCTTGGGTTTAGCTCCAATTGGGTTTGGGCTAATTTGGGCTGACCTAGGATGGGCTTAAGTCAGATCCCAAGGTCCCATGAGTTGGTTTTATGGGTTTTAGCTTAATTTGGTCAAATGGATCAATTTGGGTCATGTTGGGTTAGGTTGACCAATTGGTCAAATTGGGTCAAACCAAGGCTTGAGTTAGATTCGAATGATGATTTGAAGTGTTTTGGTTCAAGTGATTTCAATCAATTTGGCCTAGGTTGGATTTTGGCTCATTTGGATTCATATAGGTCAAATTGGTCAAGTTGACAATTTGACCAAATTGGCCAAATTGGCTTGGCTTAGGTGTTGGTTCAAGTTCAATTGGTTAATTGAAAATGATTGTAGGCTTTGGTTTGACCTAATTTAAATTTAATTTGGATTTTGGCCACTTTGACCCTTTAGGTCAATTTAGGCTAGGTTGGTTTAGGCTAACCAATTGGTCAAATTGGGCTCAATTATGACTTTGGTCAAGTTCAATGATCAATTTTTAATGAGATTAAGCCATTGGTTGCAATAAATTTGGGTTGGATCATGATTTGACCCATTTTAGCTTTTTAGGCCAATTTGGATCAACTACGGTCAAATGACCAATTGGGTTTGGTTTGGCTCAATTGATAGTCAAGTCATGTTCAATCATTGATTATGAGTTGGTGTGAATCAATGGTTTCAATTGATTTTGTGTATGGTGAATTTTGGCTAATTTGGGTTTCATATGGGCTAAGGGTTGACTTGGTCAAATGACCAAATTGACTTGGTTTGACCCATTTTAAAGCAATTGATCATCCTAGGGTGGAGATTTGGCTAAGCTCATGGGGTAATATGGCTTAGGAAGGGTCTTGGTTGGATTTGGACAGTTTGATTTAGTTTTGGTATTTGAGTTTATATTTTATTTATATTTGTGAATATAAATGAAGATATAAATGATTCATGAAGAGATCCATCAAGTTTTTCTTGAATTGGGTGGGGATTTGGCTAAGTCCATGGAATTCAATCATAGGGCTTAAAGAGGATTTGAGAGTTTAAATTTGATTTTGGGTTTCAATCATTTGGAAATGAGTTTGAACTTGAATTTGATAAATGATTGAGGGATTGAATAAATCTTGGAGAAAATCAATTGAATTTGTATTGATTTGAATTTAGTTAAGGCTAAGTCCATAAGATAAAATCATAGGGCTTAGAAAGAATTTTTAGCTTGGATTTGATCATGGGATTGATTGTGAATTTTGGAAATTTGATTTTGAATTTAGATTTGGATTTGGATTTGGTATTTGAATTGAATTTGGTGTTTGGTTTGAGAAAAGCATTGATTGAGTTTAGGCTATAGGCAAGTCTCCTAAGTCCCTAAAGCATAACCCACTCTTATGACTAGACCTTCTAAGTCTCTAGGCTTAGGTTAAGTGTTCACCTAATCACTAGAAGTCTTAAGACTAAAAAACTAGTATAAGAGTCCTAGATCTATGATGGGGAGGTTGAGAACTCACTCCAAAAGTGAGGTCAATAGTGGAGTAGACCCTTGTGTCCCATTTCGGTTAGATTTAGGTTGTGCTTTAACTTGTATTAAAGCTCCCAAGATCTGAGGTTGATGTCTCCCTTTGAGCTACAAGCATAAATCCTCCCATCTTAGGTATTTTCACAACCTTATGTTGATGGATTATAAGCCCTTGCAATTTAACAAAATTTCAACTCAAACAAATAAATCCTCTATTTCAAACATATAAAGACTCACCATAGGATATATTAGAATGCTTACTAGGCTTCCTAGTATCATGATCATTTCCTACTTATGTTTCTTTGGATTCTGAACTAAGTCTCCTTGAATAACCCCATTTGAATTTCAAAAATAACCAATCCTTTGATAGTCTTAACCTTGAAATCTTTGGAGAAAATAATTGACTACTTTAATTGAGAGTTTTCTTAGAAAATTTCATTTCCTATGATATAATAAACTATAGAGGCTTGCCTCCATGGGGAACTTAAGAACCCAACTTAAAATAAACTTTACTTAACTTTTCCATGTAAAGTAGGGGAAGAATCTCTAGTACATATGAAGACCCATCATGCTTTAGGAGTCTTTATTAGATGATTAGGTTTATTGTAGCATGATGATCTTATCTTTCGAGATAGTTTATTATACCTCAATGTCATACTAGATCACTTCAATAAGTACCCCCTACGATCTGCATGGTGTCCACCTGAACACATCCAAAAATAAACACCACAATACATGTAGAGAAGGTGAGTAATAGATTTAAGATAGAAAATAAAATAACTATCATATCTCAGTAAAGGAAAAGCTAACTCTTAAATCCACCAAGCAATAAGAAAATAAAATTTTATTTTTAGTAAAATATATTATTTCAAAAATGAGAAATTTTATCACATATCAAACATATTTATAAGGACTATAGTGATCACCATTTTAAAAAAAGAAGAATTTTTTTTTTGAGAATTCATTAATAGAAAAGAAAGATGGCAACCACGTTTAATTTCTAATATTTATTAATCAATAGCCAATGCATGTTCTTAAGATTTAATAAATAAATAAATTTTAATAACACAAATTTAGAATTGAAAGAATAAATTTAAGTTTTTATTATTTCATTTCAATTAAGCACTTAAGATGGGCATTGATTGGACTCTTATTTTGTACTTTCTTATGCACTTGCTTGGACTCTTACTTGAGACCTCTATTTACTTGACCTCCAGCCAAATAGTGAATCTATTGAATATATTTTATTCATAAAATCAAAATTTATCTCTACAAGCCAAACTAAATTGAACCACACTTTAATGATCAAAATTTGAAGGTTTTTTAAAATAAGTACCCTTTCAAACTTAATTAGGGAATTAAGTATCAAAAAAATTTAGAAATGGGTATAGTCGCCCACTAAGTGGTGACTAGGTAGCCACTTCAACCCCATGTGTGTGGAAGTCACCACGTTAGGTGAAGCAACGCCCCACTTGCTTATCATTAACCTAGTTAGCCCACTTAGTGCACGGCTTCATTATTAAAGCTAGTCACCACTTAGTGGGCTTACCAAGCGGTTAAATAAATAGGGCGATTGAACAATCGACTTCTGCAGCCCTTTTCATCATGGATCGGCTGTGGCGTCCGATGCCTCCACATGAGCACCACATTTCTCCCTTAGCACGATCAACTTCATCTCCAACCTTCTTGGTAGCCATCGCCTTGCTCCAACCGGCATTGCTCCATCTTCCACTCACTACCTCATTTTTTTGCCGAGAGCCTCCTCGTGGTGTCGCTCTCAATCTAACATTCCTTAGAACCCAACATTAGCTTTCGATGATTAGATCGTTCCTTTCGTGGAAGTTTCTACGGCAGCCTCTTAGCACATTCTTGTCATTCTTTGTAAACACATGGAAATCCCTAATTTTTCTCATTTATAAGTTAGTAGATTGTGTGTTCTAGGGCCTAGAGCTGTATGGTTAGAGTTTTATAGTAGGATTTGATTTCTAATTTTAGGTTACCATTACAGTTCAGGTAATTGATTTGTAATTTTAGGTGATAATATAGTCTTTAACGTTTAATATATGTCAGGTATAATATTATAAATGATTACAAAATATTTATGAATGATATGAGTTGGATTTGAGTTATTATAGTTGGCCTATAATATTGGAGCCCTTTAGAGCTAGTCACCTTAGATGGCATCGTCCACATAATGTGTTGATTGATTTAAATTTTATTTGATTTATGTAGTATGTACTACAAATAAATTTGGAATAATATTTTTTTCTAGATTTAGGAAATACTGATATGATTCGTTATTCTCCAATTATTTGAGGAATGAGTAGAGAGTTTGTTTCGCTGATCTATTCTATGGAGGTAAACTAAGTGTCAATGAGCAGTTCATTCTAAGTTATGTGGGTGGTTGAAAACATCCAGTTAAGGTTCTGCGGCATAACACATTACTAAAATTGAAATAATAAATTATGAGGTCCTTGTTCATTAATTCAGAGCACCACTTTGGGCCTTATATGTTATCCCATGGGTACGGATTTATAGCGTCATATCTCGATGATGAAGTTTACGATGTTACATTAGATGAAGCTTCCTCGAGATATTAGTGTTATATGTGGAGGAAGTGCTAATGTTGCATGTACATCAACTGATCTGGTATTAAGATTAGCAGATATACCAATGATGCATATACAAGATTTTATCGCACATGCTCCTGTGGCGATACAGAGCAACTTTGACAAATTAATTCCCAGGTAATACCTTATCTATCTTTCCCTATTTATACTTATAATAATTAATATCAAAGTGTGTCGCCCTACTTATGAGTTTTATGGTAGCGATGATATTATTTATCATTTAGAGGAATCATATGTGCCTTAGAGTGTTGCAGGCGATAATGAGTATGAGACTATGAATAGTAGTTTAAGTAGTGACTCTAAGCAGGATAACAGTGATGATGATTGTTCACTTGGGTAACTGTGGTTGGGAATGTAGCCAGTCATGATCTTTTAAAAAATTATTCATTCCAGAATATTGATAGTGAAAGTCAAATGTTGTCTACTAAGGAGTATGGATGTGTCAAACTACGAGAGAGTGAGACAATGATATTTACTTTGACGGTCCATCTGATGAAAATTTCTTAACATATGATGTTGAAATCCCAGGTGACCTTATAGAAGAAATGTACTTTACAAGTAAAAGGAGTCTTTAGTTTGCTATTATTGGATGTTGTATAGTGAATAATGTTCAAAAAGCTTACCTCAAACCAAAAAAAACTACGTGATATGTGTACATCATGATAGTCCTACCAGACCATGTAATTGCCATCTACATTATAACAACAACAGACGCTTAGGGGGTACTTGGAGAATATCGAATTGGGGAACACCATAGATGTATCAATGTAGTTTGTGTTGGTGGTCATCGGCAATGTAGTTCCAAATTCATAGCTTATTTCATTATACTATAATCAGGCATCAAATTGATCTGAAACCTTGGAATATTATATGTAGAATGGAATCAAAGTTTAATGTCAAAGTTTCCTATATGAAGGCCTGTGATGCTAGGTGTAAGGCAATAAAAATAATTTTTGGTAGTTGGGAAGAGTCTTATAGGACTCTCAGCCTTTACATGGAAGCAGTTTGTACTACTTTACCTAGTATAGTCTACAGAATTCAGCCTAGCAGCACACATCAATTTTAGAGATTTTTTTGGGCATTTGGTCCTTCCATTTTGGGATGGGGTAGTTGCCGCCCAATTCTCAGTTTAAACGGTACATTTTTGTTAGGCAAATACCATGGGACTTTACTTACTGCTATTCGAATAGATGAAAATAATGGTTTGTTTTCTCTTGCTTTTGCTATTGTGGAGTCTGAGTTGATTGATTCTCAGTTGTGGTTCTTAATTTTCTTACATGATATGCTATATATGGTGTCGCCTAGACTGATTTATGCATCATATCCGATAAACATGTCGGTTTGTTACATGCATAAATTTTTTTCACCACCGTGACACGTTTATGCTATCTACGAAAATTTTAAAAAGGTAATACATAGATTGGGAATTGGTGATGTTGAATTTCTTTGGAAGATGTATATGGCAGGAAACACTGATGACATTCGTGAGTTTAATCATTTTATGACAAATATTAAAAATGTGAAAGAAGAAGCTCATAAATGGCTTGTGGAATGCAACCCAGTTAAATGGTCACTTGTACATGATGGTGGAATGCGTTATGGTACAATGATGACTAATGCATCTGAATGTTTCAATGATGTTCTAAAATGTGCGTGGTTTGCTTATTCAAGCTCTAATCACTGCTATTTATTATAATTAAGTTGCATTGTTCATGAAAAGACTTTCCTCCGCAACTCATCAATAGGAGGCCAACTTATCTATGTTCACCCAAAGGGTATCCATCATGTTACAGTGTACTATGAGGGAAGCCATACATTTCCCAGAACTGGTGAACATCAACCCCCGGGAGATGCAGGTGTTTAATAGGTCAAGCTGATCATTTAGGGTTGATTTGCTAGATAATGGTCTGTAGCTAGCTTGTAATAAAACAAATATATATCATTGGCCATGCCCGCATGTTATTCTTGGGTTTTAGAAGATTAAACTACCTGACGTGTATGTCACAAGACTACACTGTGATCAGATAAACTCATTACTCAACCGAAGTTTGACACTTTGCCTGACCATTTTGATTGGCCATTTTATAGTGCTAAGCATGGTTTAATAGTATTGTAGCCACCAAATTTTTGTAGAAGGTCAGGTAGACCTCATGTCACTAGGTTCAAAAATACAATAGATGAAAATAGAGATAACAGTAGTAGAACCTCCAGTCTATGCAAGACAGTTGGCCACTACAGGTCATCGTGCTCACACAATGTTAATAATAGAAGGTATGTCATAATTATATTAGCAGACAATCTATATGTTTAGTGCATGTTCTTTAGACTTTTCATGTAGGTTGCGGTACTCTTTTTTAACATAATTTATGCTACAGTTTTGCCTTTTATTATTTATAACTATCTGACACCGACTACTGCATTAATTTTTTTCAACAGGTATTTTGGTCGAGGAGCACCACCCATTAGTTAGACATCAACATCGGGGCCATGCTAGGGAGGACACCCTACAATTGGAGCAACCACCTACCAAGATCCACCCTAGCATAGCCTCCCTACATGGATGACATAGAGCCACCCACCCTGATACTGTAAGTGTTATTTAATTTCGCTTTCTATGTTACACCACAACCTTGACTAATGATTGATCGATCATGTTTTTTTTTGCACCATTCTGAGGTCGCTCTTCCCACTTGCTTATGAAGGGGTGGCCCATCACTTGCGGAGATTCATCACCGGCCGATGCGAGCCTACAGTGTAATGCCTTCTAGATGTCATATATCATTGGCCATGCATGTTATTGCACGACCGGGTTTAGAAGATTAAACTACGGCGTGTGTCACAAGATTACACTCGCTCAGTATAAACTCATTACTCAACTAAGTTTCACACTTTGCCTAACCATTTTGATTGGCCATTTTATAGTGCTAAGCATGGTTTAATAGCATTGTAGCCACCAAATTTTTGTAGAAGGTCAGGTAGACCTTGTGCCACTAGGTTCAGAAATACAATAGATGAAAATAGAGATAGCAGTAGTAGAACCTGCAGTCTATGCAAGACAGTTGGCCACTTAAGGTCATCATGCTCACACAATGTTAACAATAAAAGGTATGTCGTAGTTATATTAGCAGACAATCTATATGTTTAGTGCATGTTATTTAGACTTTTCATGTAGGTTGCGGTACTCTTTTTTAACATAATTTATGCTACAGTTTTGCCTTTTATTATTTATAACTATCTAACACCGACTACTTCATTTTTTTTTCAATAGGTATTTTGGCCGAGGAGCACCGCCCACTAGTTAGACATCAGCGTCGGGGCCATGCTAGGGAGGACACCCTACAATTGGAGCAACCACCTACCAAGATCCACCTTAGCATATCCTCCCTACATGGATGACATAGAGCCACCCACCCTAATACTGTAAGTGTTATTTAATTTCAATTTCTATGTTACACCTACACAACCTTCAGTTTGACTAACGATTAATCGATCATATTTTTTTTTTTTGCAGAGCACTGTTCTAAAGGCTGCTTCCCACTTGCTTATGCTGAAGGAGTGGCCCATCACTTGCAGGAGATTCATCACTGGCCTGGATGTAGTAGGCCTACAATGTGCTAGTCAGCTTCATTTCATCCGCCTGGATCATCATCTACTTATTGCCTTGGTTGAGAGATGGTCTCCATAGACCAATACCTTCCACCTAGCTGTTGGTTAGCAGACGCTTCAAGATGTGGGATGATCTTGGGATTATGTTAATATACCGTTATTGGCCCAATTATGATTGGTGAGGGAAGAGGTGGCATAGTTGAATGATGACGTGAGTTGTTGGATGACATCCTATACCGATGTGGTGTATCATGACAGCCCACACACCTTGGGGATGGGTTGCACAAGTGTGTAGATGTGCATGTCAACAGGTGGCTTAGGTGGTTTTTTTATAGAGTCATATGTGCATCCAGCATTGATGAGTACTTCATGTGCGTGTTCCTACATTTTATTTCTTATTGGGTGTTTCCTCGGATACATTAAGTTCGAGGTCCATCTATAGTATCTTCCACTTGAGGACTTAGATTCATTCATTTCACTATATATAGAGGAGGCTCCAGAGCTATGAGTCTATGAGTCTAATACAATAATATATGGTCGCTCCACCTCCCACGAGATATGGTCATGGGAGCATCTTCATTTGGGGAGTCCAACCCTGCATGTGCCATATCGACTGATCTTGATGGTCTTAACATTGGTTTGAGATATATTTTAATTTTTGCACTTTCAAATTTTTAGCTTATATATTTATTTAAAATGTGTTATGTGCATAGATGGAATGAGAGATATGTTCGTCAGATGCAAATGGTGAACATAGCATTGTATATGAATGAGCTGGATGGCTTGCTGCATACACAGGTTAAACTTGCAGAGTACTTTTTGATTATAATTTTTATAATGTATATTCTAATTTAACATAATTTTTAATATGTGCAGGTGATTTGGGAGCCGCATATGAGAGCAGCTACGCATCATGTATGCTGAGCCCCAATATATGGTTGACACGAGTCCCGCTGATCAGTTGGAAGAGGGTGGAGTGGCACTTACCTGATCAAGTGCTGAGATAGTTTGGACTCATACCCAGAGTAGATGTGGCACCAGTTGACCCTAGTTTCAAAAGGATCGATGGTCGAGGCAAAGAAGATGTAGACTAGGTTGATTACCACCAGGTGCACATTGCCGCTTGGGAGAGGCGGAGGGATTACATAGTCGAGGGCTTGGACAAAGATGAGGACAAGCTGACAGCTATCGATGAGTACATGTGATGGTTAAGATATTGGGCTTCTCTCTACCTACTGGCCACTCCGACAAATCCTCCGACCACTTACTATCCCAGAGGACTAGAGCACATATATGTAAGTGTTAACACAAGCATTATGTTGAATTTAATATGTTACTTGAGGCTAATTTCACACACTATTTTTTCATAGAGTCAGAGCACATCTTGGCGACTCAAGACATCTTCCAGCCATACTTCGGCCATGCAGATGAGCACAAGTTACAGGGAGCTATAGATAGGTACAAGGTGTTATGCAAAGACTTGAGGTTGTGTGTACATATCAGTGACCCACATTACGGATCAGAGCCTACAGAGGATGTCCCACAGCCTGACTGGGATGCCGGACCATCTACATATGTTGATCTAGGTTCTTCTATATACCAGCCTACGTATGAGTCACAACCGCCTTTCTTCCCATCACAGGACTATCCTATGCAGACTTCTGAAGACCTTGCATTGGAGGGCTACCATCAGCTGCTTGATCGTCCATCACGCACCCGACCATTAATACTTGGGAGTACAGCGATCTATGGAGGCGTTAGCTGTTTAGGATAATGTGACCTATGTGTCTATACTACCATTGGTCTTGTCTATTTTATTTTTATTTTTGGATCGTCCATTTTTGTAAATATTTGTACTCACTTTTTGTAATGACTTGTAGAACTTAAATTCATTTCTGTAATGAATTATCTGAATTGCTCACCTAATGTCATAACACTAACACTATAACTTATACAATTTAAATTACAACACATATATTTAGTTTTATATCTATTTAAATGAAAACCTATAAACTCTAAGGTTGACCCCATAATTGAAGATAAGGACTTAAAACCTAGTAAAAACATCCAAATCTAAAGAAAAAAAAACATAAGAGCTTAAAGCCAATCCTTGATGTAATAGCTCTACAGTACATATCGTTAATGACTTCAATATGCCTCATATTAATTCACCTTTATGATT
This sequence comes from Cymbidium sinense, assembly GCA_021442155.1. NCBI lineage: Eukaryota > Viridiplantae > Streptophyta > Magnoliopsida > Asparagales > Orchidaceae > Cymbidium > Cymbidium sinense. The sequence goes on from CM038232.1 coordinate 8,280,064, forward strand.
ACAATATGCTTCATGACTTGGTGTAACCCATGTGAAAAAAAAAATTTCTGCAGGCTAATCTCCCACTTACTGGGTGACTAGCATGCAACGCCATGAGCCAGTAGGGCGACTAGGCTGAGACGTTACAAACCTAGTTGTCTACTAATTAGGCGACTAGGTACTGTTACACCCACATTAGCTTCCCTGCTACGTCAAAGTTGACGTGGCTACCTAGTCGCCCACTTAGTTGGTGATTATACCTATTTTTAAAAAAAATTTAATGATATTTAATTCCTTAATTAAGTTTAAAAGAGTACTTATTTTAAAAGGTTCATGTTGACCCCTTTTGATATCCAAATCAACTCAAAACTCATGAATCATTATTCAATCATTCCTTCATTATTCAATCATTCCTTCAATCATTGTTCCAAATATAAACACAAACTATAACTATCATGCCAAATCCAAGTCAACTCAAGTCAAGCCCATGTTGACCCCTTTTGACTTGAAATTGTCATATGAACCAAAATCCATTTGACTCCAAACCAATTGCAATTGGATTTATATTTTTATCATAAATCCATATATGAGTTCAACTAAACATGAATCAAGACAAAACTAAACTAATTGACCCATTTAGGTCCACTTGACCCAAAGTGACCTAAAAGACCTTTTTGAGCCAAATTTAATCCAACCCAAATTGGATTGAACTAAGCCCATCCAAACCTCATATCATCAACAATCATCCTAAGGTGATCAACTACCTTGAATTGGGTCAAACCAAGCCAACTTGGTCCTTTCACCAAGTGAACCCTTAGCCCAAATGAAACCTAAACTAGCCAAAACCCACCATATACTAAATTGATTGAAACCATTGATTCAAACTAATTTATAATCAATGATTGAACATGACCAAACCTTAAATTGAGCCAAAACCAAGTCCAATTTACCATTTGACCTAAGTTGACCCAAATTGGCCTAAAAAGCCAAAGTGAGTCAAATCACAATTTGATCCAAATTGATTACAACCAATGGCTCAAGTTCAATCCAAATCATTTATTGAACTTGACCAAAGCCATGATTGAGCCCAATTTGACCAATTGGTCAACTTGGCCCAACCTAGCCCAAATTGACATAAAAGGTCAAGTTAGTCAAAATCCAAATTAAACCCAAATCAAATCAAACCAAAGCCTATGATCATTTTCAAATGACTAATTGAACATGAACCAACACCTAACCTAACCCAATTTGGTAAAATTGGTCAAATTGATCAACTTAGCCCATTTGACTTACTTGAATCCAAATGAGCCAAAATCAAACCTAAGCCAAATTAATCAAAACTGCTTAAGCCAAAACTCTTTAGAACATCATTTGAACCTAACCCAAGCCTTGGTTTGACCCAATTTGACCAATTGATCAACCCAATCTAACTTGAACCCAAATGAACCCACTTGACCATATCCAGCAAAACCACTCCAATACAACCCATGGGACTTTATGGCCAAACTTGACCCAAACCAACAAATCTATGTGGGACCCAATCCAAGGGGATTAACCATTGGACAAGCTCATTTGCATTGGATTCTTGTTATAAGAGGCAAGGTACACTCTTCTATCACCAAGGCAGCCATCCAAGTGCCAAATGAGGTGCACCTAAGCTTTCTAGCCCACCCAAAAATCTAGATCGCCATGGACCAGTTCATCTTCTCAACAACACCCAAAGGACCAACCCAACCCAATCCTTCCATATCTTCCTTGAGCTCCTTATAGCCTCCACTTAGCAGCAATGGAACTAAGCACCCTAGCTAGTGGAAATTAATGAAATTTCATAGATCTCGATCATCATCACACTCAATTTTGGGGTATACTTTGAATTAATGACACTATTCACACTCTCTGAACCCCCAAGTGAGAAACAGAATCCCTTAGAGAATTTTCAAACTTTTCCAAAGCCTCCCAAGCTCATATTTTCTAAAAATAAAATTGGGAGGTCAATCAAGTTTATTTCTTCAATCAAGCAAACTCCAATTAAACTTACACACACCTTCACCATGCCTAATTGAAGCCAATCAAGTCATTTCCTAAGCCTCCAACCTATCAAAGGCCCAAACTCAATCAAAATCGAAGCTCCTACATGCGTGGATTGGCCTTGGGAGCAATCTAGTTTAAATCAAAGCTCATACATCTCAATAGGGCTTCCTTTCAACCAAACTAAGCTTTCTCAATCATTGGAACCACTAATCATAAGCTCCAATGATGTAATTTCTTAAAATCGACCCTTGTATGGAAATTGGTTGGTCCTTTTCGAAGAGAAGTTGTATTTGAACCCACATAGGGATGTAGATCCTTCACGTGAAGATATGGGTTGAGTTTGAGTGGATTGGTAAGTTGGATCTTGTATGACTGCTCCATCATTCATCACCATAGCATATCATGAGCTGCCCATGTGATTGGAACAACCGCTGATAGATCACACTAAATCTATTTCCTTACCCATGGAATCAGAATGCTCGATCTTAGATCGGAATGTGAAAGTGATTTATCGTAATCTCCTCTCAATTTGACAATCAAACAACCCATTAGAAAGCAATATGTTAAGAACATCGCCAATGGGATTAAGAGTTAATTAGGCTATTTAATAAATTTTAAACCAAACTTCCTAAAATCATAACAATCTGAAATTCAAAAAAAAAACAAATGAGGCTCATTTTAAAGATATTTCTAAGGAGAATCAAGAAATATATTATTATTAATTAATTTTGAATAGTAATCTACTTAATTAAAGTTTAATTAAAATTTTGTTAGCCCAAATGCTCTAATTAATTATCCAATTATCAAAGTTTTAGAAATATTTAGGGGATGACCTCTTACACTATTTTCTTTCTTATTTATTGGATAGTTAATTAGAAAATCAATGGATTAAGCCTTTAATACTTACCTTAATTAATGATAGTTAAGAAATGAAAGGTGGTATAATTAATTAGCTTATTATTCATGCATAGAAAGTCATGAAAGTGGTTTGGGTTCATTTCATAACCATTTCATTAAGCCTCATTTATTTCAAATTAATGAAAGCTTAAATAATTAATTAGCCACTTACTATTAATTAAAAGAGAAACTATATTTAATTATTTTAAAGCCTCATTGGATGTTTGAAATGACTTAGGGATTGGGATTGAGGCCTTTTCCTTGATCTCTATCCTCTAAGTCAATTTCATCATTCTAATTAAAAGTTATAATCAAAGGATTTAATTAATTAATTATAAGAATCAAATTAATTAAAAATCTAATTGGATAACTTAATTAGTTGCATTCTTGGGTGTTCAACAACCCAAAGAGAGAGTTAATGAAATTATGGTTAGCTCACATGTGTGAGAAACCATAAGAGTAATTAAGATCCTTATGCTTAACCTATTAATCATGAGCCAATTGCAATGAAACCATTTCATTCTTAAAAGCATAGCATTTACTTTTTCATGTGGTTTCATATCATGTTGGTTCATCTTTAATTAGTTAATTAACTTAAGGTGATATGGTAAGGGTTAATTAATTGGTTTAATTCATATAATAATTACCATAAAATCAACCTAATTTTTTTCATTAAATCAAATTAACTCACCATAGAATGGGATTAGGATTAGCAAACCTCTTTCACATCTAAATCAAATCAAACACGAAATCAAATTTTAAGAAACATTGTGTATTTTAAATGAGTTGTTTAATACAATTATCCTTATCTTATTGTGAAATCACATGCTTTTGCTTTATTTCTTTCCAATCATATTAAAATATTATGCCACTTGTAATCATGCATTCATTTCTTTTAAATTAATCAAATAAAAATTGATTTTAATTTATGTCAAATTGTATGTGTTGACTTAATTAGAAATAGTGAGTGATTATTTTATCACTATTAAATTGCCAATTTACTTTCAAAAGTTTATTAATGAATAAATAACATATATATTATTTTAGTTATATATACATAAATGCATGTAAATACAAACTTAGTGTATGAAGTAAAGTTTCTTTCATACTTAAATTTCCTTTACACTTAGAGAATGATAACTCTAAAGCCTAGTTATAACATACCACACAAGCCTTAATACACACACATTAGATTAAGTCACAACTTCTAGCTTTATGTTAGGGTGGAGCATGGTTTGATGTACATTTATTTTGTGAGATATTATTGTAGATTGAATGTTAGGGTGTATACTTCATAGATAGAAGAAGTGATTGATTAGCCTAATCATATTTTATGTAGAATATTATGCTTAAAGGGCACTTAAAATAAATATTAATGCTCTCTTTAGCAGGTTGCTTAACCCTCTAAGCATAATCTAAATTAGGATAAGTGGACTTGGTTACCCATGTGCAGGGTGCTAAGTCCAAAGTATTCATATAACTGCTTGGGTTGTATGGTATGCTTAGCTAACACTTGTTTTGTAGGTGTAGTTAGATTTACTTTTCTATTCTTTTAATGTAATTATGCATTAGAAATTTGGTTAAGTGTTATGGGAGCTAAGGATAAACATTTGCCAGAAGGTTTAATCCTAAGGTGCCTTGTGATGCCTAGAAGCCTACCGAATCAAATGGAGTAAACCAAGTGAAAAAATGGAGGAAGCATGAAGACTTGATGACCTCCCCATAACACTTATCATATATAATTTGTAATTATTCTTTCATATACCAGTTAAGGTAGAGACTACCCATTTGCTCTTTTGGGTTATATAGCATCTCACCACATCACTTATTATTCTTTCAAGTTTAGTTTATAAATTTTTGATGTTATGTTTTGCTTGTGTAATAGAAATTATATGCCCTTTCATAGTTTCTTAATGATTGGAGTTTGTTGTATGGCCTAGATCCCTTTTGGCTCTTAGGAAAAAATAAATTTATACCCCAACTACAACTCGTTACTAATCTTCTAAATAACTCATAACCTCACTTAAAGCCTATGCATTAAATCAAGATAATTAAAATATTTAGCAACCATTTAGCTAGATGTTGTATACTTAATATCATGCATATCATCTTATTTCATTCTTGCTAAGAGAGGGTTTCCATCCTTGCACGATAGGGAAATACTTGACCATTGAGGGTCTCCCTTATGGTAAAAAATATCTCTTTCTCTCTTATTTATCCAATAACCCTATTTCATCATACATTTAGGCATATAAAGTCCCATAGCCTTGGTCAAATTGAAGTGTCAAAAATGAATTAAAATTTGAGAAGTGTTGCATTAGACTAAGTCATTATTCATACTACTCATACTCTAGTCACTTAGGGAGTGAGTTTAAGGACTTTAGTTTTCTTTCTAAATAATAATAACTGAACCATCTTGTAAAACATATGACTTGACAACATGATTTTAAAATATAAGAGGAGTTAGTTGATTGCCACTTTATGCGGTTATAAGTCTAGTAGTCAAGTAGTTTATCCTCTCTTATAGTGGTAAATAATTTACCTATTTTTTGCCTTAGATTTAGGACATATTTTGGCTCTCGACAAAGCTCCCAAGAATTAGGTCCGAGGTTGTTGTTTCCCTTCTGGCTACAAGCATAAATCTTCACCTCTTAAGCATTTCCATAATCTTGTATTGTGGGATTATAAGTCCTAGCTTTCTAATAAAATTTCAATTCAAATATATAACTTCCCTTAATTTCAAATATATAAAGCCCAGCCATAGGATAGTATGGGATGCTCACTAGGCTTTCTAGTATCATGAACATCCCCTACTCATCTCCTTTTGCCTTCAATAATAAGTCTCTCCTTTTTATCAATCTCACTTGATTTTTAAAAGATAGGTAATTTATTGATTGTCCTATCTTTGAATTCTTTGGAGACAATAATTGCTTACTTCAATTAAGAGTATTCTTAAGGAACCCACCTTCTTTAGGATGTAATTAACTATGGGGGCTTGGCCCCATAGGGAACTTTAGAACCCGATTTAAACAAACCCAACTTTATTCATCCATGTAAAGTAGAAGAAAAATCTCTGGTATATTCGAAACCCACCATGCCTTAGGAGTCCTTATTATGGTGATTAGGTCCATTGTTGGGTAGTAATTTTTATCTTTTGATATAGTGCACTATTTCTTAATGATGTACCCGATCACCTCAATAAGTACACCCTCAGATCGACATGGTGTCCCCCAAACACATAAACTAAAAATAAACACTAGAGATTTTTTGGGTGACTCCATTGGGGATGGTTTCTCTCTCCATCTCTAGAGATAATTATTCTCTCCAAGCATTGATAGTGGGCTTGTATTTTATATAAGTGTTTTGACCTCATTTTTAGAATGAGCTCTCAACACCTCCATCTTAGACATATGACTCCTCTTAGACTTTAAGAGTTTCTTAGTCTTAAAACACATCTAGTGATTAGGTGGACACTCAACCTAACCCTAGAAGACTTAAAAGAGTTAGCCATAGGAAAAGGTCATGCCTTAGGGGTGTTAGGAAAATTTGCCTACCCTTAGCTTGAACCATTCCTCACTTTCCTTCATTCAAGTCAAACTCCAAATCAATTCTATTTGATTTTCTCCAAACTCAAATAAACTCCACATGTTTGAAATCCATGATTGAAATCTATGATTGAAACCCATGATCAAAATCCATCAAAATTCCTAAGCTCAAATTCTCCTAAGTCCTTAAGCCTCCCTTAAGGACTTAACCAAAATCTTAATCTAAACCAATCAAATCTTTGAGATCTTCTCATAATTTATTTATATTTCCATTTATATTCACATATATAAATGAAATATAAATTCAAATCAATCAAACTAAACTCAAAATTCCAACTCAATTCATGAAATTTTCTAAGTCCCTTTAATTTTCCATTAATGGACTTAGCCAAAATCAACTCTAAATCAATTTAAATTCATGGGATTTTCTCAAAACTCATTTATATTCTCATTTATATTCACATATATAAATGAAATATAAATACAAATCAAATCCTTAAATTAAATTACAAATCTAAAATCTTTCTTAATCCTTAATTTTCCATTAATGGATTTAGCCTAAGTCATGATCAATCCTTAATTTATAAAGTCATTCTTAATCCTTAATTTTCTCATAATTCATTTATATTCTCATTCATATTCTCATATATAAATCAGATATAAATATAAATCAATTAAACCAAATTAAAAAAAATTCAAGCTTCAAACTCCATGAAATTTTCCTAAGCCCTTTAAATCCTTCTTAATGGACTTAGCCTAAGTCATGATCAAATCACTTCAAATCTTTGAAATTTTCTCATGATCCATTCATATTCTCATTTATATTCACATATATAAATGAAATATAAATTCAAACAATCAAAACCAATTCCAGAAATCAAACTCAAATCCATTCAAAATCCAATCTTTGCCTTTCAAGTCAAAATCTTGAACTTAGCCAAATCAATGTCAAATCAAGCCAAACTCTTGATTTATCTTCATGATTCAATCAACCCTACAACCATGAACTCATATATAAATCCACACTTCAATCAAACAATCAAAACCTAGTTCAAAAAACAAAGCCAAAATCCCTTTATATTCTCCCTTTGAATATGAAATTGTCAAATGGATCAAAACCCGTTTGACTTCAAACCAGTTGTAAATGGATTTATATTTCACTCATAAGTCCATATACAAGATCAATCAAACTCAATTCAAGCTTTGCCCAAGCCATTTGACCCACTTAGGCTCACTTGACACAAAGTAACCTAAAGTACCCTTATGAGCCAAATTCTAATCCTAACCAAATTAGATTGAATCGAACTTATCTATGCCTCTCATCATGATCAACAATCATCATGGGATGATCAGTCAATCAAATTGCATCAAACCAAGTCAAACCTAAGGGTTGACCAAATCAACACTTTGCCCAAAATGAAACCTAACATAGCCAAATTCCATTATAGGCCAAATTGATTGAAAATATTAATCTAAGTTCACTCATAACCTATGTTTGAACTTGATGAAGACAACATTTGAGCCTAACCTAGCTCAATTGGCCACTTGACCCAAGTTGACCCAACTTGACCTAAAAAGTCAAAATGTGTCAAAACTTGATCTAAGATAAATTGATTGAAACCAATTGGTCAAGTTCATTCCAAATCCCTTATGGAACTTGACCAAAGCCTCAATTGGACAACTAGACCCAACCTAAATTGGACCTTAGACCCAACTTGACCTAAAGGGGCCATGTTGAGCCAAATTTGAACTTAACCAAAATTGATTAGAGAAAAAGATACCAATCCACTCCATATGACTAATCTAACGTAAACCTACCCTTGACCTACCTCAAATAGGTCAAATGGATCAAATAGGTCAACTTGACCCATTTGACCTAAATGAAGTCATATGAGCCAAATTCAAACCTAACTCAAATTGAATCAAACCAAAGCCACCAAAACATTTCAAATGGTCAAATGAACTTGACCCAACCCTTGGTTTGACCCAATTTGACCAACTGGTCAACTTGACCCAAGTTGACCCATTTTATCCTAAATGGGTCAACATGAGCTAAACCTTATCAAATGAATTCCAAATCTCATGAAACTTGGCCAAACCTAGTTTCTCCACATACCCAACATATCCAAATTGAAAAATCAGCAAAATAATTATTCTACCCCTAGGCCATAGAAAAACTTTTGGCTTAATCCATGGGTAATTTGGTCATACCCTCTTTATATCTACTTGATGCTTTCCTAATAGCTCAAGGGGACCTAATGAAGAGTGGTGCACCCAACCCAATGGGTTTGGGTCAGCCCAATTAGCCCCAAGGCCAAACCCGACCCCATGGGTCAAAATGGCTAATTCAAACTCCCTCTTCAACTTAATTTCAAGCACATATGAGGTTGGAAATCCACTCAAGGCCTCAAATCGATCATGTGCAAACTTCTAACTCATCAAATAACCCTCCCATTATGAGCAATTGGATCAAAATTGCAAATAATCTTGCGATCATCTGATCTTTCAAGGGGGAGATATGCTTCCCCTAATTGATTTCAAAACTATTAGTCCTCATTTTGATTGAACCTAGGGAAGTCAGAGAAGTAATTCCTCAACCTCCCCAAGCTTCCTAGGGTGAAATTAAACTTCATCTTCTCAGTTTTGCATAGTGTGAAAACAGGGGAGCTCAATCTAATCTTGAACTTCCTCCACACTGAAAACCATCGTAATTCCTCTTGCACACTCCTTCTAAGGACCAATCCGAGCACACTCAAGCTTCCTTTGGAGTTCCCATAGCAAGGAGAGGAGAAATTGGATCAGAGCCACAAGGATCTTGAAGTGGTGTTAGTCCATAGCGTAAGTCACTCAACCCCAAGGCCTAAGAATTTCAACAGGGCTTCGTCTTCATCTCCACTAGACAAAGTTGCCTCATCGATCTTGAGCGCTTGTGATCACCTCTGACGAGGTATGGAATTTTTTGACCACCTAGCATAGGAGGTGATGATCCATTGTAAAAATAATTTTCAATTCAAGCAAATCCCACTCGATGTGCCATCATTGCCTTTACATGGTGTGGGTTGTCCGCACAATCGAGCTCGGATCTTCCCCTAGATCATGGATGGTCTCTGTTTATCTAAGGGAGAAGAATTATGGAGATCTTGGTCATCCATCCACACATTTTGGATGGATGGCTGAGATTATTCCCACATTAAAAATTTGATTTACGCTTTTTAAAACTACGGGGAGATCTCTGGCCATCCGATCTTTGATTAGACGGTAGAAATCAAAGTGCATCCGCAATCACACCACCTTTATGATTTGATGTTTAAGTAAGCGGTCATGATGTGTGTAAAGCGGTGTCGCGCCATGCATCACGATGGAAGATTAGCTAGATGCTTTAATTAATTCTAATTAATACAGGGATCTTCTAAAATTCATATCTCTCTTAATAAATATAGAAAAGTATGAAATAAATTTTTATGGAAAGATGATTCAACCTAGAATATTTTAAAATTAATTTCAATGGATTTTGAATTATGTTTTTCTCTAATTTTGGGTTTTATTATAAACTTTATTTTGCTAATTACATTTTAATTAAGTCTCTGATTAATCCCAAACTTCTTAGGTATATTTTAGGGGATGACTTCTACCTCCCCTAAGTTTTTTGGGATTTATTGAAGGTTTAATTTGGATAATTGCATATGGGTTTCTTAATTACCCTCCTTATGTAATTAGGGATAATTATTGTATGATTAGTAGTTTTAAATCATGATTAGGGTTGATTAAGGTCAAATCCAGTAGATAAGAGGTTTAGGGAATAATTTTGGGGCATTTCCTTTAAGTTATTCCCTAAACCCCCTTTTCCCTCTTTAATCTCCTCTTAATTAAGGGTTAATTCATTAATTATCCCCTTAATTAAATTCTAAAAATTCTAAAAAACTTCTAGAATTTAATTAATCTACATTGGGTAGATGTTTAGGTGTTTAATAACCTAAGTTCAATTAAGAAAATCAAAACCCAATTCATATGTGTGAAAGGGTGTTTTGAAATTACTTAAGCTAAACCCCTTAATAATTAACCTTTTAATTATGAGCCAAATTTCATTAGGCCTTTTCTTATTAGGTGCATTGCAAATTTAAATTTCTTGTGAGTTTTATGTCATCTCATTGGCTAATTATTTGCTACTATGTTGGATTAATTATCTTATCAAACACATGATCAAACCAATTCTCAAAAATTAAAGCAAACTCCAAACTAAACAAAAATCACATTGAATACACTTTGATTTATTTTAAACTTTCTTATTCTATAAGAATGTCTTTATGATTTAATTAAAGTGAATTTGCTTACATTCTTTCATTGCTTTGAGTCTTTCCCAACATGTAAAATTTGTATGTCATATGGTTTCATGCTTTCATACTTTTCAAATTCAAATTTAAAAATGAAATTGTTTACTTTATGTCAAATATTGCATGTGTTGGTTAAAGTAGAAATATGAGTGGCTATTAGCACTACTAAATTGAAATTATTTTCAAAACATATAAATCAAGTATTAAATTTGAAAGTATGCTACTTATATTTTCATGATAGGCTTGCATGTAAAGAATATATGGATGTGCTTAGTATAAGTTTCCTTTCTCTCTTATGTTGATATAATTTTGAATAGGAATTTGGTGAGATTTATGGTTCATTTGAAAAGAACCTAACACTTATCTAATTTTATATCCTATTTGTCTCTATGCTACCACTTAAGAAGGGTTACCTATACTAGCACACATAAATTGCTTAATCAAAATGAATCCATTAATACAACTTTTGCATTCTTCTTTTCCATTTCATTTCTTTTATACATATGTTTGTATTTAAGGAAAGAGGTATATTAGTTTGGACAACCTCGAGGTTGTGAGGCTTTAAGTAGCCCTAAGTAGGTCTTGTACCTTAAACTTCTGGTTAACAATGATACTGTACTCACTTATGTCTTTCTTACTTTCAAGTGTGTAAATGAAAAATTGGATAAAGAAACCCTTTTCTACTTAAGAAAAATCATGCTTAGTAAACTTCTACATTTACTTAAATGGATTGCTTACCATGCATCATAAGGTATGTTAAATATTCTCATTTGTATGTATAGATATGCTTAGGGTCCATCCATTTGCATATTTTACATGTTGGGAAAGAAATGAAGTAATGTGTGTTATGTGAATTTTGATTCATTTTATTTAATCTTAAAATGCCTTTATTTTTGAATAGGTTTGTGTAGACTTCATCTGACCTTATGATTAATTAAAATATCTAATCAAAACATTCTCCTAAATAAAACTAAAAGGTGAATCTACTTTAGAAATTACTTAGGTTAGGGAAGGAAAGAGAAGTCTCGTTCTCTTTCCCTCCCTTCATAACTTAATAATTAATTGTACGATTTACTTGAACTTAATCAAAACATGACATAAAATCAAGCCAAAATGATTAAACAACTTAAATGAAACCCTCCTATAAGTTGAACATGTTTTCACACTTAGAAAATTTAAATTAAAGCCATAATTAATCATACCACACAAACCTTCAAAGCACACACATTAGCCTAAGTCATCACTTCTAGGTTTAGGTTAGGCCGGTGCATGGTTTAATATTTTGTTTTATTTTGTGATATATATTTTAGACCGGATGTTAGGGTGTATGCTCATAGAATGAATGGTAAGATGCTCTTAGTCTAATTATTATTTTCTATAGGGGATTATGCTTAAGGGGCACTATAATAAATAAAAATATAAATGCTTTTGCTTGTAGGTGCTTTATACCCCTAAGCATAATCCAATAGGCCAGGTGGAGTTAGTCACCCATGTGTGGGGTGATAAGTCCAATATATATTCTTGAGATTTATGTGGTTTATTTTAGCTAGCCTTTATTTTGTAGGTGTTAGTTAGATTTCCACTTTTCCTTTTCATGTAAATTTATGCAATTAGGATTTTGGAATAATTATTATGGGGATTAGGATAAGCATTCATCATAAGATCCTATCATATGCACCATGTGAAGCCTTAGAACTTTTACCTTCCAAAAGAAGGAACCAAAGAAGAAAGAAGAAAAGAAGAAGAAGGAGGAATAAAGCTTGAAGACCCCCATAACAATGGATTCCTTGCTTAATTGTAATTTAATTCATTTGTAATCTAGGTTGTATAAGGGTAGAGCTCAGCTACCCAATTTGATATATTCGGATTTGTGCAGTGGTGCCCGATCACAACAGTCTTTTATTCTTTTTGTTATTAACTTTATAAATTGATTGATGATTTATTTAGCTTGTGCATTAAGTGATATGCTTTTCCTAGTTTCTTCCTTGCTTTATGTATGGCCTAAATGTGAATTGGGCTCTTTAGAGAAAAATAAAAATTAAACAACTCATAACCTCACCAAAAGCTTAAGTTTAAAATCAAGATAAAAGAATTAGCAACCCCTTAGCTGGATAAGCATTTCTTTTACAATATCATGCACAACAACATCTTATTTCACTCTTGATTGGAGGGCTTCCACCTTTGCCAGAGAAACTTGGCTTGACCTTTGAAAGCCATGGTGGAAACTCACCTCCTCCCTTTTCATTGATTTTGGCCAATAACTTTATTATTCATGCATTAGGCATATGAATCCTATTATCCTCTCAAAAATAATTATCTAAAAAAAAAAGTAAAATGAAATTTGAATTGCATTAGATTTAGGTCATTTGAAGCATGTCCCTTAACATGATCTAATCTCTTTAGGGAGTGAGTTTAAGGACTTAATCTCTTTCTAAATGAATAATAGCCTAGCTATCTTGCATAAGCATAATGACTTGCCTACATGTATTTAAAATCATAGGAGGAGTTAGTTGGCAGCCACCCGTAGGCAGTTGTAAGTCCAAGTTGTCGGGTGGTTTGTCCTCTCTCATGGAGACAAACCAAATACCCATTTTTTGTATTAGATTTAGATTGTGCTTTCGGCCCTCGCCAAAGCTCTCTAGATTTAGGTTCTGAGGTTGCTTCTCCCTTTTATGGGCCATAAGCATAAATTCTCTCCTCTTCGGTATTTCCTTAATCTTGTGTTAAGGAATCATAAGTCCTAAATTTTTAATGAAAAATTCAACTCAAATAAACTAAATCAGTTTCAAAAATTTAAAGCTCAACCATAGGATAGTTTTAGATGCTTGCTAGGTTATCTAGCATTGTGGGCATTTCCTACTTATCTTCCATTTTGGCTTCGATAATAACTCCCACTTTTGATCAATCCCATTTGATCTTTCAAAAATGAACTAGTCAATTGATAGTCCTTTCCTATTGAAATCTTTGAAGACAATGATTAGTTATCTTAATCGAGAGTTTTCCTAAGGAATCCCCATTCATTATGATTTAATTAACTATGGGGGCTTGCCCCTGTAGGGAACTTAATGAACCGATTTAAAATAAACCCTGCTTTACTTTTCCATGTAAAGTAGGGGAAGAATCTCTAGTACATATGCATACCCATTGTCCTTAGGAGTCCTTATTGAGGTGATTAGGTCCATTAAAGGGTAGTGACTTCTATCTCTCGAGATAGTACACTATTTCCTTGATGCACGCATCACACCAATAAGTACATCGTGAATTTGCATGGCATCCTAAAAAGATGAATTTCTATATGCTTGCCTCTTTCATTTCTCCCCACAGATTTGAAGGCGACTCCCATCGTATAGAAATTTTTCTAACCAACTAAGTCCAAGACTATCTCTCTTTCCATTGACACTTTGCTTATTTTATTCTTAAGCAAAGCTAGCCAACATCCTCTAGGTTTTAGGACCTCACTCCTTGTAGGTCTTGAAACCCCTATTGGGTTTCCCAATAGGTGAAAAATAAAATTAACTCATGAAAAGAGATGACAAAAATTTAGAACCTCTTTACCACTAGCTTCGTGAGGCAAGGTTCATCTTAATGATTAAGAAAATAAGCTCTTTTTCAAAATGTCACTTTTCAAAAGCACTGTTTCAAAATTCACATAACAAATAATTTTGCTCATAATTTTCAAAAACACCAAAACTCATATAACCAAACCTCATCTAACAATCCCTATGATTGTTACATAGAGGTTCTTTTCAAAATCAAAATCAAGATCATTTTTCAAAAAGCATATTTTTGAAAGTAGCTATCTCCATTCAACCTGCTCAAATTTGTTGAATGAAGATTCAATTTTTAAATAAAATTATAGCATAAAATTGAGACTCCACTTAACATACTTCACATATGCTAAAGTTGGAGTTTCCCTCTTTTTCAAAGCACATTTTTGAAAAATAACCACATTCATTCAACATACTCAAAATTGTTGAATGAGGATTCTATTTTCAAATTAAACCATAGCATAAAATTGAAACTTAACTTAACATATTTACATATGTTAGAATTTAAGTTTCCATCTTTTCAAAAGCAAATCATACCATATTAGATTCTCGCTCAACATACCAAAGTTGTTAAGTGAGAATCTCATTTTGAAATCATACTACATTTGATTCCACTTAACATACCAAATTTGTTAAGTGAGAATCTCATTTTCAAATCATATCACATTTGAATCAATTTAAATACTAAATTTGTTAAGTGAGAATCTCAATCTCAAATCATATCACATTTGATTCCCACTTAGCATACCCAATTTGTTAAGTGAGAATCTCATTTTCAAATCATATCACATTTGATTCACACTTAACATACCAAATTTGTTAAGTGAGAATCACATTTTCAAATCATATCACATTTGATTCCAGTTAACATACCAAATTTGTTAAGTGAGAGTCCTATTTTCAAACACAAAACACATCACATTTGGCTTCCACTTAACATTCCAAGGGAGTCTCATTTTTAAAATCAAACAAACACATATCAATCACATTTAATTTTTTACTTAACATACCAAATTTGTTAAGTAAGATGCCCCACTTTCAAATCAAATCAACATGTATCACACACATAATCAATCACCACAAGCAAAGATGTTTTCACAAAATTTTCAAAACATATAATCAAAATCTTTCCTTAGCATACCTAAATTTATTGAGTAAAGTTTTTCAAAATTAAAATTTTCAAAGAAGATAACAACACAAATATCTTCAAACATATGAACCCATCCAACCTACTTAAATTGGTTGAGTATGGGTTCTAAATCAAAAATTATATGGCAAAGACTCTCCTCACATATCAAAATCTCTCCAATGATCCCCACTTGTCATAATTAAATTTGTTGAGTGTGGGTTCAAATTTCTAAATCAAGTCTAGAAATTATTTATGAAGCTGAATACCAAGGTAAGAGACTGATTCAATTATGTTTTCAACAAATGTAGAGTTTCAACCTAGTCATTTTCTATTTAGCTCAGTTTAGTACACATGGCTCCAGCAAGTTTGTGTTCTCCTTCCCGTCCAGTGTTGACTTGGACCTAGATCAGGCCAAGCTCACCTCATCCACTGTGCATCTGATTCAGTTTGGTCATAGATTCGAGGTTGCGTGGGTTAATTGTGAGGGGATGGTCCTCACCATAGTCAGTTGGTAGGAGGTGACGGGGCAGACGCCACTTATTCGCCTTGACATGCCTTCTGACTCTGAGTTTCCTCCACTAAAGAGGAAGGCAGTAGAGGTCCCCACAGTGAGAGCAACTTCTCCAACATGATCAATTCCAGTTCTAGTGAGTAGTTCCCCTGTATGTTCCATCAATTGTTCATCTTATTGCCCCGACGAGGGCTGACACCTCCTTGTTGGTACCCTCAAAGGGGAATGCTATCTTGGTCTCTGAGATAGTCTCCCCTACCTTCGAGGAAGGTTCCAGCTCACCACCTTTCACTCATTTACTCTGCAATTTCCGGAAGGTTAAGCAAAATTATGAGCGAGCAGCTGTAGAGGTAGAGGTATCATCCCAAGTTACAGAGGAGGATTCACCCCAGGAGGTCTCTCCCTTACATAGTGGCAGTAGATTGTATCCCCTCTCAGGGTCAAATGGAGAGGAGGATTATAGGAGGATCGCAGCACATTGCCTCCACCACCAGCTTATTATGAGGCACCAGCTAGGAAGAGGAGGAAGCCCTATGCTGGATTACATTTAGTTATTCACCAGATAAGTAGAGCCCATAGATGCTCAGAGTATGGTGCATTATTTGAGTTGAGGTCTTTGATCGCTAAGAGTGTCAGGGATCAGATACATAGAGGCCCGAGTGGCAGTGTAGGCAGATAGGAGAGAGAGGAAAAGGTATGCCCGGTAGTGGCGCCTCTCGTGGATTTCCAGTTGCTACCGGACCATATATCGATAGTATAGTACTCATGAGCACAGTCAGTCATAGGAGGAGAGCTCTTGCTGAGTGGCAGTCAGTGTCTCCACCACACTACACCGCTCATCATCTACCTTCACCATTACATGTTATAGCATCCCCTATGCTGGCTAAGGCATAGAAGACAGTATCAGGGGAGAAGAAAGCCCCATTCATGATCCTATTATGGCCTCATGGTCCTATTCCATCAACTCCACCCATTGAGGTGAGGTTGAGCTCTCCTTGTCTACCTTCTACTTCAACTGTGGTGAAGAAGGAAAGGCAACCCAAGAGCATCTTGGTCATTCCACCACCTCCACTACAATTGGAAGTAGTAGTAACAGAGGTAGGAGAGGCTTTTGTCCTATGGTAGTAGATCCCCCTAGAGATAGCATTCCACCGATAGTGAGCAGTCAAGAGCTTGTATCTTCTTGTGAGCATAGTCCTCCTAGAGATGAAACTCAAGTGGCAAGCAGTGATCAGTGAACATAGCCCTACCACCGGTCAGCCGTGAGTGTTTGTACCGGCACAGTTAGATCATTCCTTGGATGACATTCTAGCACAATATTTTACAGAGAAGAGAGAAATCCAAGGAAGTGATCGGTCCGATTATGAGGAGGGAAAGGTTAGTTTTGACCCTGATGATGATGATATGTTGGAGGACTCTATTGAAGTCCACATGGTTGATACTAGGAGCTCCTTCCATAGATACCAATAGAGTCAGGAAGGTATTGTGGTTGAAGATGATACCATCCATTCAACTCAGCACCTCCTCCACCAGCTTAGATAGAGAGATGATCATATTGAAAAGATAGGGAAGAAAATTGAGGAATTGATGGTAGTAGTTTTAGCAATGCAGAACTCAACCCCAGTTTCACAGCCTTCTCCATAGTAGCCGACAGAGTATAGTTGGCACATACCTCAGATCATCCTAGATGCATTCCCATAGAGGAAGACAATGGTAGCTTGAATAGCAAGGTGGTGGATAGTACCTCCATGCATGAGAAAGATATCAAACACATGGTGGAACAACATGTGAGGGAAGCATTGGTGTAAGCCCGATGTGGCTCATCTATTCCAAATTAGTAGACCCTACCCGGAGGAATTTGATGCAACCCAATATCCTAAGGGTTTCATTCCTCCTTCTTTCAAAATCTTTAATGGAAGTGGGAACCCTCACCAACATATTGAACATTTCAGGATCGATTGCTGCAATGCCGGTGGTAGTGATTCCCTTCTTTTTATATTATTTGTTAGCAGTTTAGCAAGTGTTGTGTTTGATTGGTATGTCGAATTGCCCAATGGTTCAACAAAGACATTTCTTAAGTTAGAGCCCCTCTTCATCAAGATGTTTGTTGGAGCGCATCAATGGGTTACTATAGGCAATCTTGCTGATTACATTCTCAGGTGGTGAAACTTGAGTATAAAATATGATCCATAGATGTCTGAACAGCATGTCATAGAGATTCCCCTGAAAAACATTCATAATCTAGTTGCTTTCATGCTTAAGATTTTTATAATCAAAACCTTTGAGAAATTAATCAACAAGGTAGCTTGTCTACAAGAGGAAGCTAAATAGTTGCCTTTCCAGGACCAGTTAGCCAAGCCCAAATCTCACAGGACATTTGAGAAGAATCCAAGGGTAGTCAGTTGATAAAGGGAAGCGACAGAGTTGGTTAGATAGGGCTCGAGCTCGTCCTCCCACCACCACCTGTCATTATCTGTCCACTTAGGTTGCCACAATAACCACCACCACCACCTCCTCATCGATCCTCAAGAGTATTCTTACCCACCCAGCTATTTTACTTACTCTTATCGATAGATTGAATAAGCCTTATTCATTCAAGAGTGTGGTGTTTATTTTATGTTTGTGTTTGTGTGTTTGTGTGAGGGGACACCATGCAGATCCACAGATGTACTCATTAGGGTGGTTGAATATGACATGAAGGAATAGTATACTATGTCAAGAGATAGAAGTCACTACCCTATAATGGACCTAATCACCTAATGAGGACTCCTAAGGCATGATGGGTCTTCGGATATACCAGAGATTTTTCTCCTACTTTACATAGAAAAATAAAGCAAAGTTTATTTAAACTGGATTTGTTAAGTTCCCTATGGAGGCAAGGCTCCATAATTAATTACAACCTAAGGAAAATGAATCCCTTAAGAATACTCTTGATTAAAGTAGGCGATTATTGTCTCCAAAGAATTAAAAGATAGGACTATCAAAGGATTAGTTGTATTTTTGAAAATCAAGTGGGGAAATCAGAAGAGTTCTTATCATTAAGGAGATAAGTAGGGTGCTCATGATACTAGGAAGCTAGTGATCACTCCAATCTATCCTATGGTTGGGCTTTATCCATTTGAATTTGAGAAGGTTAATTTGTTTGAGTTGAATTTTCATTAAAAGTCTAGGACTTATAGTTCCACAATACAACATTGTAAAAAGACCAAAGAAGTGAGGATTTATGCTTTTAGCCCACACAGGGAAATAACAACTTTAGATCCTAAATCTATGGAGCTTTGACAAGGCCAAAGCACGACCTAAATCTAAGGAAAAAATGGGTATAAGGTTTACCTCCATGAGAGAGGATAAACCACCCGACTACTAGATTTATTACTGCTTGGAGTGGCAGCCAGCTAACTCCTCCTACGCTTTAAATCCATTTAGGAAAGTCATATGCTTTGCAAGATGGTTAGGTTGTTGTTCATTTAGAAAAGAAACTAAGTCCTTAAACACACTCTCTAAGAGACTAGATCATGAAGGGCATGAGTCATGAGTTAAATCTAATGCAAATTTTGTCAAGTTTTATTTGATTTTTAGACCTTTATTTTGACACAGCTATTAGATTTTGTATGCCTAAATGCATGATAAATTAGTTGTGGGCTAAATTAGATGAGAAAGAGGTGTTTTTCCATAAAGGCTCTTACAGGTTAAGCCTTTATTCTCTAGCACAGATGGAAGCTCTCTCTTAGCAAGAGTGAAAGAATATGACATGCATGATATTATACATTCAATCATCCAGCTAAGGGGTTACTAAAAATTTTATTATATTGATTTAATTCCTAAGCTTTTATGTGAGGTTATGAGTTATTTTAAAATTTTAGTTATGAGTTATTAATGGGATAGAAAATTTATTTTTACCTTTGGAGCCTAATAGCATCCAGGCTAGACAGCAATCACCAACCAAAACTATGAAAAAGCATGTTATTTCTAGTGTACAAGCTAAACAAAATATTACACAATTTATAAAGCTATCACAAAAGAATAAAAGGGTGGTAGGGTATCTGACGAAAAGAAAAGTGGGTAGCAAGCTCATATACATCTTGATATAATGAAAGAATAATTACAATTATAAAATGATAAGAGTTATGGGGGTCTTCATTCTTCATCCTCCATTCTTCACTCTTCATCTTTCATTCCTTCATCTTAATTTGCTTCATTTCTTTCTTTCTTTTAGCTTTGATTGAGATGTAACTTACTTCAAAGGTATCACATGATTATAAGACATGATCTTATAACCAATGTTCATCCTTAATCCCCATAACACTTATTCTAATCCTAATGCAAAATTATATTAAAAGTGAAAAAAAGTAAAGCTAGCTACACCTGCAAAATAAATATTACCTGAACACACCATTCAACCCAAGCAATTATAGGAATGATTTAGACTTAGCGCCCCACACAATGGGTAACCAAGTCCACCTATCCTAACTTATGCTATGCTTAGGGGCTAAGCATCCTGCACAGTGAAAAGCATTTATATTTTTATTATAGCAGCCCCTTTAAGCACAACCCCCTCCATAAAATATGATTAAGCTAATATCGGCCTAACATTCAAGCTACACGTATGCATCCTAACATCCAGTCTAAAATAATGCATCACAAAACTAAATATTTATCAAAACATGCACTGCCTTAACATACAGCTAGAAATGATGACTTAGCCTAATGTGCATGTGTTAGAGCTTATGTGGTATGTCCTAACTAGGTTTTAGAGTTATGATTTTCTAAGTATGAGGGATTTAATTAATGAAGGGTTAATTTCTATTTAAGTAGTTTAATAGATTTGAAGATTTTATTTAGTATTTTTTTTTGTTTCATATGACCTACACTTAGCAACTAAATGTTATAAAGAGAAGAAAGGGAGAGGGAGTCTCTCTTTTATCCCTACCTTAAGTCATTTCTAAATTATGCTAATTAATGAATTTCCTTTAGTGAATGATTTATTATGTGTTTTAATTAACCCTAAGTTTAGATTCACTCTAAAGAGCCCTATTCAATAAGGAAGGCATCTTAGGATTAATTAAGATGGATTACTATCACATAGCACACACTCATTCATTTCTTTCTATCATGTTTGCCATGCATATGAATAGTCCTAAGCATACCAATACATTTAATGTAAATTTTAGCACACTTTGATGATGAATGCAAAGAATTGTATCTTGAATTTAAATGTTTTAGTTTCTTAATTGAATTATGTGAATGCATGTTTTTGTTATGTAGAAAAGATGGACTTTTCATCCATTAGCTAAATACACATTCACATGTATAAAAGTTATAAGTGAGTACAATGCCATTATTTTATACACCAAGGGCGTAAGATGCAAGACCTACTTAGGGCTACATAAAGCCTCGCAGTCCCGGGATATCCAGACTAATATACCACTCCTCTTAGATAGATGTAAATGTATGAATAACTATAAAGATAAAAAAATCCATGCAAAAGATTATATTTGATTTATTTGTTTTATGATTCTTTATTCATTATCCACATCACACATGCATATCTATAGGAGTTTTAGTGAGTACGGTGCCATTGTTCTTTACTCCAGTGGCGTAAGGTATAAGACCTACTTAGGGCTACATAAAGTCTCGTAGTCCCTGGATGTCCAAACTAATATACCACTTTCTCAAATACATATGAATGTACAAAAAGAAACATATGAGTAGGGAATCATGCAAGAAATTATATTTGATTTAGTTGATTTATGATTTACGTGTATAATATGAAATTCTTCTATGTCTTAACATGGAAATGCATAGGAATAGATTTAAGCAAGTGTTATGTTCTTTTCAAATGAACTATACACTTACAAATCCTATGTGGATCCATATTAAAGTAGGGAAAGAGAGCTTCATATTACACATCTTATACTATCATCACATGCAAGCTTATAGATATTTGTAATTAACATCACTTCATTTTTTAATAATTGATTTATAGGTTTTGAAAATAGTTTTTGATTTAATAGTGATAATAGCGACTCATATTTTATTTTAAGTCAACCCATGCAGTTTGACATAAAAGAAAGTATTTTATTTAATTAATTTTAAAAGAAATGGATGCATGATTTTATATGGAAAGCAATATTTAGTATGATTGGAAAGAAATAAATGAATGTAAGCACATGATTTCATCTATCCCAATTAATTCTAAGGACAATCAAATTAAATAAGGCTATTTAAAATGCACCAAAATTCCTTAAAGATATTTTAAAATTTGAGTTTGATTTCAATTAAGAAATATGATAAGGATTTTCTAATCCTAAACCACTTCCCCATGTGCATTAATTTTGTTTATTGAAGAAAACTTAAGCTAATTTTATGTTTTAATTAGCTTAAGATATGAATTAATTATCTCTTACCTATATCACCTTAAGTTAATTAACTAATTAATAATAAGCCAACATGATATGCAACAACATTAAAAGTAAATTTGTAATGCTCTCAAAAAATGAAAGGGGCCTAATGCAATTAGCTTATAATTAATAGTTAATTAAGCTTAAGAGATCTCACTTAATTACTTTTATGATTTTTTCACACATGTGAGCTAACCATAATTTCATTATCTCACACTTTGGGTTATTGAACACCCAAAGTCTACCCATTAATTAAGATTGTTTAGATGTGAAGGAAATTTAGATTAAGTGATTAAGTTCATTAATCCATTTTTGATTAAGCATAAACATTTCCAATTAAGGAAATGCAATGGACTAAAGGAAAGAAATCAAGAAATAGGACTTGATCTCATTCCCTAAGCCCTACACTTAATAACTTAGGCTCTGATCTTCATATTTAAGCTTAATTAATTAAGCTACTAATTACCTCATTTATCCTTAATTAGATTAATTCCAAAAAGTGAAGAGAACTTAGGAAGCGAATTAAAAAATATTCCAATCACATTCCCTAAGCTCCCTAACGGTTCAATAGAGGTAGTTAAGCTTAAATAATTAATTAAACCATTGTTCATTACCTAATCATCATTAATTAAATTAGAAGAGTGATTAAGGCTTAAACATCCCATCGGCTACGTGGTTAATGCAGTACTTTCCATGTGGCACGATGGGATTGGTTATTTAAGTCATCACATTATTAAAGAGTCAGGGTGGTGGGCGATTTTCTCGGACCATCGATCTAAGATCGATGACCGGGGATAACTTACGGTTTAGGCTAAGAATCACAGCGGATCTAGCATTCTCTAATCATAGTCGTCCATTCCAATCTCATGGAACGGACAACACATGATCTTTCTCCTTTGCGAGCGAACAAAGATGAACATCATTTGTCTTTCCTCGTTCAATCTAGCTCAGCCGAGCTCAGATTGGGATCAAAGTGATCCCACACTTTTGAAAGGAGGGGGGATGCAAATCCAACAGTCAAAATTACATGGGATTACAATTCCCTTCGAAAAAGACCAACTGAAAATTACTTATAGCTATGGTTTTGAACAATTACCTCAATAGAGGCTATCACCGGTGCTTCCAATGATAGAGGTAGCTTCGTCTAGTAGAGAAGAAGCCCTATTGAAGAAATCCAGCCTTGGTTTGAAGTGGACTGCTTGGTCAACCAAGCTCCTCTTCAATTGTGATTGATCCTGATCATAGTTGCACTTCTCGTGGCTTTCAGGCTTGGGAAATCATTCGATTGAGCTCAACAAGGTGTGGTGATGGTGTGGGTATAAGGAATTTGGGTTTGGTGATGTGAGGAAGGAGTATTGCTTGGAATGGGGATGCCCTGTCTCAGCTTTGAACATAGAGGAGAAATGTTGATCGAGAGAGCTTGGAGAGGCATTGGGAAAGCTCTGTGAAAATTCAAAATCACTCTAGGGTTAAATGAGATTGAATTCTATGCAAAATGAATCAAATTGAGGGAGTTTATCTCTCAATTGAGCCAAGTGAATGGGCGGGATCACTCCCACGAATTTTGCATTTCACCACCATCAAGTCGTCGAAGGGGTTGCCATCAATTTGAGGTGGCACGCCATGAGTGGCCAAAGCCATGTCAGGGGTCTCATGGCTTCATATGGGCAGGTGGGGAGGATTTGGTTCTCCTTGCACCCGTCGGGTTTGGCCATGGATGGGGGAAAGTGAGCTTAGCTTGGTGAGTTCCCTTTGGTTTAAGGCAAGTTCTAGGGTGCTTAGAGTGGGTTAGTTAGCTCTAGGGATACCTCATTTGGTAAAAGGAAGGCCGCCATGGGGAGTGCAAAATGGATTTTGCCACTTAAGGTAGGAATCCAATGTGGGAGCTTTGTCCATTGGGTAGTCAACTTGAGATGAGTTTGTTTAGTTTTTGGGTTAACTTGGGAGTGGCCTAAGGCTGGTTTGGGGTATGCGTTGGTCGGCCAATAGGATTCCATGGCTTGGTTTTGGGTGACATGAGCTCATTCGGTCAAATGGGTTCATTTGGGTTAAGTTGGATTGGGTTGACCAATTGGTCAAATTAGGTCAAGCCAAGACTTGGGTTAGGTTCATATGATAAATTGGGATGTTTTGGTTCAACTAATTTGGATTGTTTTGGCTTAGGTTTGAATTTGACTCATTTGGATTCAAAAAGGTCAAATTGGTCAAGTTGACCAGTTTGACCATTTTGACCAAATTGGGTTGGGTTAGGTGTGGAGTCAAGTTCAATTGGTTGATTGAAGATGATTATAGGCTTTGGTTTGATTTAATTTGGAATTAATTTGGATTTTGATGAATGTGACATTTTAGGTCAATTTGGGCTAGTTTGGGTCAAGTTGACCAATTGGTCAATTTGGGCTCAATTATGGCTTTGGTCAAGTTCAATCATTGACCATAGATGGGTTTGGATCAATAGTTTCAATCAATTTGGCATATGTTAGATTTTGACTAATTTGGGTTTCATTTGGGTTATGTGTTGACTTAGTCAAAGGTTAGGTTTGACTTGGTTTTACCCAATTCAATGTGGTTAATCACCCCATGATGATTGTTGATCATGATTGAGGTTTAGGTGGGCTTGGTTCAATCCAATTTGGGTTGGATTAGAATTTGTCTCAAAAAGGTCCTTTAAGTCACTTTGGGTGAAGTGAGCCTAAATGGGTCAATTGGCTTGATCAAGGCTTGATTCAATTTAGGTTGAGCTCACATATAAGTTTAGGATTGAAATGTAAATCCAATTGCACTTGGTCTGGAGCCAAATGAGTTTTGGTTCATATGATAATTTTAAGTCATAAAGGTTGACTTGGGCTTGATTTGGGTTAACTTGGTTTTGGCTTGATAATGGTGGTTTATGTTTATATTTGGATCCATGATTGAGAGAATGATTCAATCATGAAGAAATCCATAAGTTTTGAGTTGATTTGGATTACATTTAGCCAAGTCCAATAGTTTGGCTAAAAGGGTTAAAGTTATGAATTTGGTTTGATTTGAGTTTGGTTTTGGTCGTTTGAATTTATATTCCATTTATATTTGTGAATATAAATGAAGATATAAATGGGTCATGAGAAAAGCACTTGAGTTTAGAGTGATTTGAAAGCAAATTTGATTAAGCTTAGGGATGTAGGTTGAAAAAGGCTAAGTTAAGTTTTGATTTAGTTTGATATATTTTTGGTCATTGGATGGTGGTTTCATATATATTTATGAATATAAATGAAGGAATAATAAATTTATAAAGAAATCAACCAAGTTTGAGTTGGTCTGAAAGAATTTTGGCTTAGCATATGAAGGTGGCTCATATGGCTTAGGAAGAGATTTTGGGAATTTGGAATTTGGGGTTGATCATAGATTTCAATCATTTGGAATCTAGAATTGACTTATGATTTGGAATTTGATTTGAGATTAAATTTGATAATTTGAGAAAATCAATTGGGTTGGGGTTGATTTGGATTTGGTTAAGGCTAAGTCCATAAGATAAAATCAAAAGGACTTAGGATGGGATTTCGAGTTTAAATTTAGTGATGGATTTCAATCATTGGATAGTTGGATTTGATTTTGGAATTTAAATTTGAATTTGAGGTTTTATTTGAAAGAAGGAAGCAAGGATTGGGTTTAAGCTATAGGGTAGGCAAGTCTTCCTAAATATCTAAGGAACAACCTATTCCTTTGGCTAACTCTTCTAAGTCTCTACAGTTAGGTTAAGTGTTCACCCAATCACTAGAAGTGTCTTAAGGCTAAGAAACTCTTAGTGTCTTGTTGATCTCATTTTTAGAATGAGTTCTCAACTCCTCCATCTTAGACATAGGACTCCTCTTAGACTTTAAGAGATCCTTAATCCTAAGGCACATTTAGTGATTAGGTAGACACTCAACCTAACCCTAGAGACATAGAAGAGTTAGCCATCGGAGTAAGTCATGCCTTAGGGGTGTTAGGAAAATCTGCCTACCGTTTAGCTTGAACCACTTTCTTTACTTCCTTCTTTCAAGTCAAACTCCAAATCAAATCAACATGAAATCGAAATTAATTTTAGCCTAATTGATTTCTCCTAACTCAAATAAATTCCATAGGATTGAAACCCATGATTGAAATTCAAAATTCCAAATATTTCCTTCTTAAGTCCTGAATCCTCTCTTAAGGACTTAGCCTAAAAAATCATCTTCAAATCATTTCAAATTCATGAAATTTTCTCATAACTCATTTATATTCTCATTTATATTCACATATATAAATGAAATATAAATTTAAATCAATCAAATCAAATCCAAAATTCAAATTCTAGTTCAAAATCCATCTTAAGTCCTTAATTCCCTCTTAAGGGCTTAGCTTAAATCATATTCAAATCAATTAAAATTCATAAAATTTTCTCACAACTCATCTATATTCTCATTTATATTCACATATATAAATGAAATATAATTTCAAATCAATCAAACTAAATCCAAAATTCAAGATCAATTCACAAATCTTTCCTAAGTCACCATGATCCTCTCTTAAGAACTTAGCCTAGATCAAAATCACTTCAAACTCATGAAATTTTCTCATGACCATTTATATTCTCATTTATATTCACATATATAAATGAAATATAAATTCAAACAACCAAAATCAACTCCAAAATTCAAGTTCAAATTTAATCAAAATCTAACCTAAGCCTTTCAAGTCAAATTCTTGAACTTAGCCAAATCAACTTCAAATCAAGCCAAACCCTTGATTTTCCTTCATGATTCAATCAATCCTTCAATCATGAATCCAAATATAAATACAAACTTCAATCACTTAACCAAAACTCAATTCAAAAAATCAAGCCAAAATCCATTTCATGTTCACCCGTTGAACTTGAAATTGCCAAATAAATCAAAACCCATTTGACTTCAAACCACTTGCAAATAGATTTATGTTTCAATCATAAGTCTATATGTGAGTTCAATAAAACTCAAATCAAGCTTTGACCAAGCCATTTGACCCACTTAGGCTCACTTGACCCAAAGTGACCTAAAGTACTCTTATGAGCCAAATTCTAATCATAACTAAATTGGATTGAATCAAACTCACCCAAGCCCCTCATAATGATCAACAATCATCATGAGATGATCAATCACTCAAATTGGGTCAAACAATGTTAAACCTAAGGGTTGACCAAGTCAACACTTAACCAAAATGAAACCCAACATAGACAAATTCTATCATAGGCCAAATTGATTGAAACTAAAGATCTAAGTTCATTCATGATCAATGTTTGAATTTCACTAAGTCAACATTTGAGCATAACCTAGCCCAATTGGCCACTTGACCCAAGTTGACCCAACTTGACCCAACTTGACCTAAAAAGTCAAAATGTGTCAAAACTTGATCTGAGCCAAATTGATTGAAACTAATGGGTCAAGTTCATTCTAAATCACATAGTAAACTTGACCAAAGCCCCAATTGGCCAACTAGACCTAACTTAGCCCAATTGACCTTGAACCCAACTTGACCTAAAGAGTCATATTGAGCCAAATTAAAATTTAACCAAAATTGATTGGAAACAAAGATACCAATCCACTTCATATGACCAACCAAACCTAAACCTACCCATGACCTAGCTCGAATAGGTCAAATGGGTAAAATTGGTCAACTTGACCCATTTGACCTAAATGAACTACATTGAACTAAATTCAATTCTAAACAAAATTGGATCAAACCAAAGCCACCAAAATATTTCAAATGGTCATTTGAACTTGACCCAACCCATGGTTTGATCCAATTTGACTACTTGGTCAACTTGACCCAAGTTGCCCCATTTTGACCTAAATGGGTCAACATGAGCCAAATCACATCAAACAAACTAAATTCAGTGAAACTTGGCCAAACCTAGTTTCTCATCATGTCAAACATACCCAAACTGAAAGCAAGGTAAAATGACCATTTTACCTCTAGGCCATAGGGTAAATTTTGGCCAATTCCACTTCGAATTTGGTCAAATCCTCTTCATACCCACTTAGCACTCTCCTAGTGGATCAAGTGAACACTAGGGAGTGTGGTGCACCCAACCCAATGGGTTTGGGTTAGCCCAACCTAGCCCAATGGCCAAATCGAGCACATGCTTTGAAATGGCCACATGCGAATCTTCCTTACACTCAATTTGAGCACATGCCCACTTCACCATTCCACTCCCTAGCCAAAACCGAATTCAAGGACATCCTAAATGGCCTAACCAACTCAGTGTATGAGCTCAATTAGATCAAAATGGCAAGGAGGCTTGCAGCCATCTGATTTCCAAAGGCGGAGATATACTCCCTATAATTTGATTTCATTTCAACTATCCCTCATTCGATTGAAGCCTAGGATGCCAGAGGAGCTTTTGCCAAGTGATCCCAAGCATACTAGAGTGAAATCAACCAGGGGGTCCATAGAAGCATCCACTCAACCTCAAGAGCTCAAACCTTCAACAGAGTTTCATCTTAACTAGACGAAGCTTCTCCAAGGGAGCCCAACGTTGGTGATCACCTCAAGTGAGGTTAGCCATTTTTTTGAGCTTAATTTCAATGTGTGTTGGTCATTTGTAAAAGAAATTTTAATCCCATGGAATTTTAGTTGTTAGATGTGCTTGCCATTAGGTTTAGATGATGTGGGCTAAATTTTAGCCCAATCCAAGCTCAATCAAGCTCGGATATTACCCTAGAACATGAACAACCTCCATTGCTCACAAGGGATAATAGGGATGGATCTCTGGCCATCCATCCGTGCATTTTGGATGGATGATCGAGATTAAAATGCATAATACCTTCATTTTTCTCCCTTAGATCCGCGGCTTTAATCTCAGTCGTCCAATCCTTGATCGGATGATTAAGGAGAAAGCACGTAGCACCACCGCCACGTGGTGCTACGATGTGATGAGTTAAATACCCAATCCCATCGTGCCACGTGCAAAGTGCATTCCACATCAATAGCACATGGCATAGACGGGATTAATAATATAATTATGGTTTAAATAATTCCTAATTAATTACCAAACCTTCTAAAATTTATATCTAAGTGTAGAAAATAAAAAAAAAATGAAATAAATTGCATATGAAAGAAAATTGAACATAAAATATTCTATAATTAATTTCAATAGATTTTGAGTAGTATTATTCTCTAAATTTGGGTTTAATTGGAAATATTACTTTGCTAATTACCCTTTAATTACTCTTTTAACTAATCCTAAACTTTTTGTGCTTAATTAGTGGGGTGACTACTACCTCTCTTAATTTTCTTGGGATTTACTGGTGGCTTAATTAGGGGAATTGCTAATTCATTCCTTAATTACTCCCTTAATATAATTAAGCTTAATTTAGGGTATAATTAGTGGTTTAACCCTTTGATTGAGTCAATTTAGTTTTAATAAAGTGAATGTGAGGTTCAGGGAATAATTTTGGGATACTTTCCTTGACATATTCCCTAAACCCCCTTTTCTTCCTTAATCCATCCTTAATTATGGGTTATTTCACTAATTATCCCCTTAATTAATTTTATAAAATTCTAAAACCTTCCAAAACTTAATTAATATATCTTGGATAGATGCTTAGCCGTTCAAGAGCCTAAGTATATTAAAGAAATTAAAACCCAACTTATATGTGTGAGAGGGGTTATGAAATTACTTAAGTTATAATCCCTTAGTTTAATTAATCATTAATTATAAGCCAAATTGCATTAGGCCTTTTCTTCCTAGGTGCATTGCAAATTTAAGTTCTTTGTGAGGTTTTATGTCATCTCATTTGCTCATAATTATTTTATTAAATATACTAAGGTGGTATAGGTAAGGGGTAATTAATGCACTTAATTCATACCTTAACCTAATAAAAATATAAAAAGGATCTAATCATAAAAAAATTAAACTCAAATATCATACACATGTTAGAATGGGTTAAGAATAACAAACTCACATCACATTTCTTAAATTAAATCAAACTCAAAATAAAACCAAACCTTCTTTAAAAATAATTTGATTTGCTTTAAGCTTTTTTATTTCATAAGACTGTCTTTAGGAATTAAATAGGGTGAATGTGTTTACATGCTTTCACCATTTTAGTTCATTCCCGACATGCTAAATGTGTATGTCAGATGAATTTTATGCATTCATTCTTTTCAAAAGTGAAAATGTCAAATTGTTTTGACTAAAATAGAAATATGAGTGGCCATTATCACTATCAAATTCAAATTATTTTCAAAATATACGAATCCATTATCAAAACTAAAAGTGTGTTACTTATATTTTATTTATGAGCTTGCATGTGTGTAAAATATAAGGATGTGCTTGGTGTAGTCTTCCTTCTCCCCTCTTTTAGTATAGTTTTGATAAGATTTGGTAAAGTGTTTAGTTCATTTCAAGAGAATCTAACACTTACCTAATTCCATCTCCTATTCATTCCTATACTATTACTTAAGAAGGATACCTACACTTGTACATATAAATTGCATAAACAAAAATAAATCAACCAACACGAACTTTTGCATTCTTTCTTTTCCATTTATTTGTTTTGTACATATGCTTTTATTTAAGAAAGTGGTATATTGGTATGGATAACCCTGAGGTTGTGAGGCTTTAACTAGCCCTAAGTAGCTCTTGTACCTTACACCCTTGGTTAACAATGACATCGTACTCACTTATACCTTTCATACATTCATGTGTTCATATGAAAATTGGATAAGAAACCCTTTTTTACTTAATGAAAATCATGCATCTTAAGCATTCAAATTTTTTTAAGTAAACTACTTATCATTTATTATAAAGTGTGCTTAACATTGTCATTTGTATGTATAGATATTCTTAGGAATCATCCATATTTATGTTATACATGTTGGGAAGGGAAGTGAAGTGTGTTTTGTGAATTTAGTTCACTTTATTTAATCTTAAAATATCTTTATTTTGAATAGGTTTGTTTAGAATTTATAACAACTTAGGATTAAAAAAAATAAAAAAATTCATAAATAAAACTAAACATAAATCTACTTTAGAAATTACTTAAGGTAGGGAAGGAAAGAGAAGTTCTCTTCTCTGTTCCCTCTCTTTAAAACTTAGTAATTAATTGTAGAATTCATTCAAACTAAATAAAAATACAAAATAAAATCAACCTAAATCAGTAAAATAACTTAAATTAAACCATCCTCTAAGTTGAACACTTTCACATTTATAAAATATAAACCCTAAATCCATAGTTAAGCGTACCACACAAACCTTCTAAGCAACACACATTTAGACTAAGTCACCACTTCTAGCTTTAGGTTAGGGCAGTGCATGGTTTGATGTTTGCTTTTGTTTTGTGATATATGTTTTAGTCTAGATATTATGGTGAATGTGTGTAGAATGAATGATAAGATGATTTAGTCCAATCATTATTTTCTGCAAGGGATTGTGCTTAAAGGCCGCTGTAATAAATAAAAATATAAATATTTTTTGTTGTGCTGGTGCTTATACCCCTAAACATAGTCCAATAGGCCAGGTAGTCTTAGTCACCCATGTATGGGGTAATAAGTCCAATATACATGCTTGGGATTTGTGTGGTTTGTTTAGCTAATCTCTATTTTGTAGGTGTTAGCTAGATTTACTTTTCCTTTTCATGTAATTTTTGTAATTAGGATTTTAGAATGATTGTTATGGGGATTAGGATGAGCATTGGTCATAAGATCTTATCTTATGTACCATGTGAAGCCTTGGAACAATCACCTTCCAACCATCCAGAAGAAAGAACCAAGAAGAAAGAAGAAAAGAAGAAGAAAGAAGAAATGAAGAAATGAAGAAATGAAGCTTGAAGGACCCCATAACAATGAATTCCTTGCTTAAATTGTACTTAATTCATTTTATGATCTAAGTTATATAAGGGTAGAGCTCCGCTACCCAATTTGTTCCCGAGTTTGTGCGGTGGTGCCCGACCACAAATGGCCACTTATTCTTTCACGTTAGCTTTATAAATTTATTTGATAATTTATTTAGCTTGTGCATTAAGATGACATCCTTTTCCTAGTTTCTTCCTTGCTTGATGTATGGCCTGGATGTGGATTATACTCTTAGGAAAAAATAAATCTTCTACCAAATTTAACAATTCAAAATTAAAAATAAAGAACTCATAACCTCATCTAAAGTTTAGGCTAAAATTTAGATAAAAGAATTAACAACCCCTTAGTTGGATGAGTATTTCTTTTATAATATCATTTACAAATGCATATTATTTTCAGTCTTGATCGGAGGGCTTCCACCTTTTCAAGAGAAATTTGGCTTGACCTCTGAGAGTCATGGCGGAAACACACCTCCTCCCTTCTCGCTGATTTTGGCCAATAATCTTACTTCTCATGCATTAGGCATATGAATCCTATAAGCCTGAGTCAAATGATTGTCCAAAAATGAAAATAAAATGTAATATAATTTGCATTAGATTTAGGTCATTTGAAGCATGCCCTTATATGATCTAGTCTTAGCTATCTTGCATAAAGCATATGACTTGCCTACATGAATTTAAAAATCGTAAGAGTTAGTTGGCAGCCACCCCCAGGCGTTGTAAGTCCAAGCAGTCAAGTAGTTTGTCCTCTCTTGTGGAGGCAAACCAAATACCCATTTTCACGCCAAAGTTCCCTAGATTTAGGTTCTATGGTTGCTTCTCCCTTCTATGGGCCATAAGCATAAATCTTCACCTCTCAGGCATTTTCATAATCTTGTGTTATGGGATCATAAGCCTTAAACTTCCAATAAAAATTCAACTCAAATGAATAATTCAATTTCAAAAATATAAAGCCCAACCATAGGATAGTTTGAGATGTTCGCTAAATTTTCTAGCATCGTGAGCATCTCCTGCTTATCTTCTTTTGGCTTTGATAATAATTCCCTCTCTTTGATCAATCCCATTTGATCTTCTGAAATAAACTAATCGATTGATAGTCTTACCTATTAAAATCTTTGGAAACACCGATCATTTACCTTAATCGAGAGTATTCCTAAAGGATCTCATTCCTTAGGATGGAATTAACTTTGAGGGCTTGCCCCTATAGGGAACTTAACAAAGCCGATTTAAAATAAATCTTACTTTTCTTTTTCATGTAAAGTAAAGGAAGAATCTTTTCTACACATGCATACCCATTGTCCTTAGAAGTCCTTGTTAAGGTGATTAGGTCCATTGTAGGGTGGTGACTTCTATTTTTAGAGATAGCACACCTCTCCTTAATGTCATACCCGATCTCTCTCAATAAGAACATTTGTGGATCTACGTGGTGTTAAAAATTACATAAAAATAAAAGAAGTATATTTCAATCTTCATTTTATCCTGCATAGGATGAAGATGGAAGTTTATTTCTATTCTTAAGAAATTCTCTCTTACAAAAAAATTTCACCGCATGTCTATAAGAGTCTTAGACCTATGATGAGGAAGTTGAAATCTCACTCCAAAAGTGAGGTCAATAAAGAGGGAGGTAGTTAGGAAGATCTTTAAGAATCTCTTAAAGAAGCATGATTTCCAGCTATCATAGCCCATGAGGTCGGAGGAAGTGGGCGAGAGACATGGTCCAAACTATTGTCCTTACCACAACATGTTAGGCCAAGTCTTAGAAGATTGCATTACCTTTAAGGACTGGCTTGAGCATAGCTACAAGTCGAGTGCCATCATCATCCCCAAAGAATACCTATTGGAATAACCTTCTAGTTATATTAGAGTAATTCTCGGGGATACATGTGATCCTCTTAAGACAAAAGAAGGTTGGGATATCTCCTTATCCCGAACCTCCAAAAAAATCATTTTTAATATTAGGAAACTACCCTTAAAGGTGCTCAAACCTCCAACTCTAAAGAAAGTTTGCAAGTTGCTAAGGACAACTTGAGGGACGTAGGAGCCCAGCAGTAGCAGCGACAACCTCCACTTGCTTGGGATAGTATAGTAGCATAACCACCAACCAATTCTAGAACTCTTTCCATAGTTACAGTTACAGTTCCTCCAGTCAGCTCTTCTTCTAGAAGCCAGATCATATCATTGGAGGGGGGTGCCAAATCCCTCACCCCACTTACTTTACTTGATATTTACTTTGTACCTCCATCCAAATCTATGAAATCAATGAAAAAATTGATTTCACTTACATTTGTGTCACTTCTAATGATCTTCCTAAGTTAATTCCTATAGAAAGCTCTCTGAGTCTAATTAATAATAACTCTAGTTTGATCATTCCCCTTATGATTTAGAAATGGATTATCCATTCTTGAATCACTCAGGTTCGCCCATTAAGATTGATTTACAATCAACTCACTCCGATGATCTTATAGGAGAAATTGTAGGTGAACCAGAAGAGTAGGTAGAACTTTCTACTAAACCATCTCATGAAGTCACTAAACTCACCCTCTGTAATGGAAAAGTTCTACCTCCTAGGGTAACACCTCAGGATAAGGGTAACCAAGTCATTGGTTCTAGCGATCAAGTAGTCCCTCCACAGAATGCTCTACCTATGGATATGCTTGTGAAGGACCAGCCCAGAGTTGACTATAATATCCTCGCTCATCTGAGAAAGTTACCAACTAAGCTAAGCATATATGATGCCTTTGTCTTATCCAAAGAGATGAGGGATCATTGATCAAAGCCCTTCTCGATCCAAAAATATGCTTAGCTCAGTTGACCATTATTTGAGAGGAGGCATGTTATTTAAGAGAAGACCATGGAGTTACATTCACCGATGAAGACCTTCTTTTGGGGACAATCAATCACAATTGTTCCCTCTACATCACAATGGATATGGTTAGATTTAGACTCTCCAGAGTGTTAGTGATCTAGGTGCATTAGTGAACATTATGAATCTAAAGACCCTTGCCTACCGGAGGATTGACATTTTCAAACTCTGAGGATTGAATGATGTTGAGAGGATTCAATGAGCAAGGCAAGAGAATAGTCTAGAAGATAGATGCCAAATTCTACATAATTGATTCAGATACATCTAGCACTACTTTGCTAGATAGGCCTTGGATACATGAGAATAAGATGGTTCCATCCTCTCTACTTCAATGCATCAAATTTTGAAGAGGTGAAATTGAATACTGTGTCAAAGGAGTCTTGAAGCCATTTTCAATTAGAGAGGTTAAGATATATGAGGATGCGACCTACTATATTTCTCAAAATCAGAAAGTCTATTCTTGAGAACTTGGTCAATATTCAATAATAACAGAAAAAGAAAAGAAAAATGAAAAAGAAAATGAAAAAGAAAAAGAAAAGAAAATGAAAAAAATAAGTGACCGAGAAATAGTCATTGAGGAAGAAATAGAGTCTAAAGTTAGATTCCACCCATAGTTTGTTTCTCCATATGAACACATAGGTAGGATGACTCAACCCCCACTAGATAGAGGAAGACATAGATCCAGAAGCAGTTCTAGAGGTAGAAGACCTTCTTGTTGGTGGCCAGCTAGTAGGAGCTATGTTCCAGCTCATAGGTGTACCCCTACTATCCATATAGACTTGGAATCCAGTTTGGTGGATGAGTCTCATGTGATTAGCACACCAATCAACCCCTCTGGAGCCTTTAGAGGTAACATTTGAGCCAGATAGTGATGAAGACTATTCCTCCAACCAAAGCATGAATGTATCCGAGTCAGTACTATATAGAACAGTCAAGTAGCAGTTGGGAACCTTAGCTCTAACCCAACTTTCCTCTTAGAAAGTTAAGGGTTTGGTAGTTAAGGAGGCCCCCAAGTTATCCACAGATGTCAAGCCAAAAAGGTTTTTTTGGGAGCATCATCCTCAAGTCAGGAAGCCGATGTAGAACTTGAGGATGATTCCTATAAAGATCTAATACAATTAGTTTTTGATTGGTTTTTGCCTTGTGTTATTAATTTATCAATTTAGCAAAGAAGGGATTAATCCCACATACTTAGTCTAAACACAAGCCAAATTACTTTGAAAAGTTATGAGACAACTAAAATAGATATTCACAATCAAGACTAGGACTATGATTTGACGTAGTGGGTCCAGTCGATGATAACAACCATTGCCTAGTCATCACCAATCATTTAGAGTCTGATAGGTTCTTTTCAAATCATTTATTTTTGAGATGTGTCGTGTGTGTATATAGGGGGGGGGGACACTATGTAGATCTAAGGATGTATTGAAGTGATCGGATACGACATCAAAGAATAGTGCACTATCTCAAAAGATAGAAATCACTACCCTACATTAGATCTAATCACCTAATAAGAACTCATAAGGCATGATGGGTCTTCGAATATACCAGAGATTTTTCCCTTGCTATACATGGGTAAATAAAGCAGGATTTATTTAAACTAGGTTATGAAGTTCTCTATGGGGGCAAGCCCTCATAGTTAATTACATCCTAAGGAAGGTGAATTCCTTAGGAATACTCTCGATTAAAGTAGTTAATTTTTGTCTGCAAAGAATTCAAAGATAGGACTATCAATAAAGTGGCTATATTTGAAAAATCAAGTAGGATAAATCAAAAGGAGAGACATATTATTAAAGCCAAAAGGAGATGAGTAAGGGGTGCTCACGATACTAGGAAACCTAGTGAACATCTCAAACTATCCTATGACTAGGCTTTATATATTTGAGATTGAGGGGGGTTATGTATTTGAGTTAAAATTTTATTAGAAAATTAAGACTTATGATTCCCCAACACAAGATTATGGAAATGCCTAAGAGGCAAGGATTTGTGCTTGTAGCCCGAGGGGAAACAACAACCTTAAATCCTAAATATAGGTAGCTTTAGCGAGGGCCAAAGCATTACCTAAATCTAAGGCAAAATGGGTATATTATTTACCAACACAAGAGAGGGTAAACCAACCAACTGCTGGACTTATAACTGCCTGGAGTGGCAGCCAGCTAACTCTTCCTACATTTTAAAACCATGTAGTTAAGTCACATGTTTTGTAATATGATTATGATGTAATTGTTTAGAAAGAAACTAAAATCCTTAAACCTACTCCCTAAGAGACTAGAGCATGAGTGGTATGAGTAATGACTTAGTCTAATGCAAATTTTATCAAATTTTATTTGATTTTGGACTCTTTATTTGACATAGGCTATAGGGTTTTATATACCTAAATGTATGATGAAATAGGATTATTGGCTAAATCAGAGAGAATGAGGTATTTTTCACCACAAGGGATACCTATAAAGGTCAAGTCATCCCCAATCGTGCAAAGATGGAAACCCTCTCTTTGCAAGAGCGAAATAATATGATATGCATGATGTTAAGCATACAACATTCAGCTAAGGGGTTGCTAAATCTTTTAATTATCTTGATTTAATACCTATCCTTTAAATGAGGTTATGAGTTATTTAAAATTTTAGTTATGAGTTATAGTTGGAGTAAAAATTTTATTTTTCCTAAGAGCCTAAACTGATCTAGGCCACACATTAAATCATCATATATGAAGAACCTAGGAAAATGCATGCCATTTCTATTATATAATATAAACAAATCATCAATCAAAGTGAAAGAATAACAGGCCAGTGCGATCAAGAACCATCGTACAACCCAAAAAGAAATGGGTAACTGAGCTCTACCCTTATACAACCCGATATATGAAAGAATAATTACAAATTACAAAATGAAAAGTGTTATGGGGGATCTTCAAGTATTCATGCTCCCTCCATTTCTTCATTTGATTTGCTCCATTTGATTTAGTAGACTTCTAGGCATCACATGGCAACCCAGGATCAAATCTTCTGACGAAAGTTCATCCTTAACCTCAATAACACTTAACCAAATCCCTAATGCATAATTATATTAAAATGAATGGAAAAGTAAATGTAACTATACTGCAAAACATGTGTTAGCTAAACACACCATACAACCCAAGCAGCTATATGAATAATTTGAACTTAGCACCCTACACATGGGTAACCAAGTCCACCTATCCTAATTTAAATTATGCTTTGAGGTTAAGCGACCTACAAAAGAGAGCATTTATATTTATTTTAAGCATCCCTTAAGTACAATATCCTGCAAAAAATATGATTAGTCTAATCATGGCCTAGCATCTAATCCATGAATCATACACCCTAAATTTAGACTACTACAATACATCACAAAACAAATATACAACAGACCATGCATCGCCTTAACATAAAGCTAGAAGTGGTGACTCAATCTAATGTGTGTGTGTTAAGGCTTGTGCGATATGTCATAATTAGGCATTAGAGTTATCATTCTCTAAGTATGAAGGAGATTTAATTATAAAGGATGATTTTACTTTAAATGGTTTAATTGATTTGCAAATTTTACTTAATATTTTCTCTTGTTTCAATTGACCTACACTTAACAACTAAGTGTTATAAAGAGAAGAAAATAGAGGATCACTCTCTTTCATCCCTACTTTAAGTCACACCTAAAGAAGATTAATTAATCAATTCCCTTTAGTGAATGGCTTATTATATGTTTTAAATTAATCCTAAGTTTAGATTTACTTTAAATAAATTCATTCAATAAGAAAGGCATCTTAAGCACATAACACATGATTGTTCATTTGTTTTAATCGTGTATATCATGCATATGATTAAATCTTAATCATAGCTATACATGCAATTTGTATTTTAGCACACTTAAATGATGAATGTGAGCAAATATATTTGGAACTAATATTTCATTTGGTTGAATGATTCTATCATATTAATTTAAAGCTCTATCTAAATTCTTATGCAAAAGCATAAGGAAAGAACCTTAAATCACGTACTAATCAACTCAACCAATTAAACAAAGTATGAATGCATATCTTTTTAATAAAAAATGGCGTCTTCATTCATTAGCTAAGTACACATTCACATGTATAAAAATTTTAAGCAAGTACGTTGCCATTGTTCTGCACCAAGGGAACAAGATAGGAACCTCCTTAGGGCTACTTAAAGCTGTGCATCCCTAGGTTGTGACTAATAAACATGTTATCCTTAGATACATATGGATGTATAAGCAACTATAAGAATAAAAAAACCATGCAAAAGGTGTATTTAATTTGTTTGATTTATTTGTGTGAATGTATTAAAGTTTTATCTAAATTTTAATGTCCAAATGCATAAGAATGAAATCAAGTAGGTACATCACCATTATTTCGCACCAAGGGAATGAGGTAGGAACCTCCTTAGGGCTACTTAAAGTCGTGCGTCCCTGAGATATCCATACTAATATAGCCGCTAACATTCTTACTTATACAAATCAACACATGAATATAAGAAAGAAACTTTACTTCATACACTAAGCTTATATTCACATGCATTTCATATGTATATATTACTAAAGTCACAATATATATGTATATTTATTCATTAATAAACTTTTAAAAATATATTTTAGATTTAATAGTGATACTAGTCATACATATTTTTAATTAAATCAACACAAGCAAATTGATAAAAAAGGAAATCATGTTTATTTGATTAATTTAAAAGAAGTGAATGCATGACTTTAAGTGGCATACAAAATCTAACATGAATGGAAGAAAATAAAACAACACAAGCATGTGATTTCATTCAATCCAACTAATTCATAAGGACAATCATATTAAACAAACTCATTTAAGAAAAACCAAAGTTTCTTAAAGCCATTTTTGATCTTTATGTTTGATTTGATTTAAGAGATGTGAAAGAGGTTCACTAATCTTAATCCCATCCACATATGTTTGAGTTGATTTGATTTAATGAAAGCCAATTAGGTTGATTTTATGGCTTAGTTAGGTTGAGGTATGAATTAATTTAATTAATTAACCCTTACCTATATAACCTTAAGTTAATTAACTAATTAATGATGAGCCAACATGATATGCAATCACAAGAAAAGTAAATTAGCAATGCTCCTAAGGAATGAAAGGGGTCAAATGCAATTGGCTCATAATTAATAGTTAATTAAGCTTTAGGAGCTCACTTAATTACTCTTATAGTTTTCTTACACATGTGAGCTAACCATAATTTCATTAGCTCTCTCTTTAGGTTATGGAACACCCAAAGAGCTGCCCAAGATTGATTAAAGTTATGAATTGGAAAGGATTTTAATTTAATTTGATTAAGCCCTTGATTAATTGATTAAATTCTTTGATAATGTTTTAATTAGAATGATGAAATTAACTTAGGGAAAAGGTTCAAGGAAGAGGCCTCAATCCCAACCCCTAAGTCATTTCAAACACTCAAGTAGGCTCTAAAATAATTAGGTTCCCTCTTATTTTAATTGGTTAATTAAATGGCTAATTATTTACTTAAGCTTTTTAATTAACTTGAAACAAATGAAAAGGCTTAATGAAATGGTTATAAGGAATGAGCCCAAACCACTTACCTAAGACTTCAACTATTAACAGAGGATAATAAGCTTAACTAATTAATTAAACCACTATTAATTTGATTAATTATCATTAATTAAGGTGGGAGAGTAATTAAGGCTTAATCTATTAATTTTCCTAATTAACTATCAAATAAATCCCAAGAAAAATAGAGGAGGCAGAGGTCATCCCCTAAAATTTTTTGAAAAGTTTGATATTAATTGGAGAATTAATCAGAGAGTAATTAAGCTAATTACATTTTTAATTAAACCTTAATTAAGCAAAAATTACTATTCTAATAAAATTAATCATAATTTTAGTGGATCTTATGCTAAAATATCTTCAAAATGAGCCCTTATTTGTATTTTTTGGATTTTTCAAGGATTAGTTATGATTTTAGCAAGATTCATCCTTAAAAATTAATTAAAATAGTCATAATTAACCCTTAATCACGTCAGTGCCATGCACTTTCCATGTGACATGATGAGATTGGGTATTTAAGTTGTCACATCAGGTTGCTGACTCAGATTATGATGGATGCGCTTTTCAGTAGACCATCCAATCTAAGATCAGAAGGCTATAATCAGATCTCATGGTAAAGGGGAGAAATGAGAGGCTCTAAGCATGATCTAATCAGAGCCATTCATTCTAATCACGTAGAAAGAATGGCTCATGATCTATCTCCTACGAATGACGGATGACGAAGCCCATCCACCATGGATCGCTCAATCTGAACTTACTCAAGCTCGGATCCACTCCAAACTCAACCCACACCTTCACGCAAAGGAACCACATGGATCCAACAGCTAAGATGGGTTCAAATGCAACTTCTCTTCAAAAAGGACTAATGAAGTTCTATACAAGGCTCAGTTTTGACAAATTACCTCACCGGAGCTTATGACCGACAGTTCCAACATTTAAGGAAGCTTCGTTTGGTAAAAATGAAGCCTATTGAGCTGCATGAGCTTTGATTTAAAGTAAATTGCTCCCAAGGCAAATCCACGCATGCAGGAGCTTTGGCTTAGATCTAACTTAGACCTCTAATAGCTTGGAAGCTCAAGAGATGGTTTGGTTGGCTTCGATTGGATGCGTTGAAGGTGTGTGTGAGTTTAATTGAAGATTGGTTGAGTGGGGAAGGGGTTTGAATCAAAGGAAGGATGCCCTATTTTGGCTGCACACGGGAATGGAATTCAGATCATGGGAGCTCGGAGAGGCATTGGGGAGGTTCTGAGGAGTTTCAAAATTACTCAGGGAACTCTCATAGTGCAATTTGTGTCAAATCACACTCAAATTGGGGGAGAATACCCCAAAATTGTGCTTGATGGATGGACGGGATGGGCAGGCTTATTTCGCCCAGTTAGCCACCGTCTGGGTGTCAGAGAGGTCATATCCAACTTCATGTGGCTAGACTTGAGTGGAGAAGGCAATGGGAGGCTGCCCAAGGGCTGGTGTGCAAAGACCTCTTAGCTTGAATCCATGGGTTTTCGATTTTGACTTTGGGTGATTTGGCTTCATATGATCAAAATAGGCCCATTTGGGTTAGGTTGGGTTGGGTTGACTAATTGGTCAAATTTGGTCAAACCAAAACTTGGGTTAGGTTTAAATAATGATTTGAAGAGTTTTGGTTCAAGTGGTTTTGAATAATTTGGCTTAAGTTTGATTTTAGCTCATTTAGATTCAAATAGGTCAAATGGGCTAAGTTGACCAATTTGACCAATTTGGGTTGGGTTAGGTGTTGGTTCATGTTAAATTGGTTACTTAAAAATGATTGTAGGCTTTGGTTTAATTTAATTTAGGTTTAATTTGCATTTTGTCCAATTTGACCTTTTAGGTCAATTTGGGTTGGGTTGGGTTGGGTTGACCAATTGGTCAAATTGCACTAAATCATGGCTATGGTCAAGTTCAACAAGTGGTTTGGAATGGACTTGAGCCATTGGTTACAATCAATTTGGATTAAATCATGATTTGACCCATTTTGGCTTTTTAGGCCAATATGGGTCAACTTAGGTCAAATGGCCATTTGGACTTGGTTTGGCTCAATTGAGGGTTTGGTCATGTTCAATCAATGATTATGAGTTGGTTTGGATCAAAAGTTTTAATCAATTTGGTATATGGTAGGTTTTGGCTTGCTTAGGTTTCATTTGGGGTAAAGGTTGACTTAGTCAAAGGACCAAGTTGACTTGGTTTGACCCAATTCAAGGTAGTTGATCACCCTAGGATGATTGTTGGTCATGATATGAGGTTTGGATGGGCTTAGTTCAATCCAATTTGAGTTGGATTAGAATTTGGCTCAAAAAGGTCTTTTAGGTCGCTTTGGGTCAAGTGGACCTAAATGGGTCAATTGGTTTAGTTTTGGCTTGATTCAAGTTTAGTTGAAACTCATATATGGATTTATCATGAAAATATAAATCCAATTGCAATTGGTTTAGAGTCAAATGGATTTTGATTCATATGATAATTTCAAGTCAAAAGGGGTCAACATGGGCTTGACTTGAGTCGACTTGGATTTGGCTTGATAGTTATAGTTTGTGTTTATATTTGGAACAATGATTGAAGGAATGATTGAATAATGAAGAAATTCATGGGTTTTGAGTTGATTTAATATCATTTAGCCAAGTTCAAGAAATTGGCTAAAAGGGCTAAAATTGAGAATTTGATTTGATTTGGGTTTCATTTTGGTTACTTGGATTTATATTTCATTTATATTTGTGAATATAAATGAAGATATAAATGAGTCATGAAAAAAATCACTTGAGTTTGGAATGATTTGGAAGCAAATTTGACCAAATTTAAGGATGTAGGTCAAAAAGGGTTTAAGTAGGGAATTGATCTAGTTTGATTTATTTTTGCTTATTGGAGGGTGCGTTTCATTTATATTTATAAAAATAAATGAAGGAATAATTTATTTATAAAGAAATCAATTTATAAGAAATTAATTGAGTTTTGGTTAATTTGAGTTGAGATTTGATTAACATTATGGACATAGATCCATATGGTTTAAGAAAGATCTTGATTTGGTTTGATTTAGTTTGATTTGATTTGAATGGTTTGAATTTGGATTTCATTTATATTTATGAATATAAATGAAGGAATGATTGATTTATAAGGAAATCCATCAAGTTTGACTTGGTTTAAAGGGAGTTTTGGCTAAGCATATAAAGGTGGTTCATATGGCTTAGGAAGGGATTTTGGAGTTTGAATTTAATCATAAGTTTCAATCATTTAGAGTTGGATTTGATTTGGAATTTGGGTTGGGATTTGATCTAAGATTGAATTTGATATTTGAGAAAATCAATTGAATTGGAGTTGATTTGAATTTGGTTAAGGCTAAGTCCATAAGATAAAATTAAAGGGCTTAGGAGGTTTTGTAATTTGAATTTAATCATGAGTTTAAATCATTTAATTTGGGATTGAATTAATGATTTTGAATTTTAATTTGAGGTTTGGTTTG
The DNA here is from genome assembly GCA_021442155.1 of Cymbidium sinense. Classification (NCBI taxonomy): domain Eukaryota; kingdom Viridiplantae; phylum Streptophyta; class Magnoliopsida; order Asparagales; family Orchidaceae; genus Cymbidium; species Cymbidium sinense. The sequence continues at coordinate 8,324,158 of CM038232.1, forward strand.
AAAGTTTGATTTGAAGGAGGAAGTGAGGATTGGGTTTAAGGCTATAAGGTAGGCAAGTCTTTCTAAATCACTTAGGTATAACCTATTCCTATGACTAACTCTTCTAAGTCTCTGAGGTTAGGTGTTCACCTAATTATTAGAAGTGCCTTAAGACTAAAATGCTCTTAGTGTCTATAAGAGCCCTAGATCTATGATGAGGAAGTTGAGGGATCACTCCAAAAGTGAGGTCAACAATCCTACATTAGCTTCATGGCCATTTGAGTGTTGGGGTACCGACATAGTGGGTCTGATCGATCCTCTTTCTTCCAAAGGTCATCGATTCATTCTAGCTGCCACCAACTACATTTCCAAGTGGGCAGAGGCAATCCCACTCAAAGAGGTCACAGCTCAACATGTGCTCCAGTTTTTTAGGAACCATATCGTATATAGGTTCGGGGTGCCTTAACGAATTATATCTGATAATGGTACTGCATTCAAGAGAACTAAAATCAATAGTTTTGCCCAGAGACACATCATAGATTAGAGATATTCTACCATCTATTACCTAAGGAAAAATGACTTAGCAGAACTTTCAACAAAACTCTCATCCAAAAATTAAAGAAGACACTTGATGACAATAACTGACAGTGTCATGAGCAGTTAGTTGAAATCTTGTGGTCTTATCTCACCACATATGGGACTCCAACTCAATCTACCCCATTTTACTTAGGGCATGGGTCTGAAGTGGTTCTACCATTAGAATTCTAAGTCACATCATTAAGGATAGCTATGGGTAGTAAAATCACAACGGAGCAGAATGCCAAGTTGTGGTTAGAAGAGCTCGAAGGTTTGGAGGAGAGATGCCTCTAGGCATTCCAAAACCTTGAGTTGTATAAAGTCAAAATGATTCAAGCTCACAACAAGTTTGTCCCTCCTATAGCTTTTTAGGTAGGAGATCTTGTTTTAATGCTAAGGAGGCCAATTGTTTCCCACCGAAAAATGGGAGGCAAGTTTGAATCCACTTGGGAATGCCATTTTTCCATAGAGAAGGCCTACCAATGAGGATCTTATCAGCTTATAATTATAAGGGAGAGCGCCCAATGATTCCAATCAATGGGTTCTAACTAAAGAAATATTATCCATAAATCTTGTTTGAAATCAATTATCAGTAAAATTTCTTTCAACTTAAATTCCATCTTTTCATATTGGTTAGTAATATCTTTGCTTGCGAATCTACCATGATGTGTTTAGGGTAGGTGTAAGGAACCCAAGCGGTGTCCTATCTTCTAACAACACAACACCAACACATACTACACACAACCACACAAAACAAACATATATTTTTTTCTTGGGCTATCTTCATGTGGGATAAAGCCCCCTGTGGTACTCACTCATTAGCTACTCTAGGTTAGGCTAACTTGCTACCTTATTAGTGTGTCACCCTAGTGGTTACATGTCTGGTGGATGTAAGTCTACAAGCTCTCTTTCTAACTTGACTATTGCAAATGGACGAGTGCCTTGTTAGTTTAGTAGCCCTTATTGTGCAGTCGGTAAGCTACCCCAAGTTGACTTTGTTTAAAAAGATGTAAGACTACCCCCTTTCTTCTTGAACTAGCAATCATGCACAGACTGGGTCGAGTATATTTGAGGCTTAGGATAAGTCCCCTAGTAGTGGCTCCTTTTCTCCTAACTACTTCAAGTCTAAGTCTTTACACGAGACTCCCCACTTAGTAGTCCCCTAGGTCGGATAGCATCTGTCTCACCAATGACATATTATCCTAGCAATCAGTTTCACTTTAAGGAGATGTAAGTCTACACGCCTTCTCTCTAGATTGATTGTTGCACACCAATGGGAACCTTAGGTTGATTGGTTATCGCCATGCTAACAGTGACCCAATCGGTGGATACACCACTCGTGGCAGATGTAAGTCTACAAGCATTCTCCCGGACTTTGCCACCGTGTACATATAATCTTTCTTTTACAGGGTTCTGGATAAAGCCCCTAGCGGTACCTCCCATATAGGCACTCTATTTGGATCACATCCTTAGCGACCCCATCTAAACACTGCCCTGATTACTCTTGGATTTAGATAGTCCCCCCTTCCTAGTAGCCACCCCTGTGGTTGGAGAATTTGTCTTGAGGATATGCAGATTCTCCCTTGGTCTAGTAAGTCTAAGAAAGGACTAGGCTGATATAAGCTCCTTCTCAATGTGGTCCCTCACACACTAATAGGGTCCACACAAATATATAAGCAGGATTAGGAGGAAAACCCTAAGCAGTACCTTTTCCCAAACAGGCATCCTATCTTTAAGGTAGTGTCAGCAAAACTCCCTGTAGGAATCATCTGACTACTTTTGAGTTGAAATAAGTCCCCGGGTCGGCACTCTCTTAGTAGTCGCCCTTAGGTTGGGTTTGACTTGTTGTGTCACCAACGAGTCACCCTGACAGTTGTCATTGCTTTGGAAGATATAAGTCTATCACACATTATTTCCAGCATGATTGTTGCACACTAAAGGGCAGCCTTAGGTTGGGATCAATTTATTGTGATATCAACTGATCACCTAGTGGTACCTTGTTTAAAAAGTTGTAAGTTTACAAGCTTTCTTGTTAACATAACATTGTACACCGAGAGGCACCCCTTAGGTTGGTCAGCTCTATCTCGCGGTCGATAGACTATCCCTTTGGATTTGTAAATCTAAGATAGGACTAGGCTGATATAAGCCTCTCCTTAGTGGATTCATCGCACACCGATAGGGTCCATCTTAAATTAAATTAAAATTGACTATTCTTGAGTCGATATAAGTCCATAGAGACATTTGCTCAAATAGTCGCCTTAGGTTGGGTTCAATTTATTGTGCTATCAACCGATCACCACAGTGGTTCTTTGTTTAGGAAGTTATAAGTCTATAAGCTTTCTTCCTAACTTAATCATTACACACTGAAAGGAACCCCTAAGGTTGGTTAGCTCTACCTTGTGGTTGGTAGACTATCCGTTTGGATTTGTAAATCTAAAGTAGGACTAGGTTGATGCCCTTCCTTAGTGGATCCATCACGATATGGTTCATCTTAAATTAAATTAATTTTGACTATTCTTGAGTCAATATGAGTCCACAGCGACATTTGCTCAAATAGTCGCCTTAGGTTAGGTTCAATTTATTGTGCTATCAACTAATCACCCCTGTGGTTCATTATTTAGGATGTTGTAAGCCTACAAGCTTCTCTTCCAACTTGACCATTGCACACCAAAAGGTACCCCTTAGGCTGGTTAGTCCTACCTGATGGCCATTAAACAATCCCTTTGGATTTGTAAATCTAAGACAAGACTAGGCTAATATTAGCCTCTTCTTAGTGAATCCTTCGCACACCGACAGGGTCCATTTTATCAAATCACCTTTATTCTTAGTGGAATCTAAATTAAATTCATCTTATCCCCAGCAGATCTGAGCTAATATTTCAAGCATATGTGCTCTCAAAATAAAATCATATCCTCCCCCAATGGAGACCTCAAATCATAAGAAAAGCAAATCAAATTCTCATCCCTAGTGGATGCCCCACCAATTAAATCAAATCAAATTCCTGCCCAGTGAGGCGTGAATCATATCCTCTCCCCAGTGGAGCCCTCATAAAATCAAACCAAATCAAATCCCTATCCCTAGTGGATGATCTGAACCTGCTTCCCTAGTGGAAGGTTCATGCACTCATCCCTAGCAGATCTTTTCTCCCCAAGTCAAATCAGACTCAAATTCCTATCCCTAGTAGATAATCTAAACCTGCATCCCTTGTGGAAGGTACACATGCTTGATCCTTCAGTGGATCTTTCCTTCCACTCTTATGCCCTTAGCATGAGTTGAGTTGCACTGCACAAAGATCTTGATTCTTTCTACATCTCGGGTTTAGGAGTAGATCATTTTTGTTAATGGTTGCAATCCTCAGATCTTGTTGATCATCTCGGTCAACACCAATATGTGCGGTGCGCATAGTCAGTTGCACCACACGTATTGGGTGCCCTTTGTTGACCTCATTTTTAGAGTGAGTCCTCAACTTTCTCATCATAGATCTAGGACTTTTGTAGACAATAAGAGTTCCTTAGTCTTAAGAAACTTCTAGTGATTAGGTGAACACTTAACCTAAGCCTATAGACTTAGAAGAGTTAGCCATAAGAATAGGTTATGCCTTAGGGTTTAGGAAGACTTGCCAACCCTATAGCCTTAAACCCAATCCTTACTTCCTTCTTCAAGCCAAGCTACCAAACATCAAGTTCAAACCCAAATCATAAATCAATTCCAATCAAATGATTGAAACACATGATCAAATTCAAATTTCAAAACCCTTCATAAGCCCTTTGATTTTATCTTACAGACTTAGCCTTAACCAAATTTAAATTAATCCAGGCTCAATTGATTTTCTCAAGAGATTAATCCTATCCTTCAATTATTTATCAAATTCCAAATGATTAAAACCCAAAATCAAATTCAAATTCCTAAATCCCTTCTTAAGTCATATTAACAACCTTCATATGTTTAGCCAAAACTCTTTTTAAACCAAATCAAACTTGATTAACTTCTTTATAAATCAATCATTCCTTCATTTATATTCATAAATATAAATGAAACCTGCCCTCCAATGATCAAAAATAAATCAAACCAAATAAATTCCTTACTTAAGCCCTTTTGACCTACATCCTTAAGCTTAGTAAAATTTGCTTCCAAACCACTCCAAACTTAAGTGACTTTTTCATGAATCATTTATATATTTATTTATATTCACAAATATAAATAAAATATAATACAAATAGCCAAAACCAAACCTAAATCAAATCAAATTCCCAATTTAAGCTCTTTTAGCCAATTTCTTGAGCTTGGCTAAATGACTCCAAAATCAACTCAAAAAAAACCCATGGATTTCTTCATGATTCAATCATTCCTTCAATCACTTACCCAAATATAAACACAAACTATAATTTGCAAGCCAAATCCAAGTCAACTCAAGTCAAGCCCATGTTGACCCCTTTAGACTTGAAATTATCATATGAGCCAAAATCCATCTGAGTCCAAACCAATTGTAATTGGATTTATATTTTCATATTAGGCTCATATGTGAGTTCAACTAAATTTGAATCAAGCTAAGACCAAACCAATTGACCCATTTAGGTCCACTTGACCCAAAGTGACCTAAAGATCCTTTTTGAGCCAAGTTCTAATCCAACCCAAATTGGATTAAATTAAGCCCATCCAAACCCCCATATCATGATCAACAATCATCATAGGGTGATCACCTACCTTGAATTGGGTCAAACCAAGTCAGCTTGGTCCTTTGACCAAGTCAACCATTAGCCCAAATGAAACCTAAACTAGCCAAAACTCATCACATATCAAATTGATTGAAACCATTGATTCAAACCAATTCATAATCAAAGATTGAACATGACCAAACCTTTAATTGAGCCAAACCAAGTCCAATTGGTCATTTGACCTAAGTTGACCCAAATTGGCCTAAAAAGCTAAATTGAGTCAAATCATGATTTAATCCAAATTGATTACAACCAATGGCTCAAGTTCATTCCAAATCATTTATTGAACTTGGCCAAAGTCATGATTGAGCCCAATTTGACCAATCGGTCAACTTGACCTAACCTAGCCCAAATTGATCTAAAAGGTCAAATTGGCCAAAATCTAAATTAAACCTAAATCAAACCAAACCAAAGCCTGCAATCATTTTCAATTGATAAATTGAAGATGACCCAACACCTAACCCAATCTAATTTAGTCAAATTGGTCAAACTGGTCAACTTAGCCTATTTGACCTATTTGAATCCAAATGAGCCAAAATCAAACCTAATCCAAATTAATCAAAATCGCATAAGCCAAAACTATTCAAAATATCATTTGAACCTAACCCAAGCTTTGGTTTGACCCAATTTGACCAATTGGTCAACCAAACCGAACTTGAACCCAAATGAACTCACTTGACCATATGAAGCCAAAACCACTCTAAATCAACCCATGGGACCCTAGGAGCTGGCCAAACCTAGCCCAAACTAACCCTAGATCATTCCCAAACCAGCCTAAATCTAAGTGCGACCCAATCCTAGGGGATTAACCATTGGACAAGCTCATTTGCATTAGATTCTTACCATATGAGGCAAGGTCCACTCTCCTATCACCAAAGAAGTCATCCAAGTGCCAAATTAGGTGCACCTAAGCTTCCTAGCCCACCCTAGTATAATTAGGATCAGCCATGGACCAAAGGGAGTTCACCTCCTCCCCTCTCAAGCCAAACTGAGCACCCAAAGGACCAACCCAACCCAATCCTTTCATATCTTTGCTTGAGTTCCCTGCCATAGCCTCGTCCACTCTTAGCGATCCACATGGAGATGATGGTGGCCCCTCCAATGCCTCGACGGTGGCAAATCAATGGAATTTTAGGTATGGATCCTGTCCATCCATCACACTCAATTTCGTGGTATACTCCCTCAATTCGAGCGGAAATTGACACCATTCACACTCTATGAGCCCCAAAGTGAGAAAAAAAATCCCTCATAGCATTTTTAAACCTTCTCAAAGCCTCTTGAGCTTGAATTTTCTTCTCTTGTGTGCAACTGAAATAGGGGAGGTCAATCTGAAGTTCCATTTCCTCTCTACTCAACCAAACTCCAATTAAACTTACACACACCTTCACCACACCTAATCTAAGCCAATCAAGTCATTTCCCAAGCTTCCAAACTATTGGAGACCCAAGCTTAATCAAAGTCGAAGCTCTTACATGAGTGGATTGTCCTTGGGAGCAATCTACTTTAAATCAAAGCTTGTGTAGCTCAACAAGGCTTCATTTCCACCAAACGAAGCTTCCTCAGTCATTAGAACCACCGATAGCAAGCTCCGGTGAGATAATTTCTAAAAACCAAGCTTTGTAAGGAAATTGGTTGGTCCTTTTCGAAGAGAAGTTGCATTTGAGCCCATCCTAGCAATGGAGTGGATCCGAGCTCAGGTGAGCTCGGATCGAGCTATCCATGGTGGACGAGCTCCGTCTTTCATCGCTCATAGAAGATAGATCATGAGACGTCTGTTCTGCATGATTGGAATGAACGACTCTAATTAGATCACGTTAGATCCACCTCTATTTCTCCCTTACCCCGGGGGATCTAATCGTGGCCGCCCGATCTTACATCAGATGGTCCATGGGAAAGCACGTCCACCACAATCTAAGTCAGCCTCCCAATTTGACAACTTAAATACTCAATTCCATCACGCCACAAAGAAAGCACGCGTCGCGTCAGCAGCCATGTGGTGCCAATGGGATTAAGGCTTAATTAGTGTTATTTTAATTAATTTTTAAGGCTCAAACTTTATAAAATCATAATTAATCCTAAAAAATTTCAAAAAATATAAATGAAGCCTAATTTTAAAGATATTTTAGAGGAGAGTTTAAGAAAATTATTATTAATAAATTTTGAGTAGTAATTTTTATTTAATTGAGGTTTATTTAAAACTTAAATAGTTTAATTTATCTTTGATTAATTATCCAATTAGTCTCAAACATCCCATAAATGTTTAGGGGATGACCGCTGCCTCTCCTAAGTTTCTTAGGATTTATTGGATAGTTAATTAGGAAAATTAATGGATTAAGCCTTAATTACTCTCCTATCTTAATTAGTGATAATTAAGAAAATGAACATTAGTTTAATTAATTAATTAAACTTATTATGCTTTGTTAATAATGAGAAGTCTTTGGGAACTAGTTTGGGTTCATTCCTTATAACCATTTCATTAAGCCTCTTCATTTATTTCAAATTAATTAATGCTTAAATAATTAGTTAGCCACTTAATTAATTAATTAAAAGGAAAAGGATATCTAAGAATTTTAGAGGCTTATTGGATGTTTGAAATGACTTAGGGATTGGGATTGAGGCCTTTTCCTTGATCTTTTTCCCCTAAGTTAATTTCATCATTCTAATTAAAAGATATAATCAAAGGATTTAATTAATCAACCAAAGGATTAAGTAAATTAATTTAAAATCCAATTCAATCATAACTTTAATCAACCTTGGGTAGCTCCTTGGGTGTTCAATAACCCAAAGAGAGAGCTAACAAAATTATGGTTAGCTCACATGTGTAAGAAAACCAAAAGAGTAATTAAGTGAGCTCCTTAAGTTTAATTAACTATTAATCATGAGCTATTTGCATTAGGTCACTTTCATTCCTTAGGAGCATTGCTAATTTACTTTTCATGTGGTCGCATGTCATGTTGGCTTATCATTAATTAGTTAATTAACTTAAGGTGATATAGGCAAGGGTTAATTAATTGATTTAATTCATTCCTCAACTTAATCAAGCCATAAAATCAACCTAATTGCTTTTTCATTAAATCAAATTAACTCACTTATGGGAATGTGATTAAGATTATCAAACCTCTTTTACATCTCTTAAATCCAATCAAACATGAAATCATAAATGGCTTTAAGAAACTTTAGTTTATTTTAAATGAGTTTGTTTAATATGATTGTCCTTAGGACTTAGTTGGATTGAATGAAAACACATGCTTGTGTTGCTTTATTTCTTTTCAATAATATTAAAATATTGTATGTCACTTGTAATTATGCATTCATTTCTTTCAAATTAATCAAATAAAAATGATTTCCTTTATGTCAATTTATATGTGTTCACTTAATTAGAAATATGTGTGGCTATTATCACTATTAAATTACAAATTTACTTTCAAAAGTTTATTAATAAATAAAAAACATATATATTGTGGCTTTAGTTATATATACATCAGAAATGCATGTGAATATAAACTTAGTGTATAAAGTAAAGTTTTTTTTATTACATTTGTGTGTTGATTTGCATAAGTAAGAATGTTAGTGGGCATATTAATTTGGATATTCCAGGGAAGCATGACTTTAAGTAGCCCTAAGGAAGTTCCTACCTCACTCCCTTGGTGCAAAATAATGGTGACGTACCTACTTTATTTCATTCTTATGCATTCAAACATTAGAATTTAGATAGAACTTTAATTCATTTACACAAATAAATCAAACAAATCAAAATACAATTTTTGCATGATTTTCCTATTCTCATAGTTGATTATACATTCATATGTATTTAAGCATAGCGGGTATATTAATCTGAACATCCGGAGAGGTTCCTACCTCGTTCTCTTGGTGCAGAACAATGACGACGTACTTGCTTAAAATTTTTATACATTTGAATGTGTATTTAGCTAATAAATGAAATCACAATTTTCTTTTAAAAGACATGCATTCATATTTTTATTCAAGTGATTGGATTGGTTAGTCATATGATTTAAAGTTCTTTCCTTATGCTTTTGCATAAGAATTTAGATAGAGATTTAAATTAATATTCAAAATAATTCAACCAAATGAAACATCAATTCCAAATACATTTATTTACATTCATCATTTAAGTGTGTTAAGATACAAATTGCATGTATAGGTATGTTTAGACTTAATCGTATGCATGCTATATATGATGGAAAGAAATAAACAAACATGAGTTATGTGATAGTAGTTCATCCCAAATAATCTTAAGATATTTTTCTTATTGAATGAGTCTATTTAAAGTAAGCCTAAACTTAGGATTGATTAAAAATATGTAATAAGTCATTCATTAAAGAGAATTGATTAATTAATTTGCTTTAAATATGGCTTAAGGTAGGGATGAAAGAGAGTGATCCTCTCTTTTCTTCTCTTTATAACACTTAGTTGTTAAGTGTAGGTCAAATGAAATAAAAAAATATTAAGTAAAATTTATAAATCAATTAACCCACTTAAAGTGAAACAACCTTTTATAATTAAATGTCCTCCACACTTCGAGAATGATGAGTCTAAAGTCTAGTTAGAACATACTACATAAGCCTTAATACACACACATTAGATTAAGTCACCACTTCTATCTTTACTTTAGGGTGGTTCATAGTTAGATGTATGTTTCTTTTGTGATTTATTATTGTAGATTTGATGTTATGGTGTATGCTTCGTAGACTGGATGGTAGGCTGTGATTAGCCTAACCATATTTTCCACAGGAGATTGTGCTTTAGGGGAACTTAAAATAAATATTGTTGCTCTCTTTTGCAGGTTGCTTGACCCCCTAACCATAATCTAAATTATGACAGGTTGCTAAGTCCAAATTATTCATATAACTGCTTGGGTTATATGGTATGCTTAACTAACACTTATTTTGCAGGTGTAGTTAAATTTACTTTTCCATTCTTTTAGTATAATTGTGCATTAGGAATTTTGTTAAGTGCTATGGGGCATAGGGATAAACATTGCCCAGAAGGTTTAATCTTGGGTTGCCATGTAATGCTTAAAAGCCTACTAAAACAAATGGAGTTAACCAAATGAAGAAATGGAGGAAGAATGAAGACTTGAAGACCTCCCTAAAACACTTATCATATTGAGTTTATAAATGTTTGATATCATGTTTAGTTTATGTATTAGAAATTACATGCCTCTCCATTATTTCTTTATGATTGGTGTTTGTTGTATGGCCTCGATCCATTTAGGCTCTTAAGGAAAAATAAACTTTTTACCCCAACTATAACTCATAAATAATCTTCTAAATAACTTATAACCTCACTTAAAGCCTAGGAATTAAATCAAAATAATTAAAAGATTTAGAGCCCTCTAGCTGAATCATACATATCATCTTGTTTTCATTCTTGCTAAGAGAGAGTTTCCATCCTTGCACGATAGAAGAAGACTTTGCCTTTGAGGGTCTCCCTTATGGTGAAAAACACTTATTTCTCTCTGATTTAGCCAATAACCCTATTTTATCATACATTTAGGTATATAAAATCCCATAGCCTTGGTCAAATTGAAGTGTTAAAAATGAATTAAAAAATGAGAAGATTTGCATTAGACTAAGTCATTATTCATACCACTCATGCTCTAGTCTCTTAGTGAGTGGGTTTAAGGACTTTAGTTTTCTTTCTAAATAATAATAACCAAACCATCTTGCAAAATATATGACTTGACCACATGGTTTAAAATGTATGAGGAGTTAGCTGGCTATCACTTTAGGCGATTATATGTTCAACAGTCGGGGTGTTTATCATCTCTTATGGAGGTAAACAATATACCAATTTTTTCCTTAGATTTAGGACATTCTTTGGCTCTCACCAAAGCTCCCTAGATTTAAGATCTGAGGTTATTATTTTCCTTTGGGCTATAAGCATAAATCCTCATCTCTTAGATATTTTCATAATCTTGTATTGTGGAATTATAAGTCCTAGCTTTCAAATAAAATTTCAATTCAAATATATAACTCCCCTCAATTTCAAATATATAAAGCCCAACCATAGGATTGTTTGGGATGCTCACCAGGCTTCCTAATATCATGAGCATCCCCTACTCATCTCCTTTTAGCTTCAAGAATAAGTCTTTTCTTTTGGTCCATCTCACTTGATTTCTAAAATATTGCTAATTTATTAATAGTCATATCTTTGAAATCTTTGGAGACAATAATTGTTTACTTTAATCGAGAGTATTCTTAAAGAACTCACCTTCCTTATGATGTAATTAACTATAGGGGATTGCCCATATATGGCACTTTAGAGCCCAATTTAAATAAACCATAATTTATTCATCCATGTAAAGTAGGAGAAAAATCTCTAGTATATTCGAAGACCCACCATGCCTCAAGAGTCCTTATTAAACTGATTAGGACCATTGTGGGGTAGTGATTTCTATCTTTCGAGATAGTGCACTAGTCTTTAATGTCATACTCAATCACCTCAATAAGTACACCCTCAGATTTACGTGGTGTCCCCCATACACATAAACTAAAAATAAACACCACCTCCTCAAGTAGGTTTGGATGTAGACTTAAAAGAAAAATTTTAGAATGAATTAGAGGGATTAATACCAAAGATACCTCTTGAAGAAAAAGTACTTAAATGGTCATGTTGGTGAGTGGTAGAATATTTTAAAAGTATTCATGGTGGTTATGGATTTAGAGTGACTAATGAAAAAGGTATGACTATATTAGATTTTGCTTTAGCCTATAATTTTGTAGTTGCTAATACTTTAAGAAAAGAGATGAGCATACTATTACATATAAAAATGGATCTAGTACAACACAGATTGATTATTTTCTGATAAGAAAAATAGATCATTTAGATTGTAAAGATTGTAAGGTCATTCCAAGTGAAAGTTTAGATACTCAACATCGATTATTAGTCTTAAATTTTAAGATGAAAGATTAGAAGATAAAAAATAAATCAAATTATTATCCTAAGATTATATGAAGGCATTTAAAGAACACTAATACAAATATTTTTAAGAGCAAGCTACAAGAGCTTAGAATTTGGGATGTTCATAAGAAAGCTAATGTTATGTGAGAAAAAGTAACAAGTTAAATTAAGGAAGTTGTTAAAAATGTGCTTTGATAAACAAAAGAAAAAGCTTCTTTTAATAAAATGATATTAATGAAGTACATTTAACAAACTCTAAAGAGACATGGCGTATCAGCAGATGCTTATCTCCTATTAATCTTATTGTTTGGAGAGGATCATTCAAATTAATTCCATTTACATAAGAAAACTCAATGTGCCAATAGTAGGAATGCAACCAATTTCCTATTAAAATGTTTCAGACATGCATAACAAGCCAACCCAAACAAAGCTCATAACACCAATGACAAATAGCTGCATTAAATAAGTAACAATAAGAGAAAGAGAAGCTATATGTATAAGCACTTTGTTATGAAGCATTGATCTCTTATCATCAGAATGATGAAATGATGTGGCAACTTAGTTTATCCATCCAGCTAATATGAAAGACTTTACAACCTTAGAGTTGCCCTCTATAATTCAAATTTTTTTTTTGAACTCCCTCTCTAATCTTATCAACAAACCAAATATCATCAATAAAAAGCATACATCAAGATACAACCTCTTGTAAATGTGTAGTAAGAACATCTAGAACTAAAGCAAGACTATATGAACTTAAAGCTTATCCTTGATGTAATCCAACCCAAACAAGGCAAAAAGATATGAGTAACCATAATAAATAAGATACAACTACAATTAAATAGTATCCACTTTCTACAAAAGATAATAATACATGTGACTATCTTCGACGATGCTTGCGTGGAAAAATTCCATCACTACCGGGAGTGTAATGGGCTGGTGGTCGCCGTGGCCGGTCTCATAGATTCTACTCCTCCTTTTCAACCTACTTGACAGGTTGCAACGAGTAGCCCAGGTGTGTAACACTTGGTACATCGATTCAAGCCTACATAGAGAACAAGAAATCGTGGTACACTCCATACAGGGGTGTCATATGAAATGACGGGGGACCATATGTAGGAAGGATTGATGGCTACAATGGGTGCATCTGTGTGCACATAGCTTCCTAGTATGAATACTATGGAGGCTGTGTGAATGTATATATATAGGGCCCGACCACTAGTGTAGAGATGGATCAACATCCATCGCAGTTCCATCTGGTTACACTGATGATGAAGTACTTGGAATGTTAGTGTTCTTGTACCTATTATAAGAGATATTCATATTGTGCCATAGCTCCGTGTACAACTCCTCATACTGGTTGATGGATTGTTGAAATTTTGTATCATCATCTTTCCCAAAATAATGTTGGAATACATCCTCAGCATTCAAGATGTGCTCACTCTGCGTTGAAAGAAACTTAGTTAGGATCAGATCACTATACAAAATAATAATTCTTATATCAAATACGGGCTTACCATTGTTCACTCTCCAGGCGCTCAAGGGTTATAAGTGTCTGGGGGAATTGTTGGTGCCTTCAGCATGTAGAGTGAAGCCCAAGACTGATACCATCTCATGTACTGATTAATCGCCGGCTCCCTGTACTGGATATCCTCTAAGCACCACCTAGTCTCTTGCTTGAGCAGGCATGAAGACACCACATGCAAGGTCTATTAGGATGATCGTTATGTATACATAGCTTAGTAAACTTCACCTTGTCGGAGGCATATGTAACATACTCATATTATTTATAATAGACCAACCCTTAATAGTGTATTTAAGCTATTTTTTATCATAAAACACATCCCCTCAATTAACTCACATGTAATATAATTCTCTTACACAAAGACAGAATCATTTGAGAGGCCATCAAAATTCATTTGTTCATCCCATTATTGTACTGTCTGACAAGCCCTAATATAATCATTATTGCTAAATATGTGTTCTTCAGCCATATTTGTTCTACAAGAATAATCTCTTAGCAAATGGCTGCTCTCAAAATCTAGACATTGATCTTCTCCAATGTCACTTTCACTATCAGTTGTGTTAGTACTCATTGCACTGGGCTTTATTTCATTGCCATCATCTTCAATAGGTAATGGTGGAACAGGTTCACCAAGATATTCACCCCTACCAGCAGAAGTTGAGGCAATATGTTGAACACAAGTAGATGGAATAGTAACATCTCTTTCAATAGTGCAGCTAATTACGACACAGTGTATAAGATATATATAAACATTAAAACCATAAAAATAAATGATATTGTGACTTCATTGTATGTACCTATGAAATTGTTGATTAAGTTCATATGAAAGTAATGTCATGTGTTCAGTTTCAATTGGAGGAATTTGACCTCCAGTGAAATGATGAAGTTCTCTTTTCTCTATTTGTATCAACTCAATTTCAGCATACATAATCAAAGGTTGTATGATTGCAACATTAATAATGAACTCACACACTTCATCGTCAGTTATTGGAGAAGCAATGAACCCAACACCAACAAGAAATTGACATATGAGATTAACACTAAAATGTGTCAGATCAATTTTAATGATCTCATGATTCATTTCTGTAGGCTTTGAAGATCGGTCCAATGTGAAACTCGTATAGGAAAATTTTTTCCACCCATGTACGTAGGAAAAAATTCCTCATGAACACGGAGTTCTCCAACATAATATAAAGTTAAACAAATTGTATCCAAACTCATTTTTGAATCTTAATATGTGTATTGGACACACGCTACTTGAATATCACACCTACTCAAATCAAATAAATTCATAAGAAATACATGGAATGAGTTGCCTACATGTGACACATCAAAAAATTACTTTATACACAAAAAAATTACTTTAAAGTTAGCTATAAACATACAATAAAATTTGCTTTAGATATATTATATTCCAACTAGGAATCTTACACAACATCATTGGCTACAATTTTTGCTTAATACTGGTGATGATGATGATGATGATAATGATGATATTAAAAGTTTTATATAAGATTTAAATAATATAAAACAGTAGAAGCATGTTAACTGATATGATTAGCAAAAGAGAACCAAAGCATGCTCTTAAATTATGCATTTACCCTTCAATAGTTCATGAACTTGAGAACAATAAAGGATAAGTTAGTCACAATAAAGGATAAGTTAGTCTTCTTCATTCCTTATATCCATCCATGATTTCACCTGATCTTCTCCACAAAGTAAACAATTCCCCAAAAAATAATATTGTTCATTACAGTGGAATACAAAAACAATCAAAATTACATAGTTAATCTTCTATAAAAAGGATTAGATCATTGGAAAGTGTTGTAACACCTGATAAATACACTTTTTAAATACATATACAAGCTCTCTCTATAGTGCAGTAATCTTACATTCACATAACCAAACAAGACAAGGTATTATAAAAAAAATGAATGAATGAAAAACATTTGAAACAAATGCTAAACTAAGAAACATTAATTGTGAAATAAACAATTTCTCTTTCATTTTAAAATTTTTTCAATGAAATTTTCTTGATTTTGGATGATTCAAAATAGACTTTAAAACAATTAGAAACTTTAACAATTAGAACCTTTTTCCAATGACATAAAAAAAATTCATGATTTTTCAAAAATTTATTTTTCCCCAAAAATCTGAAATATAGCATCTAACCTTATAAATCTAGCATCTAAACTAAATAATCAAATATTTAAACTAATTATCTACACTTAAGCACTTACTAAACATAAATAAAAATAACTTAACAAATTAGGGTTGCAAAAATTACCTCAAAAAATAACGAGATAAACCCTAAATCTACAAAAAAGGGGAGAAGTTGCCAGCAGTGTGCGTCAGCCGATCACTAGCATCGACATTGATAGCGGTGGCGGGTTTGGCCATGAAGAAGAGGGGCTTAGGGCGGGGTTGAGATTAGGTTGCTGCAGGGTTAGGCAGGGAAAAGGAAAGGGAAAGTGATCTTGGTCAAACAACTATTTGAGTTGGGGCGATCGCCGTTGGTGGCTAAGTTAATATTAACAATCAATTTTGCATCTAATAGTTTTGAATTTTCTTTGGCTCTATATAGTATCCAAGTACTCAAGCATCATGATAATCAGTACTTCTTTCTCAATCACTTCGTTGAGCTATTCTTTCGTAAGCCTAGGGAATGACTCATCCCAACCCATTTAGCCTTCTTGCTCTCGCTTTGGTGGGTGGGTGGGTGGGTGTGTGTGTGTGTGTGTGTCTATCAAAATGCTTACAAAATTATCAATGTATATAATTTACTAATAAGTTATCATTTTTTCTACATATTTTAGGTGTGGATTTTCTAAAAACTTATAGAGAGCTATTTCATGAAAATAATTCCAATGAATAAGTATGAAATGGTGCCCAAACACACTTCTTCCAAGCATTTTGTTCTTTCCTATTTTGTATTTTACCTCATAATTTCTACAATAAAGTGGAAGAACTAAGCATTATGCTTAAGCCTTCCAAGACATTCAGCCAATCGATCGATTATGACTTGATAATCTTTGTTACTGGATTCATTGGTGCTTAGAAACATATTTGTGTATGCCTCCAAAGTTCCAAAAGATTATAACGGGAATAGAAGATAAGTTAGCTCCTCTCTATAGGTATTGATAAGTAATTAAATCTAGCACATTATATATGTATGAATATGGTAGTTTGTTAAGAAGATTTTTAGGTCAAAATATTATGAATATAAGAAATATCTTAAACTATGAAAAAAAAACTTTAGAATTTTAATTAAAACCACTTTTTTTAAAAATAATAAAAATAATAACAAATGTGAGCCATTTTTTTCATTCTTTGCAAAAATTCTTAATATTTTATTTGTATTTTTTTTCATAAACAACGATCATTACTTTGTGTCTAAATATTTAAAATTCTCATAAAAAAAAGATAACTAATAGGCCAAAGCATAATTAAAAAAGGGCCTTTTAATTGTTTTTTTTTCAAAAAAAAAAAAATAGTATACCTAGGCATGTTTGCTCAAATATGTTATAGTGGTCATATTATCATCAATTTGCAAATCATCTTGGATAACAAGTATATAGTACTGGTAAATTATTTTTTATTAGAATAAAAAAACTATTTATGTAAGCTATCATTCTGAAGATCAGAAAATAATAATAAGATTTAAATATTTTTCACTAACTATAGCTTATATGTATGGAATGTATACCATAAAAAAAAAATATTAGATATCACAAATTCATTGGCTTCACAGAGAGATTTCAAGGTTTTATACCATAAAATAAAAATAAAAAATAAACTCTTATGGATGTTTATTTTCAATCATTTTTAATAATGCTTCCAATCCATGCCATGGACTAGTTAATGAATGTATTAAATCTATTTATTTTGAATAAATAATATTTTAATGCTCACTTCTTTTAATCCTTCAGTTGAAGCTCAGCTAGCTGATTAGGTTTATGTTGATGGAGCTCTTATATAGTGTTAATTTCATTCATTATACCATTAGGAAGTTCATTATGTGTTAATTTGTTATTTTTATCTTCTTATGCTGTTTAAAATGATTTTAAGAAGCTTCATTTGTATTTTTAATTGATAAATCTAGTTATGCATATTAAATTGGTCTACCTAAATCCAAAGAGAATGTATATTTTCATGGTTGGTATATGATCAAATTAATTTTAATCAAATATTTATTATGTATTGTCTAATGTTTGGCTTATCTTAAATGTGTGTAATTTTTAATTAATAAAATATTTGAAATATTTTGAAAACCAAATTGTTCATAATAGAATATATGCCTTCATTTTAGAAAAAAAAAATTATGTGAGGATATCCAATTATAATTTTAGTAGGATAAGAGTCATATGCCCTTGGATCAATATTAAGATTAGTGCTCCATCTAATGCCAATAATTACACTAATCTTTGTGTATATATAACGATAATAAATCTCATTCATTAAGGAATTTGGTCATTATATCTTTACACTATTTTTTTCTTAATGTTATATGTTGTTGTGCCTTATAGAGCTTCTGACATTATTTTTGTTCTTAATACTTCATTTCTATTATAAGAGGTGATCATTAGCCTTAAAAAAAGGTGATAATTTGTCTTTATAAATTATTTAAGAAAGTCTTAATAGATTCTCAAGAATAGCTTAGTAAAAATATTTGAATTTACGTAATTAATGCTTCTTGTTTTTCTTATGATTATCCTTTTTTCAATTCTCACTATTTCAGTCCAACATTCTTTATTTTTGTAGTACTAGTGGTATCACTTTTCACATGTGTACTACATTTATTTACTTTCTTACATTTTTTTTTCTCATTATAAGAAGTTTTTATTAAAAGATTTTTTATTACAACATTAATAAAAATTGTTATTATTATTTTGAAAGGAATTATATTTTACATCTAATAAATAAATTAGTCATTCTAGACTACAATGAAACTAAATTGAGATAATTCAATTTTAAATAAAAAGAGAGAGAACTAGCTTTTAAGTAGAGTGCAACAAATGCACAGGTGCACACACGCATACATACAATTGCACAAATATGTGAGTGTACATCCATATCACCTCCATTCAAAATGGTAGAGCTCCAACATATTATATTATTTTCGTCACCATTAAAATTGATTATTACAATAACTCTCAATATTTTATCAAGACACTTAACAAACAACCACTGATGTTATTCTTGATTCCTTGCAACAAACATAAAGAGATCTATCACTCTTCTTTAGACTTGAGCCCAACATAATCATTAGGTCCATAAGGCATGAACAATTCAGACAAGAACCATTTTTTCCTTCTAGGATTATAGCCCATGTCCATACAAAATTGATCATTATACCATATGTGTATGATTCCTATGCTTGATCCTCTATAATACTCATAATTGTATCCTTTCATGCATTTATCCCACTTATTCACATTTTCTTCCATCAGTTTTATACTTCAAAGTCGAAATCCACCATCAAGAAAATGTGTTAGCCACATCGCCCTAATCTCTGAAGTATATAGGTTTCATAAGCTCTCTGAATATCCTATTATCTCCATTTTTGGGATTCTCGGATTTATGCATTCTCTATCAAAAAAATATCATAAAAGATAAACTTTCAAATAAAATAGTTAAAAATGTGCTATCATGAATTTGAGGTTGTTATAAACTTTTATAAAAAAAAATTAAAACTAGAAATTACTTCTAGTTATGTTTCTTCTATGTTATAGGTAGTTATTATGGATGATAATAAAAAATGTTCATCATTCATCTACAATAGTATTTCGATTGATAACTAGCATAAGTTTAAATAATTTTTATAAGCTCTTAGATTTAATAGGTCAAATAGGAACAAAATTTAGTTCAACCACATTCGCCTCAAAGATAACTTTTTTTTTTTACATATACATTAAAATATGCATATATACATTACACATTAAAATACACACACACACACACACACATATATATATATATATATATATATATATATATATATATATATATATATATATATATATATATATATATATATATATATATATATATATATATATATATATATATATATATATATATATATATATATATATATATATGTATGTATATGTATATATATTACATATATATATTGTTAAATATACATACAAAATAAAAAATTAAATTGTCGAGCCATGATGGGGTAAATTCTCGAGGGATTCTTGAAAAGAAGAATAAATTAAATAGATCAAACGATTTATTATACTGAAATCTTACAAAAGTTGGGTAAATGTTATTTTGTAATGTTCTAAATCCTTGACTAGATATTATATCATTATGATAAATCCTTTTGCGAATTATAATCAAAATAATTTCATGATCTTTTTGTTATCCTTACTTCATCACATATGTGTGTAATTCCCTAAAAGTTGTCTTGGGTTGTGAGTCCTATTTATGTTGACTGTTTGGAGTTACAAAATTTTATGAATTTATTTTATTATCTCTCAAAATCTCATCTATTTAGCACAATTTTTATCCATCAAATTCTTCCCCTACTCGTTTTATGGCTTCTTCTTCTTTTGGCTTGTAATCTTATGATTAGAAATTCAAAAAATAATAGTTTAATTAAAATTTTGAATTATCGTTTTTTTTGAAAAAATGGTAGAACAATCTATCATCTAAATTGACTCAAAAGATTTGCATAGATATATACAAGATTATAAATATATTCACATTGGTTTAATCCAAATAGCATTTAAACCTTAACTCTAAAATGATACCTCCATATTTCAGAGAGATGGTTTACTCAATCTCGATCAGTAAGTAATTGAAAGCTTTATGTGAGTCTATTCCTAATTTAAGTCTATCTTTTATATAAATCTATTTGAAGCAATTAAACTTCAATTACAACTTCATGATTATGATTTTCTTCTAAACTGTAAATTGTACAAATTACATTTTGTGTTTTTAAATTTTAACCGAACAATCTTAATTGAAAAAAATTTATTAGCTTCGCATATAGCCACTAATAAAGTCATTAAGTGGAAAGAAGTTGTTTTCCATGAATCTTGGTCTAAACCATCGGTTGTCACTCCATGACCCTCTATAAACCAAGATATTGATGAGATAATCTAGACTTCTAACTGGTGATGATGAAGTAAGGTTTAATTCACGAAGATCTATAATGCTTCCAATAGTCTATTTTCCTTTGGAGACCAGGGTAAGATCTAGATCTACGAGTTCTCCAACCCATATTAGCGAAACACCAATCGAGCATATCGATTAAAGCCCAATAATCTTTATCACCCAGTGAGAGAAAATGAATCTCCCACTCCCTAAATAAATTTTAGTTTTAATGAACTATCAAAAGTCTAGAGAGCAGTTCTAAAAGAATTTAGACAACCAAAATATGATCACTTTGTAAGTGGTATAGAAATATCACCTTGGAAAGTCAATGAATCGAAATATCCAACATATATTTTGAAGAAATGACTAAGCGTAATAAGAAAGGAAAGGCAACAATCCCCTTTGTTGCATGGTACTTCTAAATTACACTTAATCATCCCAATAAGCTATTTTAAGCAACAAAAAATGGATAAATGAGCAAAGAAAAATGGTAGAAACTCTGTATCCTCCACCTATTGCCCATATGGTTGATGATAAACCATTAGATATTGCGACCTTTGAAAAAGTTAATGATCCTCAAGCTTTGAAAGAATTTATTGTTATAAGTAAATAACTTAATTATAGTAATAGTATGTTTCAAATCATTTCTGATCATTTGTTTAGCCTAGAATCAAAAATTTATCAATTAGTTAAACTAAAATCTTCTAGTTAGGCTTGAGAAACTAGAGGAATTGCTAAAGGAACATCTTCAGCTTTGCTAAAACCCCCTTTTCAGCCTCCTCCTAAACTTATGTTTAGATTAGGACCAACCACTGAAGATATTCAAGATTTAGTCTTCAAACTAAAGGATCATTTTTTAGAAACATTATAAGATATTGTCTCTAATGAATCTCTAGAAAATTTTGCAAATTCTGAAAATAATCAGATTGAAGTACTCTTTCAAAATTTTCAAATTCAAAATCCTTTAGATATTCAAAAAAATATCTTATCCTAAAAAAAATTTAGATAAGCATTATTATAAAAGACCCACGCCTCAAGATTTACTCTTTGAAGAATCTACGGACTTCTTATGATGGTAATTCTCTCTATAAATGGAACATTGATGGACTAGAACATCAAATCCATCAAACATTACCAGAATGTTAATGTTTTTTGCCTTGAAGCAAGACCATGTCAAATCCCTTAAATTGCACCTTCTCGAGTACTCAAAGGCTAGTGGGACCATTATCTCTCTTAGGAGCGATGATTTATTAAGTAAATGAGCTTAGTACAAACACCTACCAAAAGAATAGCAAAACTAATTGAAAATAATGTTTATAATCTTCTCCATGCTATCTATCACGGATCATTTTGCCATAATTAGAGATCAAGGAGAAAAACTCACTCTTTACTCCAAAATTATGTTGTCCTTCCCTAACACATTTTAGATGGCATAAGGATGTCTTCTTAGCTAGAGTAATGACTTTAAATGATGTGAATAGCTTACATTGAAAGCAAAAATTTATAGAATGTACAAATCTTTTTTGAAAAGATTAAGACCATCTTCTTGTATTTGATGGGACAATCCCTTACAAAACTCTTACTTATGGAAATCTTATATCTACTTGTTTTTGTTCCAATATAAGTTAGATCATCAAATCAAGGGGCTTGAGCGAAGACAACTTGGTGAGTTTGCCCCCGATTCAGAAAGAAGGGTAAACAAAGGTAGAGTATAAATCTAAACAAATAAAGAGGACTAATAACACCTCTAAAATAAAAATCCACCTAATAAAGAAATAAATTAATGCTCTGCTAATTGATGTAGTGTTAAATTAAATGAATTAAAATTGATTTGACACCCATCTTGAAAATTCTTTTAACTTCTTACGAAATCATGATGTCTCCTCAAGTGAAGAAGAAATTAATAATTTTTCTTCTTCATCCGATGAAGATATATTTGAATGTTGCAACTCTTGTCAACAATCGACTATAAAAATATAATAAAATGTCTCTTTTTTTACCTTATGAGATCAAAAGACCAACTCATAAAAATATTAAATCAAGTTGATGACTCATCAACTCGAAGCAAAATCATTAAAATCTTAAATAAAAAGGAACCAGATAATCATTTTTGGCTTCCCCATATACTCAGAAAGTATATTGAAGAATTGAGAAAAATATTCATCTAGCTGAAGTATCTCTGAATGATTTAAACATGAAGTATGATCATTACAACAAAAAATCAGAGATATTAAAGTTGAACAAGATCAAATGAATAGTTGAATAATGGATTTAGAAATAAATCATTATTCAGCTTATTCTAAATCTATTAATCCTGAAGACAATGATCGATTTAAAGATAATTCTGAAACTTCTGCTAATCCAGGATTACTATAAAGTATTGAAAAGAAAATATATCAAAAATGATATATTTCCATTAAGTTAATTATAAATAATGAATTCATATTACCTAATCTTAATGCCCTTGTTGATAGTGGTGCAGATTTAAATTGTATTCAGAAAGGACTTATACCCTCCAAATATTTTGAAAAGATCACTCAGAAGCTTAAAACTGCTGATGGAGAAATCCTACAAATTGACTACAAATTATTTTTGTTCGCAATTTATTAAGATGATCTTTATATTACTATGTCATTCTTGCTAGTCAAGAATCTAACTTAGCATATTATTTTGTGAACACCTTTTCTTCTCAAAATAATTCCCATTACAAGGATTGATCATACCTGAATTCATTACGAAATTTGGGATGAAAAGTTTATCTTCCGATTTATCACCAATCCTAAAGAAATTATTAAAAATGAAATAAATGGACTTCATAATAAGTCTATGCTTTTAAACTATTTAAAGTTTGAAATTTTGGATTTAACTATGAAACAGAAAATTTCCTATGCTTTAATTATAAGCAAAATCCAATATTGCTTACAATATTTCAAAAACTCTATATGTGAAAACCTAATAGCTTTTGAACAAAATACATTGATTGAACTCACGTATATTGAAATGTTCAATGAGCATGACATTCCCCAAAAGCTAGACCATGTCAGGATGAATGAATATTATCTAGCTTTATGTCTTAAAATTAATTCATCTTACTCTCATAAATCTACATTTTATGTTATGAATGTTGTTGAAAAGGAGAGAGGAAAACCTAGGCTTGTAATCAATTACAAGCCTCTCAATAAAGTTCTTAAATGAATTAGATGTCCTCTTCCTAATAAAAGAGATTTGTTTAATCGTCTGCATAAAATAAAAATATTTTTCAAATTTGATTTAAAATCTAGCTATTTGGCAGATTCAGGTCAAAGAAGAAGATATATATAAAACTGCATTTACTATTCCATTCCACTACTGATGGAATGTCATTTTAGCTCAAAATGCTCCATGAATTTCATAAAATGGCAAAGTTGAGATAACTGAATTTGTCCAAATGGAAAAATTCTCCACATGAAAATTAAAATTTTGGAAAGAGAGGATACCTATGTGTTTTCTATGTCAATTGTTGAAGCCTTCTATCGTTCTATGTGATTCACAATCTATAGTATCAAGCGAGGAGTCGTGACTTATATTAGGCTTATTATTCTGTGGCGAATTGCGACTTTGATTTTTATTTTAGTTGCTCTGAATTTTTTTGGCATTGGCTGATTTTTATTTTCCACAGGAAGCATTGGCCGTGCATCGGTACTAGAACAATAGACCTTAGCGAATTAGAAGCGATTATTTGACATTGGGTCACAATGCTCGGCGCTCTAAAATGTCACGGCATTAGAGATTATGGCAACAAAACACAATGCCCTTAAAGAGGCTTGTGCCGACCACAAAGCGTCTCGTAAACCAATGCAAAAGTCTAGTAGATGAAACCGACGCCCGTGCGGTCCGCATCGCGGCTCAAGAAGACTTCATATTTAGTATTTTCTCTTCTCAATGAAGTATGTGTCCTAGAGTGACTAAAGTGTAGAGAGGCTCCAGATAAGTGTAATTTATATTATTCTCCTCACTTTTTTCTTTCACAGTGTATTTCTTAGTGGTGTGGCTCTATAATTTTTTTCAATTCTTGGATTTTTTTCACATTAAATCTAGTGTCTTCTAGGTGAATCTTTTACTTTAGGTTTTCATTTATTTCGTGTATGCTCTAAAACACTTGAACTGGTTTTTTGCACATACTTTGCTATCTATTTACTTCCCAACACGCCCTTCATTCAAAATATGACATGTAAAAGTTTATTTTTTTAATGATAAATTAAACTTATTTTATATTATATTTGACTTTAATTGATAAATCAAACTTATTTTTAATCATATTTATTGTAGAATATGAGTGTCTCTTGTGAGTACAGTGCTATCGTGTACTCAAAGTACTCTAAATTAAATAGCTAAATCATAAGTTAAATATGCATCAAACATCATTTTAATAACTTCGGTACTTTAGTAATAAAGTTTTGTTGAATATATGAAGTGCACAAAATATACTAAGAGTATGCTCCATGTACTCACTGATAAACCCATGTTGTACTTCATATTATTATTATTTGAAGCATTTTTAATGAATTCTCATGTTAGATTGGTTCCCTTCATGAAGTTTCATTTATCGATAATATATTATATATGTATTAAATATAAAGGATAATATTATATAATTAATATGCTAAATCGATTTAAAGATGGATCCAAGTCCGCACAACTTGAAGCTTAATAGGCGGTAGTCTACGTCAAAAGAAATTTTTTTTTTTCGAAGGATGGTTTTATAGTTTATTAAATAAATAATTAATTAAAAATTATAAAAAATTAAATAATAAATGGGATCCCAAATGGCCTCTAAATTTATATGAAAAGCATTCAAGGGCTTCTAAGATTTCTTGTGTAAATAAAGATGCTGATAAAGTTAATTTTTATGAAAATTATTCAATTAAATTTTATATTGGTATACATTGTGATGAAGGGTTTGTTTGGAATAGCTATAGCTATATTAAAAGTTATAGTAAAGTTGCTGCAGAAGAAGCCGTTGTATGAAGAAGCTGCAGTGGGTGTATAAAATATTTTTATTTTACAATATCATTTTTTTTCATAGAATCAAACTTAACTTTCATACCATGATTATTCAAAATGTAACCAAATATAATGGTATGTATCAAATACCAATTTGATCTATCTAAATTTATGATATATGGATAAATGTTTTATTTGATTACATGGGTCACAACAATTTGATGATGTAATATATATATATATATATATATATATATATATATATATATATATATATATATATATATAAGATATCAACCCATGTAAGAGATGATCGATATTTTTATCATTTTAAATCTTCTTTTTTGTGATGGTAATTGTTTATTAGAGGTTATTTTCTCCCTCCCTTACCACATATTTATGTATGGAGCACAATAAAATATTTTTTTTGGTGAACAAATCCTAAAGGCATTATAAGAAAACCATATTTCATTAGTGCTTACATTAAATTTTTAGATTGTTGTGATACTTCTGAGGGAGAGATGGCTATAATTAGATTCTTAGTTGTGTAAGACACTTTAGCCTAGTGGTTGAGAGTTAAAGGTGTCAACCAAGTGGTCTTGAGTTCAAATTCTTGTATGAGTTGTGTGTGTATGAGTTTGAGATTAAATTTGCTCAAATATCCTTGCCAAACAAAAGAAAAGATTCTTAGCAACTTTTATATAATATTTTTTTTATCATTTGGTGCTTTTAATTTTTATTTATTTATTATTTTTCTTTGTATTTCTTTTTTGTATTATTCTTGTTTATCTTTAAAAAAATTTAGTGTCTATATATATATAATCATTTTTCACAAATTTTTTATAGAATTTATGTCAGGTCTTGTCGGATGGGTGGGTTTATCCATGGCATCAAGTGTTTGGAATTCATATATAATCACCAAATTAGATGTATGTATTATGAATGTAAAAATTGTTATTTCTTATTTGTGATGATGTTAATTTATTTTGCACTAAAATTTGATTAATATTGAACAATATTAATAGTAGAATCAGTCTAAATATAAAAAATAATGGATTGGGCTTTGCATGTATGATGTTAGAGGATAAATTACTTGATAGGCAATGCATTTCTATATACTTTCTAAATAGACTAATGAATTATATAAGAGCTTCAAACATTTATGCCTAAGGTATGTCCCATATAAGGTATTCTATTATATTTCATCAATGCATATACATCAAAACCTTACATGGAATATTTAAAACATCGCCGTGATGAAGAATCATATAATATGCCAATTTGAATATGCATGTGTAGTTGTTAACATAAAGAATGTCAAATTTCTAATAAATATTGATGCTTGGGTGAGACAAGTACAAATTATTGTTTAAGTTCGGATTGAGTTTCTCATAATCATTAAACTTAACTAAATTAGTACTTAACCAAATTAATATCCTTTGGTTAATCTTCTAGCTCTTTCTAGAGATGATCGAAGCTATTTCTCCTTTCCAAATTTTTGTTTAATTCAAATTCTTAATTAATTCATAAATTTAACTCTAATGTAGCTTATCTAAAAATCCTATTCAACCCCTAAACTTAAGTTGCTAGAATTTGGACCTAAAACGACCATAGGATTTAAATGCGATTTAAACTCATTTAAAGAGATTTTTAACCATTTATATTCAAATCAAATTTAATTCATATTGATAAGTTCAACCTTAGCTAGCCTTTGGGTATACCTAACTTAATCTTAATTAGTTTAAGGACTCAGATTGTGGTATAAGCATTCAATTTCTTTCGTCATTGGTTAAAATATTTGTCTAAATATTTTAATTGATTAATAGATCTCTAGAGTCTAACTTACAGGGTTAGATTTAACCTCTCATCAACCTAGTCAAAATTACCGCCAAATTTAATTAGTTATTTTGAGTCAATGAATCAAATCACTTTGTGAAACCTATGTTAAATGATTAAACCATCAAACTTCTTATGTTCTAACCATAATTAATAATTAGATTAAACTAAGATCCCTAGGCTAAATAGGTCATTAATAATTATGTTCAAAAATAATCATGGCCTACCATAATGGGTTAGATTTAACCTCACGATCAACCATCAAAATTACCGCCATATTTAATTAGTTATTTTGAGTCAATGAATCAAATCACTTTGTGAAACCTATGTTAAATGATTAAACCATCAAACTTCATATGCTCTAACCATAATTAATAATTAGATTAAACTAAGATCCCCTAGGCTAAATAGGTCATTAATAATTATGTTCAAAAATAATCATGGCCTACCATATTAATAGATCATTATTATTTATCAATGACTAATATAGCCAAATAATATCTTGGTGAAGCTTTATTAGACTTTTTGAACTAATTTAACTTAAAATAGACCTATTTAACCCTATAAGATCAAAGGCTGTCAATTGGCCATATTGATTAAACATAAGACCTCAAATAAATTTCAATAAGTTAAACATATCTCACTTAACACTAATTAGCTCTAAATTAATTATCGATAACCTACCACCACTTAAAATCTCATTACCTAATTAGTTTGGTGGCCAAAAAATAGCTTTTCATTTTCGTGAGAAAATTTGTCAAAAATTCTAATGATAATTTATCTATCGAAATATAACATTTTTTTTACTTAAATGTTTAAAATTTTACTCACACTAGCATTCTTACAACCCAAAATAAAAATTATAATAATAATAATAATAATAATAATAATAATAATAATAATAATAATAATAATAATAACTAAAAGTAAACTAAAAGGGCATTTTAATTATAATTTTTAAAATAATTAAACAAGATATATATGTATGCTAAGTTAGAATATGTTGTAATATTTGATTTAAATATTACTTCATATATTAGAAAATAAAATTATAGTTAAATATTTTTTTGTACTATAGATTATGTATCTAAAACATAGCTTCAAGCTTACTAAAAAAAAGGTTGATGATTCTTCTTTAAAATTGCTTAGAAGGTTTTAAAATTTTAGGAAGTAAGTTTAATTATTGCTTCTTCTCTTGTTTGACAAGTGTACTTTTATTTACTCTTTTTTTTTTATAAGAAGTTTTGATTACAGATTTTTATTATTGCACAAATATTATTTTTTAAAACTATATTATTATTATTATTATTATTATTATTATTATTATTATTATTATTATTATTATTGTTATTATTATTATTATTATTATTATTATTATTATTATTATTATTATTATTATTATTATTATTATTATTATTATTAATATAGGAAGATTTATACACATACCACACATTTCATATACATTTACAAATCTAAGCTTTTAGTTACTTGGGTTTAATGAGTGATGATATGATATTGATGATCGAGGCATTAAATATGTTAAAAGTAAAATTTATATATAACAACCACACTCCTTTCAAAACTATAAATCACCATCATATTATATTATTTCCATCACAATTAACTTTAAGAAAATTAATAGACAATCATTGATATGATATTATTGTTGGTTCCTTGTCACAAACTTAAAAGAGTTCTATCAATCCTCTTTAGACATAAATTAGGGCATAATCATCGGGTCAATATGGCATGAACAATTCAAACAATAATCATTTTTTTCTTTTAGGACTATAGCCCATGTCCTTACAAAGCTGATCATTATATCATATATGTATTGCTGCTATGCTTGATCTTCTATAATACTCTTGAGTGTATTCTTTCATGTATTTATCCCATTTCTTCACATCTTCCTCCATCAATTTTTTATTGGAGCAATCCACCATCAAGAAAATGTGCTAGCCACATAGCCATAATCTCTAAAGTATATAGGCTTGACAAGCTCTCTGAGTATCCAATTATCGCCATTTGTAGGATCTGATATTTATACATTCTCTATCAAAAAAAGTATCATTAAAGTTAAACATTCAAATTAAGCAATTAATAATGCACTCTCATGAGCTAGCTATACTCATGAATATTTAATTAATTTAAATATATGCATACCTATAAAGTGGAACAATATTTTCCAAGGAGCCGGTCACAAGCTTGCGTAGAGAAGGAGGTTTGATGATCTTTCTAATCTTCTGATCACCTCTGAAGCCAGTACAAAAGATGACCAAATCAGCCATTATTGGAACCGATTCACCTCCCACTATAATACCATTCTTACAGAACCCAAAGCTTTTTGAATGTTTTAGAATAATGCTCTCACTTCTCACCCTCTCGTAGAAATTTTTTGGTAGTAAAGCTAATAAGGTGGAACTCATTGCTTGAAAGAAGCTATGATTTGGAACCATTCCATACCTCTCTATAGGGGTGATTTTCTTGATGTAGCTCTCAACAAACTTAGATATAACCCCTCTCGATATCGAACAAAATTTTAAAGTGATATACATATAAATCTAATTATTTTTTTTTAAAAGAAGAAATATATTTACTAAAGGAGAAAACATAGTTGCCAAAATGCTTAGCATGATTTCTTCTCAGCTTGTGAAAAGAGTAGTTGAATTGAAATAATAGTAACGAAAGGGATACCCCGAAATCTAGTACATTCCAACTTTTAGTTCTAACAATCATTGTGCAAGAAAACTTCACCTATAAGTGCAAAATTAAGAAAAGTGAGAAGAAAAGATTTGAGAAATTATTAGTTATGATATATATATATATATATATATATATATATATATATATATATAGAGAGAGAGAGAGAGAGAGAGAGAGAGTGTATATTATATATATATTATTGGAGTATATTTATGTCATGTGCATTACCTCCATTTAATTGTAATACATAGCAAGGTGGGCAATGTAGGTGACAACTTATAAGATTTATTCAAATAATTCAATGCAGATAATAATAATGAACATACCATTGATATGTCAGCATTACAGCTTTATCGACAACTAATTTGAGAAATCGGATAATAATATGTTTTCCTTTGACAAACTCAGTGAGGTAGAGTGCTTTCCATATTGGCTAAGTCCATAGTGGATCACCTTACCATTGAAGACCTCGGCCTTTGTTCTTAGAAAAGTTGGATGTTGGGGATGTTTGAAATTCAAAGGATCACAAAGTCCATAATAGTGATGGAGAAAGTACTATTAATTTGTAGTAAAATTAATATTTATGATAGCAAATTATTATTGAAATAAATGAAATCTTAGAATAATATTTTTTAAGATAATTACATTATAATTAGCAAATATAAAGTTTGATTAAATATATATATATATATATATATATATATATATATATATATATATATATATATATATATATATACATATATTATCAAATCTAAAGTTTATTTTCAATTAACATTAATGGATTCGGCATCAAAATATAAATGTTTAAAAGTTTAATCCCGTTAAAAAAAAAAAAAAAAATCCATTTAAATTCCATAAAATTCTCCATCTTCCTTCTCGGTCTCGGACTCCACATCCATCTCCTAAAGCTTAGGTTCCACCACAAATCCATTCTCCTCATCTCACATACTCATCACCTTCTCTCCAAACCTCACATGCCCTCGAATAGGCCTCCAAGTACTCCATCACAAACTTGTCGTTCGGCGCTCCGGTGACCGATTCGCCCGAAAAGTCGATGAACGGATCAGTCTATGCCGTCGACTGAGCATGCTTGTCCATCGTAATGGACCACCTCGAGACCATAGGCGGAAGCCTTTTGGAGAAGGTACTTGCATGTGCAGATCCCAGCTCACACAACACACCCTCTTCGACTCCATTAATAGGCTATGTGGGAGTTTCTTCTACCCCTGAACATTATTATTGTTGCGTGTTAGAAAACCAGTTGCGGTAGAGTAAAAGTTTTTGCCTTAGCTTCTTTGTGATATCCAGCCCACACAGGTATTTAAAAAGTGAACAATAAAACTCTAGAATTTTTACGTGGAAAACCTCGAAAAGAGGGAAATACCACGGGGCCTAGCCCAGTAAAAAGCTTTCACTATGTATCATTTTCAGAGTACAAGATCTTCCGATATGATTAATTGTATATGAGAAAGGAACAGTTATGTGACAACGATCGAGGTTAACTTGCTAGTAAAGCGAGATGATGGTGAATGCGGAGCAATCACTGGTAGAAATATGGGAATAATTCTTGGCGAAATGCGGAACAATCAGCGAAGCAGGAACAATCGGTAGAAGTCCTCATGATGGAGACCGATAGAGATTGGCGATGGCTCAGCGGTGGCAGTGGCGGCGGCGGATGGTGGTTGGCACGTCAGTGGCGATGTGCTTGGAGGATATTTAGAGCTCTCTCCTCTCTCTTGGTTGGGCTCCCCTCATATGAGGAATGAGGGGCTATTTATAGATTGGAGGAGTGGCATCTCTATAAATACATGCAAAATCTGAACCACTCCTCCAATCGGACCGTTCATGATGATTCCCTCGATCATATGATTTATTTTGTGTATTTGATTGCTCAAATGAAGTCGGAATTGTAAGATCTTTGGCTTGTTGGAACCTGCTCTTTGAGACGCTCGATTTGACTATAAACACTCCATATTGGAGAGCTTTTTAGGAATTTAACTGATGTCCCAAAGTTTCTAATGATATTTTAAGTGCTTGATCTCGACCAATTTTAATTTCTAATCAACTTGCATTCGGCATCAAGATTTGTGATTCTACTAGAGGAATTTTCAGGGTCATATCAGTTGCCCCCTTATTTTTGGATGATATTATCTCAATCATTATATTTATTATAGTAAATTCTTCAACAAAATCTGCAAGTCCATTAACCACATATTTTGAGAGAACAGATCTTCATGTAAGCACAAGATTATGATTATGAAGCAGATGCACAGCCACAAATATGTATAGGTATGTGCGAGCGTGAAATTTCAAGCTTACCCATCATATGCCCTCAGAGCCTATATATGATTTAAAGCGCCACGAATATATTGCTGGCGGACAAAAGTATATATCATTATTTATTCACATGGAATGGTACGGTGGGCTATAGCAAGGTATGCCTATGGTGAAACATCCATTTTGACCCATTTGAGCATTTTAGCGGTTTAACGATTTTGAATGCTTTTACCCTTTTACTAAAGGGTCTATAAAATCCCAGGGACAAAGAAGGCATCTTCTTTCTTCTTGAAAAAGGTCGGTGATCAAGAGTAGTTCATGACAAGGCTCTAGTTTTCCCTCGAAAGAGGTGTTAACTAACCTCGGGTGGCGAGATGAGGCGATCAAGACCCCATTTCATCGGCAAGGCTCCAGTTTTCCCTCAAAAGAGGTGTTAACTAACCCGGACCGACAGGATAGGCGTCAAGACCATTCCGCTAACAACCAAAGAGGTGTTAACCTCGGATTGCCGGGTTGGCGATCAAGACTAGTTCATATAAAACTCAATTTCGAAAGAGGTGTTAACCTCGGACACCAAGATTGGAGGCAATCAAGACCCATAGTTCATATGGCAAGGCTCTAGTTTTCCCTTGAAAGAGGTGTTAACTGACCTCATCGGACCGACCGGGTTTGGAGGTGATCAAGACCCATAGTTCATACGGCAAGGCTCCAGTTTTCCCTCGAAAGACGTGTTAACTAACCTCATCGGATCGACCGGGATTGGAGATGATCAAGACCCGTAGTTCATACGGCAAAATCCGATTTTCCGAAAGTGTTAGCGACCTCGTTGAACCGGGTTTGAGCGATCAAGAGATGATGCCAAGGATTGGACAATGCTCGATGATGGTGGCCGCGCGGTGACACAACGATGGTCGGCGAGATAACCGATAGCGATGGTGGTGGCCGAAATTTGCGATATGGCGGCGATGGTTCGGCAGTATCGGTGCAGTAATGGCGGCCGGCATTGGAAACAATAGCGCGAACGGTAGTGGCAGTGATAGCGATTAATGGTCTGATAGATTACCAACGTACCAGCAGTGGTTATCTGAGGTTGCGTCAAAGCAAGTTATCCGATGTAGCGATAGTATCGATGCGTCAGTGTTGATATGCGAGATAGCCGGAGAAAATTACCGGTGATGGTCAAGAGGTACCGCTCTGAGTTGCGGCCGATAGTTTAATGGCGATAATGCAACGAATGATAGCGGCATAGCTAATTGCAGCGAGATGACCAGCGATAATCTGACGATATCTAAAAAAAGTGGCCATTCTGATGGTTAGTGGCCGAGTGGTCAGCGATGTTCGTAGTCTAGTGGCAACGCGTCGGTAGTCGGCGATGTGGCACGATGGTGATGACCGCGGAATTAGAATAGTGGCCGGTGACCGGCAACGATGAGGATTTTGACCATCAAGGTTGTTTTGGCATTACATGCGATGTATGGAAGAGGTTGAATCCGAGAATTTTGACCCAGGTTGTTTGTCGAGTGTTAAGATGGCGTTAATATGGAAGAGGTTGAATTGAATCCCAGGATTTCGACCTATAAGAGGTTGTTTGTCGGTGTTACTATTAACCTATGGAAGAGGTCATAAGTCCACCAAGGACCTTTTGACCATCTAGGTTGTTTGTCTCATGACATTAACCAATGGAAGAGGTCAATTGAATCCGCTAAGGATTTTACTTAGGTTGTTTGTCGAGTGTGACTCGATGATGTTAACTATGGAAGAGGTTATCAAGTCCCCTTGATTGATCATGCTGAGATACAACGTGAGTTGTATATTCCTCAAGTGGGAGGATTAAATGAAGAAGAAACAAGCTTATAAAGAAAATCCATAAACTCATTACTTTGATAATGTCAATGATACAATATTGTCATAAGATAACTTAACAAAAGGGACGAGATATATTTTTAGAGAGAGTTAACAAAGGACAAGAGGTGGGGAGGAAAGGACAAACGGGATAAATTAAATATTGCAATATTTATACACCAATGATTACATATAACACTTTTCAGAGACCCTCAATGTTCCAAGTTTTAAGGAATATTTTTTCCTATGGATCATTGGTCATAGCTTGACGGTTGGTCATCTGATAATGTAGTGGGGAGCAGGTCTTTTACAGGCAAAACCCTTTTAGGTACTTCTTTATCTTGAAGATTAAAATTCTCGATGTTGAAGGTCACCGAAGGGCGTGGTTGAGCTTGTTTGAGGTAACATGATTATGTTATTTGTTGATTTCCACATACCACTCCAACCCCAATGGGAGTTTAAAATTTTATCTTAATATGAGGTAAGTACGGCGAGATTGATTGGAGGGGTCTTCCAAATATAGCGTTGTATGCTAAATTTGACTTGACCACTATGAATTGAACTAAGTGAGTGACTTGTTGAGGAAATTCTCCGAGAACAACGGGAAGGGTGATTGTCCCCTCCACTTGTACAGGGCGATTATCAAACCCATATAACGGTCCTGCAGCAGGTTGAAGTTTTTCCTTAACCAAACCCATGCTAAGAAAGGTGGAGTAAAATAAAATATCAACGGAACTCCCATTATCAATCAAAATTCTCTTAACAACATAACATGGGTCTTCAATCCCCACACTGATGACAAGAGGATCTTGATGTGGAACTTGGACTCCTCATTATTAAAAGTGATGGGATGATTAATACAAGATTTTTGTAACTCGGCTCTTCAAAGGCTCGATGAAGATTTGATTAGATAATAGTGGCCCACTCACTGCGTTTCAATTTCTCCAACTATTTGGCGACTATTATGTTGTTTACGTGATTGTCGGTTGCCCCGGTTGGAGCTATGTTTGCTTGAGTTGGTTGGTTTTGCATAAATTGACGTAGATATCCTTGCTGAATGAGCCTCTCAATTTCCTCTTTCAGTTGTTTGCATGCCTTAGTAATGTCCACTACTTCAATGGAAGTGATAATATTGCTCTTGATTTCCTGAATTTAGTTTCAGTGGATGTGGCCACTTGATAGTCTCTTCATCTTGAACAGCCAACTATACGTTAACACGAGATGTGTTCAGCGGTGTGTATTCCAGTTGTGGTTCGCATCGTTGATGCAAGGGCCGTGGAGGGAAATCATGACTGCCTTGTTGCTTCTTCTGATGGGATTGTTGATCTGTGTTTCCTAGAGTACTCTTACATTTTCCTGTGGATTGTTCAAATTGTTTTCAATGGGCATTAATAGCCTCATCCGTAGAAATCTGTGCTTCCACATGGTGAACTAAGTCGGCATATGAGCGGACAGTATCTCGCATTAGTGATGAGTAGAAAGGCCCAGGACGGAGCCCCCCAAGGAAAACTCCTCTTAGTAATTCAGGGTTTACCCAGGTATTTGGCGAGCTTCTGAGGAGAATCTCTGGAAGTATTCTTTAAGTGATTCTCCCTCATTTTGACGAATGCCGGAGAGATGGGAGGAATCTTTAATGATCCTCCGATTTGCAATGAACCGTGCTACAAAATATTAAGTTCATTAAAGGTATGGATGGATTCCTTGGAAGGGAGTAGAACCAAGTCAGCTTGTCCCGATGCAAAGACGACAAGCGGTGTGTGAGCTCATTGGATATGCATGATAGTCCTGTAATGGTCGATGTGTTCATGTGGGTAAGTCGCCCCTTCATAGGAATCAATGTTCAGAAGCTTAAAACCCACGGGATTAGGATTTTGAAGAATAGCTTCAGCTAAAGGTGAGGATTCCTCAGCGTAGGGGAAGATAATTTCATCTTGAAGGAAATTCATCTTGCATTAAGCATCATAATTACCTTTAACAAGTGGAGTTAAGATGAGAAACGTGCCTTTAATAGTTATAAATAATTACTTTATGTGATGATAATTGGAATCAAGATCGTTATCCGCGATTAAGCGGAGGAACTTCATCGTCGAGATTACCATTTTGACACCGCATGCGATCGATCTTGGGGAGATGTGTTTTTTGCAGTAGTGTTCCTCCATGAAATGGATCATCTCATTTTGAGACTCTTCTATTGCCGATCTTCTAAAGAGATTCTGGCATGATCACTTTGTCGGAAGTGAGGTAGAAGGTTGGCATCCTTGGTTCAAGGATTGGTTTTGAGTGGAGTTGGAGCGGGAGGCTCTTTGATACAATCTTTGGCCATGAGTTTTCACTGTGATTGAGGGTTCTTTTCTCACAAATGGTTGCATACATGCTAGAAAACCGATTTGGTAAGTATTTTCTTAGATATCCAAACATAGGTATTTAAAGAGTGAACAATAAAACTCAATTTTTATGGAAAACCTAAAAAAAACTATAAAAGTATTCCACTATGTATATGTTTAGTACAAGATCTTCCGATATCGATTACAATTGTATATGAGAAAAGAACAAGTTATGTGACAACAAGCAGGTTATAAGATTCTTGTAGCGATGATGGTGGCTGTGAGGATCATAGGTAGAAATGAACAATTACCGAAATGTAGAACAATCTAAGTCCTCATGATGGAGACCGAGATTGATCGGCAAGGATCGATGGCGGCCAGCCGGTGGGTTGATGATGACCGTCAAGTGGCCGATTGTCTTGGAGAATCTTTAGAGCTCTCCTCTCTTGGTTGGGCTCCCCTCATATGAGGAATGAGGCTATTTATAGATTGGAGGAGTGGCATCTCAAATACATGCAAAATGAATCACTCCTCATGGCTTGATGATTCCCTCAATCATATGATGTATTTTGTGTATATGAATGCTCAAATAAAGTCAGAATTGTAAGATCTTTAGCTTGTTCAAATCGGCTCATCGAGACGCTCGATTTGACTATAAACACTCTATATTGGAGAGCTTTTTAGGAATTTAACTGATGTCCTAAAATTTTCAATGATATTTTAAGTGCTTGATCTCGACCAGTTTTAATTTCTGATCAGCTTGCTTTTGGCATCAAGATTTGTGCTTCTACTAGTGGAATTTTTAGGGTCATATCAATTATATATCGGAGCTCACTCATCGATGTTTAAATAAAATATAAATAAATGAATTTATGATGCACGACACTTATAGGGGATGTTTGGCAATGGATTTATTATGGATTTAGCCATCTAAATCCCATAAATCCTACCAAATACTTTCTGAGGATTTAGTAAATTGCATGTTCTAAATCCTAAATCAATATCGGTAAATCATTTATTAAATCCATATGATTTACGGATTTAAAGATCGATGAACCTCGTTGTATGGCTGGAATCGGTTGTAACTCCTCAGAACATAGCCTATTTCTTTTGGCGGATCGTTCACTCTTCCGCCGATCCGTCGCCCACACCAGAGGCGCCTCAGGTGGATTCTATCCGCGCTTACCTTGGTTGCCTCGGTGAACTTCTCTTCTCGTGACAACAAGTTGCGCGCCTCTACCTTTTTTTTTGTTTGTGGAGATTCAAAATCTGGAGAGATTGGAAACCACAGTAGAGGTAGTGGTGGTTCGTTTGTGTTAATGTTGAGGGAGGAGTGGGTAGAGAAAGTATAATATTGCTTCTGGGATTATAACTTTGCTTTGCATATTTTGCTTAATCTGAGTTAGTGGTAAATACTTATTTTTAAATTTTTTTGGTACTTAAGAAAACACAAATTCTATAGTTCAATTCATTGAATTACATACTTGGATATCAAATGTAAGTTATTTTGTTGATTGGTTTCAACTTTTTTTTGGCACTAGATTGAAGTTCGTAAGTGCACTTAGAAAATTATTTTCTTGTGTTTGAGCTAGTGTGCATCTAATCTGAGATAGAACAATGTGTTGTTAGGTATTGATTGGTCTTCATAACTTCGAATTGAAGCATACGTAAGCTTTAGTGGAATTTGGTATTGTTGCATTTCTATAATTGCAATTTCTTCATATATCTGATTGTGGAGTAATGGCTTGGCTATCCAATGAGTTTTTAAAATGAAATTATATCATAATAATTTTTATTAGATCTAAATAATGTAACATTTATTTATATTTTGTAATGAAAATGATATCTTTGTTAAATGATGAATTTTAATTTCAATATTACATTCTTTTTTTATTTATGTTCTTATTCTTTAAAAAATATTATTTAATTTTAATAGATTTAAATCCTCAAATAACTTACAAAGCATCTTTTTGGATTTAGCAGAATTTAATAAATCGGTTACCAAACACTTTTCAGGATTTAACAGTTTAGGATTTACTAAATCCATATGTACTAGATTTACTAAATCCTACTTGAAATAAATCAATCCATTTCACCCATAATATATTTATATATTTATCATATTATTTTTATATATTTATATATTTAATATATAAAATTATATATTTATTTATCTAATATTTTTAAGCTTAAAAAATACGTTTTATTCTTAAAAATATATTTTTGATGTGATATTATATTAAAATTTAGATAATAAATATGTAAATATATAAGAATTATGTGGTATATAGGCTAAGCCTAATTGTATTACACAAAAGGGAGAAGAAAAGAAAAGAAAAAATACAAACAGGATCAACAGAAGTCATAAAAACTGAATGGACTCAGAGTAGGGCTTGACAATGGCAAAAAGGTTCACCTATAGCTTAGCGATCTCCCAAGTTGCCAAGCAGTAAACAATAAGCTCAAAGAAACACCTCAAGGATCACATAGAGTTAACAGAGATAGGCCACCCAAGGCCACTATCAAAGAGGAAACTAACTCGCACAGGGATCAAATCGTTCAAGTTAACATCCTTCAATAAAGAAGAGAAAGAGTTGAGAACTCAGCATCAGGCACTTGGCCATCCATGGGAGATCACAAGACTAATAGTGGCACCAACTTGCCCAAAAAGCAAGACCCTACGAACTCATCCTTGTCCAACCAAAAGCAAAAGAAAGAACCCAACATTTCCTACCACAAAACTCCAAAGGCGAAACATACCAGACAATCAGCAAAAGCCCATCAACCCAATGTGAGACATGCTCAAACATCGACCATGTAATTCCTCCACTTCTCCAAAACAGTAGAGACAAAAGTAAACCAAGCATCTTTGAACTTCCAATGTCTAAGTTTAAAAACAACTCTAGTTTTGATCTTATAGTGAAGGAAACCTCTTGCTTCTGGAAAAGCCTATTGTTTCTTTCACACCATATAGTGTAAACAATAATCGCAACGGTTAGTAGATACAAACGCTTCAAATCCTTGTGCTCATGGATAGAAGAGGCAGTGAGCACTTGTTGTAGAATGGGTTGAAACAAAAAAACTCCCATTGGGCAAAAGATTTCTAATAAGTTTAAAGGAAAAGGGATAGGCAAAAAAGAGATGGGTAAGAGATTCCTTTTCACAATGACAAAAGCCACAATCGAGAATAGGACCAAGGCCACAGAAGTTGAGTACATCAGAAATTTTATGCCCTTCGATGATAGCCATCCAACAAAAAATTGCATAGTTAACATCATAGCTTTTGAACCAAATATCATTAAACCACTCCACTAACGGTGAATTAATAAAAATAGCATCCAGAATCCTTCTGTTAGAGATTCCCTTTACACCATTCCGAAAAGGTATCCACCTAGAGAAAGCAGTAGAAGTCTAATAGAGTTAAAACAAGCTGGGTTCGTAACTTCAAGTAGAGCGAGAAGAGACCAGCTTTGGAGTTTGATTATAGAACTTAGAGGGGAGGTTCTCGATAAATCAAACAAAGAAAAGCATTTAGACCCATAAATCTCTAAAAGAGATTTACCCTAGCACCAAGGATCAAAGAAAATGGAGCAAGATGAGCCATTCCCAATCGAGACAGAAATCTGCCTACGAAACCACAAGGCATGGAGCTGGAGTTCCCTCCATAAAGCAGAGGAGCAGAGAGATCTATTCCAAATTGAGCCATACTTGTTCCCACACCAAGCAGCAAACAAGGTAGACCGATTGAAGACTTTCCATAGAACCTTGATTTTACACAAGACATTTAGTGTATTAATAGATTGGAGGCTAGTTCCTCCTTTCCCTCTAGTTAAAGTTGTCCTATTCCAAGAGATTATATGTAGTTTCTTAACCGTATCATCGTGAAAGAAGAATTTCGAAGTAATAGAGGTGATCTTCTTGAGTATATTCTTAGGGAGTACCAAGGCCCTTAATAAGTTAAATAACTTGTCGATGATCTAATAAGCTGTAATCTTCCCCCAAAAGAGAACCACTTGAATTTCCAACCCACAAGCCAGGAAGAGAGCTTGTCCAGCAAGTTGTAAAATGATTATTTTTCAGGGTTCCCTCCATTAGAGGAAGACCCAGGTATTTAAGAGGGAACACACCCTTGTCAATATTCAAGATGCAGGATCCTTCAAGGAGGACTTAGAGAAGCGATTTTAGATTTATTATAGTTAACTTCAAGTCCTACATGAGGAGAAAGTGTTGGTCTCCAAGAGCAAAGCGATTTAGGAGCCGACTTCCCCTAAGACAAGGATGTCATCAGCAAAAAGAAGATGAGAGATAGAGCAGTTACCTGAAGCTAGTGGTTTGAAAGCATAATCCAATACACTTTTGTCCAGAAGACATGAGAAAATGTCTAGAATGATGGTAAAAAGAAAAGGAGATAAGGGGCACCCTTGTCTAAGCCAATGGAGGAGGAGAAGTAAGCTTTAATTTGACAGTTTAGAATAATGGAAAAAGGAATATCTGATATACATGCCTCCACCCATTTGACAAATATCTGAGGGAAACCTTTCTAGGTCATCCTGAGGAGAAGGGTCTTGCGATTAACACAATCAAAAGCCTTTTTAAGGTTAGTCTTGATGAAGAAGGAATTATGGTGGCTCTTTTTGGTAAAATTAGCCCATATCTCATGTGCTAAAGTGATGTTATCCGCTATATCCCTTTGCTTAATGAATGCAGATTGGGCCGAGTGAATGATGCTTGGGAGAATATGTTTAAATCTATTAACAAGAACTTTAGTGATAACCTTAAAGAAGGTATTGCATAAGGAAATAGGCCTAAAATCAGAGAAGGAATTTGCATGTTTAATTTTAGGAATTAGTGTAATGATACTGTGCTTAAATAAATCAAGTAACTGTTGAGTTTTGAAGAAGTGGTGGATTGCTAGCAGGAATTGCCTTCATATAATGTCCCAACTTTGAATAAAGAACTTTGATATAAAGCCATCAGAT
Source organism: Cymbidium sinense (assembly GCA_021442155.1). Taxonomy (NCBI): domain Eukaryota; kingdom Viridiplantae; phylum Streptophyta; class Magnoliopsida; order Asparagales; family Orchidaceae; genus Cymbidium; species Cymbidium sinense. The sequence continues at coordinate 8,365,928 of CM038232.1, forward strand.
CCAGGGGATTTGTCCCCATTAATACCATGAAGAGCAGAGAGAATCTCGTGGTCTAAAATAGGGGTGCTGAGATCAACATAATGCGAAGGGGAAATGGTATCACCCATCAGAATATCTAAAGGGTTTTCTAGAGTAAAACTTGGCTTATTAAAAAGGAAGTAATAGTAATCACAAATTTCATCAGCAATCTCTGTTGGGTTGGATAGAACACCCTTATCAGTGAGTAGCTCTTTAATTAGAATGGTGTTCCTCCTCTCCTTAATAGAGTAATAGAAAAACTTTAGATCATCATCTGCATGAGTAAACCGAAGCACCACGCTTGACCTAAAGACTCTCCTTCTTCGCAATATCCATGTATCTAGCATTAACATCCTTGATGTTGTGGAGATATGTCATATTAAGCGTGCTCCAAAAGTTGCAAAAATGCTCCATTTTAAGTTTTTTCAATTTCTTGTCAAGTGGAGACTATTCCCTATAAAAGCTCTTAAGGGCTTCTCTAACTCATTTAAGCTTCTTAAATAGCACAAAGGAAGGGTCACCAATAATGAATAGAGACCATGTACTTTTGATGATATCAAGAAAATTGGGATGAAGCGCCTAGTAATTATGGAACATGAACCTGTGAGGCCTTTGTTCATAGTCTTGAAAGGAAATGATCAAATGAGAGTGATCCAATGAGAGAGGAGGAGGAGGAAACAGGAGAAAGCAGGAAAATAAATTGTGCATAGGACATGATCAATTTTGGACTTAATTGAATTGTCAACTCTTTCATTTGACTAGGTGAAAAATAGCCCCGAACTAGGAAGATCAAGTAACACCGCTTGGTTCACACAATCTTTAAAGTCATATAGTCAATTAGGAGGAATCAGTTTCACCATCTTTCTCATGTGAATAAAGAACGCAATTAAAGTCTCCCAAAAGCAGCCAAGGAGAGTCCATAGAGCTAGAAATAAGTTGAATAACTTCCCAAAGCAATTTTCTGTCCAAAGCATCATTGTGGGCATAAACCCATGTAACATGGAACCCTAAAAAGGGAGAAGAGACATCTCCATGTATAAATTGAGATGTAAGAAGTGTAGTAAAGGAGAGAACATCCAAATTCATTTCATCCAAATCGACCCCAGGCGGAATCAAAATGTCGCCCCTCAAAGGGAAAAAGGGTAAATTTTCTATTTGAAGAAACATCCAGAGAAGAATCCATGCATAGTTTGGTTTCCAAAAGGTAAAACATAACAAATTGAAGTCTTTAATAGTTCTCAAGTCCGTTCGACCCAACTAATAGTCCCACATTCCAAACCTAGCAGGGAGGCGCATAAGGAACAATTAATGGTTTTCCTTTCTTCTTAGCCTTTTGAGCTAAGGAAGAGAGGCGCGGGACTTGGACACACTCTTATCTTGAGTATTTTCCTAGTGTTTTGGGGAGAGAATCACGGGGTATTGTGGTAATGGCCTTAGAGAGAACCGACATGAGTAGTTATGTTGTAAGTAGAGTTTGTATTTGAGGTTGTAAAAGGATCGACTGTAGCTTCACTCAAGGGAGGATCTGCTTCCTCCAATTCGGGAGAGGTGGGAGACTGAGCGGGGAGTTGATTGAGGTCATTGATGGGGTTGGAATTCAGCAAGAGAAGGATATTCTCAGAGTTGGTTCTTTAGAAGCTAGAGCCTGAGGGGCCATTTCTACAAGGGGGGAAGAAGAGGACAGGATAACATTCTCAGTAGAAGTTCCAGTGGTTGCTACCGTATGTTGTGGGATTATCTGAACCTAGGGATGCCTACTTCTGCACCCAAGGCGGCTAACGAGCCACGGGGTTAAGAGGGCATTGGGTATCAACATGTGAGAACATAGAGCAGTTTCTAGGCTTCCAATCAAAGATAATTGCTTATTTCATTTAGGTTCATGATGATGAATCGGAAGAGATGAGGGGTTGTCCACATAGATCCTAGCGAAGGTTAGCCAAGATTTTGAAGCAGTGAGGCTGTCAACCGCAAGGGGAATGCCGACTTTGTTGGCGACCCTAGAGAGACCTACCTCATTCTAGCAGCATAATGAAAAATTAGGAAGTTTAAGCTAAAGAGGAATTTCAGAAAAATTTTCTTTTATTGGATGGAAATCCCAAAACTACTTTTTAAAGATAAAAGGCCTCACATTAAGGAAGCAAGGTCCGCTGTCCCAAACCAGGTCATAGTCTTCTTTGGAAGAGATTTTGAATAGAAAGAAATCTCCCTCAAGAGTAAGCAGATCCAGGTGACCCTTGAAAGACCATTTCTTTTTGATAGCGGCCAAAAGAGCTTCGTAGAAAGGTCACCTCCCGATGGCATGACCAACTAAGGAGAGTTGCCATTCTCTCTGGCCGGTGTTGAGCTCGGCCTCCGAGAAGCTGATTTCTTCATCAGAAGAGGGAGCATAAGATAGGGAGAGAGACTTACCAGAGACATTGTGCGAGTTTAAGAGATCCTTCCAATTGCAAGGTGCTTTAGAATAGAGCTAGAGCGGGGTATTTGAAAATGGAGGGAAGGAAGGATGTGGATGCTAGGTTCAAACTCATGATTTCTAAAGAGGGATGAACCAGCGCCGGAGAGCTCAAGCTCAGACTTCATCCTCGATGAGGCTCTGAGGTGAGTGCTCTTCCATGCTCAAGAGTAGCAAGAGGAAGCGTACCTTCTATGAGTCCTCCCGAACAGCGGCCACTCCATAGGCACCATGAATGGAAACCCTAGCTTTCATATGCCTATTGGCGATGGATTTTGGTTTGGGATGATTATATCATGCATTCGATATATAGAGAAAATGCATATAATATTTGTCGATATATTAAATCTATCGATTAAAATAATAATATTAATGAAATAAACACGTGTACTTTAACAAATTGAATTAAAATTTTATAAAAGAATATATATTTTAAATCATTATTATTTAATTTTTATACTTTTAATTTTTTTCTTTGGCGTTCATTTTTCATTTCGTAGGAGTAAGTTTTGTATCGACTTCTGAACTTTTCTTTTCCCATCATTTGTATATTGATACACATACGTTAGAATTAAATGATTTATTATTATTATTACTGTTTTAAATATTCTACTAATTTATTTTCTGTGTTTTCTATTTATAAAATAAAAAATTGTAATATTATGTCACCTATTGTATAATTTTAATTTGACATATCTAATATTTGTATCTTATCATGTTCATATCCTTGATGATATCTCATCAATAAATTTTAAAAATTAATAATAATGATAATAATAAATAAATGAAGATCGGGCATATATAGAAGAAAGATTAATTATTATATCAATTAATTTGTATATATTTTATCACATCATACTAAGATAAACCAACTCTTTTGAGTCCTCATGTTGTGTTTTCAAGATAATGGATCATTTGAAAATAGTCATGATGGTATATTTCATGCTTAATATATTAAAAAAAAGTTTTTATGAAGTATTTCTATTATACTAAGGGGTTATTTGGATTGATAATTTTTAGTGCAAAGTAAAATAAATGAACGGTATTTTAACCTTTTAAGATATTGGATCATTTGAAAATAGTCATGATGGTATATTTTTCATGCTTAATATATTAAAAAAAAGTTTTTATGAAGAATTTCTATTATACTAAGGGGTTATTTGGATTGATTATTTTTTGGTGCAAAGTAAAATAAATGAGCAGGATTTTAACTTTTTTATGTGTTTGGCATAGTGCAAAATAAGATTCTAAAATAATGCAATATATTTAGAATATAGTGGAAGATATAATTTTGTTATATTTGGATTCATTTGATTAAGATGAACTCCAAATAAAACGATATAAATATGGGTGGAACGCCCATAGTTTTTTTTTTAAATGTAGTTTTTTTTAATTCCTTTTCCCACTCTAATAGAAGATCTTGATCTTTCTAAGATAATTTTTCTTTCTTATAAAACTTATATCCAAAATTATTTATGTAATTATATATTCTAAGTTTAATTATTTTTATTACTACAACTTATTCATTTTGATCATAATAATATATGAAAATATATTTTATTAAACATTTTGATCAATATTTAAAATGAACAACCCACATAATACACATAATAATAGAATATTTTCTTCAGTAAAAAAAAAATTTAACCTTCTCAAGCAATTTGGGACTAAATAAGATGATGTTTTATTAAATATAAAAAATATATGAATGGGCAATGAGGTCTACTATTAAACATAAAATAAGTAATTTGTACCAATTATTAGCATTATATTTTGGCATATTATTATTATTATTAACTATATTTATAATTTTATTAATTTCAAGTAATATAGTTTTATTTTTAGAGCTTTTATATTATAATTATGTTTTATTTTAACTTATATATATGTTTATATTTAAATTATAAATTTATTTTTAAAATATTTAAATGCATTTATTCATATTTATAAATCATATATTTTATATACATATTAATGATTATTATTAATTATAATTTATATGATACTTAATCTAACATTAATATTAAGTATCTCATAAGATTTTAATTAAGATTTTTCTCAAACTTTTAATTAATTTTTTTTTTTGTAAAACTAGAACATAACAATTATATATTTATATATTTTTTTATTTTTATAAAACAAAATAAAATTATCATAAATCTTATATAAAAATATGATTTATATTTAAAATTTTTAATATTTAAATTATAAAAATAATAATAAATTTAATATTATTCTCAAGTATCAATAAATGATAATAAATTTTTTTGTCATGAAATTTTGATGATTAACTTGCCTATCCTGAAAAGTGTGGTTGATTCTGCACGTGAGTGTAAACTGTTATTATTGCCGACCTCCAGCAATTTATTATTTTTGCAATAGTTAATAAAATTTCTTCAAATATAAATATTTACTGCAGTGATTATTACTGTTGCTTGGCCATTATAAAATATAAGTGGCAATGACTACTCTCTTTTATAAATTTAATGCTTAATAATTTTCAACTAAAGATTCAATTTAACAATGATTTAAATTGTGAATTTGTTTAAAATGCATCTTCATGTCCATTTTACAACTTAATTGCTTCTATTTATTAGGATTTTAATGAGATTTTAAAATCTGCAAATAGTTCTTACATTATTTTTTAATACTACATGATCATAAATTTTATTTTTTTTGTTGTTTACTAGTAGTTACTAATATGTTATTTTGAAATAAATTATCGATCAAATTATTTTTTAAATTGAACTAAACTTTAACTTGATTTGATGCTATATGAGTAGCATTATAATTAACTTTCATTATAAAATATAATTATCTTGAGCTTAAGTACTTGTATTAAGAACATATTTGCTAAATTTTATGATATTGATATGCGAAAATAATATTTTTATTAATCTGGTTATTTTATATTTTATTCATTAATTATGGGATCATGTTCATAATTAGCTTGTTTAGAAATTATTTATGAATAATATGCGACATTCACCTCAATAGAATTTGACTAAAATATGAGTGAAACCGTTGAGCTTAAATAAAATAAAATTTTAGTTTAGTTAGCTTTTAAAGAGATCTTATAAATTACGTTCAGCAATTTAATCACGTTTAGGATGCACTTGGGGTAATTTTCCAAGAACTTTATTTGGCTATCAACTTTCTATTTTCAAAAAAATTTTATGATAAAAGTTATTTTATGAACGAGGTTGTTAAAATATGATGGTATTCAAAAAAAAAAAATTATAACACTTTACAAAATTAATTTTTTTTCATAACAACTTTCAATTATCTCTCATCAAAAATATCATCTCTCTTTCCTTTTTTAGAAATTAAATATCATTTTCCACAATAAATATTAAAATAAATATTTTAACTTTAAAATTTTACATATATAAAGATATATGAATTGTGTGATATGTAGGTAAATCTTTATTATTATTATTATTATTATTATTATTATTATTATTATTATTATTATTATTATGGATAATAATCTAAGTCTTCGATGGTCGTCCTCGATGACCACGGTTTGACATGATATTTGAATTTTATATCATTCTTACAAATTATTTATCTTATTAACATATTCAAATGAGACATATGTTTCAAAATATCATCCTTGCTCACAATGGAAGTAAGCATAAACCATACAAACTTTATTTAAATAATAATTATACTAAATTCTTAAAAACATATGAATAAATTTATATTTTCAACATTTGTTTTACCATATTTAAAAATTACTATTTAAACTTAAATTGAATATAATAATTTGAAACTTTTAAAATATGATAAATAGCTAAAGCTTCCATGATAAACCCAAATATTGAATGAACAATTTAAAATCTCCTCGATTAATACTCGTTTAAATTTGTTCAAATTAATAATAAACAAATTTGAAAGTTTTTTATTAAATATTAAAGGTTAAATGAACCAAATTTAAATATGATTTAACTCGTTTATTTATGATCATAAATAAACTCATTTTTTACTAGTTCAATGAGTAACTTGTTTATATTATTTAAATAAAATAGGATTGAATAAAATATTTTTAATTATATATTTAAGGGTATCTATTATAACTTAATATTACTAGTGTTTATTTCATTAATATCTTTTTATTAACAAACTTATTAATTAACTCATCAGCCATCATTATCCACCATATGCAAGATGAAAATTAAACTTTGATCTAAGGGATGAGAAATTGCATGAGGAATTAGTACACATTAATTTACTTCTCTTTTAATTTTTTTTTCATTTATTTTAAAAATAAATTCTTGTCGCCTGAAATCTCATCAAGCTATCAAGTTTTTTACATTAAAAAAAACAAAAGTCTAAACAAAAGTTGAATACCTAATTTAATAAAAGTGATCAAAGAATATAAATACCTAGTTTATAATTTGTTTGAGCATTTTGAGTTTTTCAAATTAATTTATTTGCCATTAAAGAATATGTATATATTTAATGCAATTTTTCTTGTTTATTTATTTCAATAAATTGATTTGTTAGTATTTATTTATATTAAATGATTATAAGAAAGTTTGGTCACAGTTTATATAATATTTTATTTAATTTGAGTAAAGAAATTATATATTAATTCTAAATTTATTAATTTTTTATTTGTTAAATTTATAAAATTATTTATTTATAACTAAATATAAAAAGCGAAGTACTCATTTGGATTTCTTATTTATTAACCCGTTGAACTAATTCAATTAATGTAAATAAGCCAAGTATGATTAGTGAAAATTTTAAACAAGTCAAGTATGAACATGCATTTGATAGTTCAGCTAGCTCAAGCTCGAGACAAATATGAAAAACTTATAATATGATTGAATCAAGTCCAATTCATAATATACTCAGCTTGACTCAACTTGATTATAGTCATAACTACATTGGCACCTAAAGTGTGTTCATATATATAATTTAATCTATTTAAGAAAAAATAACTTTTAGTCAAAATTGATGACCAAATGATTAATTCATAAATATTCTTAAAATATTATTAAAATTTTAGGATTAAATCTCACATATGTTAAATTTTCCTTTTTTTGGCAAAAAAAAAAATTATGTTTCTCCAACAATTTTTTAATGAAGAGATCCTTAAACCATATATATTCATTGTGAACCTAATTAAATGTTAATTTCTTGGTTCTATTTTATGATTTTGACAATGATTTTATTTTTTTCATGAATATCTATTATATTTAGCTTGACAAATCTCTTCTATTCTCATCGACCATTAGTTGGTAATCATTTTCATGTAAATTCACTTATTACTTCTATTTTTAGACTCCTAATTATTAGAGTATAGTGGCATTTTGAAAAGTCTTTTGAAATTCCTTTGATATAGTGGATAGCAACTTTTGTTATCTTGGGCGTTTGTATTGTATCATAATATCAACAATGAAATAACACTATTATTAAATATTCTTCCATATTGATTGTAATTTGATTATCCATAGATGAAGAGTTCAATCTCATAATGACAAATTTTCTTGTCTTATAAGTGTTGCAACATCAAAATATGATCCAAGTTGCTAAGGTTGGTGATAAGCCTCATATCATCGATGATGTATCTACGATAACTTCACTCTAATGTTATTCTCCCACCTCCCTCACTTCTTTAGGAAATTCAAGGGATCTATCTTATCACTCTTTCTAATCAAATTAATTGTGTAAAAGACATATTCAAGTAAATTTTTATATGATTCTATTAATGATCAAGACAAGTTAGTTTTTGTTAATTCATTTACTAGATTTGATGATGATACTTCACCAAAGAACTTTGACTTTTCACACAACATAGAAGCAAATATTGTGACAAGAGGAAAGAAGTATTATACTAGATATTCTTTTATGTTAAAATAGAGCGATATGTTATAGATCCTTTTGATTAAAAAATTTAAGAATTATTTAGCACAAAATGAAAGATTATCAACCTCAATTTAATTTTACAAAAAATATATCTCATTTTAATACTTCCTAATTAAAATTTTCATTTACCCATGCATTTCTTAACATCTAATCTAAATCATCTACTCCCAATTGGGACATCAGCAATGTTTTATGTGAACAAACCATTTAAGACTCTCTCTAATCTAATCTTCATTGAAAATACTCCAACCTTTTCATATATATATGTGTGTGTGTATTTATCTTGCATTTTGTCATTTAAGTGTAAATCCACTTATTATTTTCATCTGCTGCATTTAGTTTTATACTTCTCTTTTCGGTAACACTCCACGATAGAGCACAAATCTCACCACCATCTTATAAAATTTTACATACCAAAAAAAATGTGCAACATATGTGCATGGCACATGGGCCACACTAGCCACACTAGAGTGAGCACAAAGTTATTATACTAAAAAGGAGCTATTATAGCACTAAATTGCAATAGTTAATAAAATTATTGCAAATCCAAATATTTATTATTGTGATTATAATTGTTGCTGATTCTACATTTATGCCCTCTTTCAAGGAAAAATGATGAGAGGGAGCTAATATTTGAGGTAGAGGGCAAAACAAAATAATGTTAATGATTATCATAGCATTGAGATTTGCATAAATTCAAATAAATATATGTTATATCTCCATCACTACTATATAATTGATATATATATATATAATCTTCATCATTTTATCAGAGGGTTGTCACACCATATTATTTTTATTCCCTACAACAAACTTAAAGAGATGTATCACTCCTTTTTAAGCTCAACATAATCATTAGGTCCATATGACATGAACCATTTAGACAAAAACCCTTTTTCTTTTAGGATTATAACCCATGTCCTTACAAAGTTGATCATTATAATATATTTGAATGATTCCAACACTTGATCTTCTATAATATTCATGACCATACTCTTTCATGTATTTATTCTATTTCTTCATATCTTCTTCCACCAATTTTATGCTCGGGAGCTGAAATCCACCATTAAGAAAATGTGCCAACCATATTGCCTTCAACTCCAAAGTAAATAAATTTGATGCTCTTTGAGTATCCAATTATTGCCATTTGTGAAATCCTCGGTTGAATGCATTCTATATAGTACATAAATGCATTGATAAGATTATTCTTTTTACTAAAAATAATTCTTAAGCACACTATCACAAATTTAACTATAAAATAATTTTTTGACATATTTTTCAATGTTATTGAATAAGCCTATTTACTCATGCACCATAGAGTGTAAGAAAGCTAAATTTTATGTTCATGTTTGCCTCATTAACTTATTAAGTTGAACATAGATGGTTGATAAACATAAAATTTATTGGTTAGTCAAATCTAAGTTATTAAATCTTTGTCTATATGCACACACTAGTATAAATATATGAATATGAAAACCTATAATATACAAGATTATAAAGTATGTGAATACATAAATATGTATAAGTGCACATTCAAAATCAACTATTTCCATATATATCGAACAATATCAACAAGAACTTTATCAAATTAAAATAAAATATTATAAACTTATATGCAAAAACAAAATTTTTATGCTTTAATATTATAAATAATAAATATATATGAATATTTTAACAAAATGAATATAACTATTTAAATTTTAATATTTTGGCCTATTTATTTATCTTATTGATTTAAAATTCAAATTACTTCATATTTATTCATCTTTATACTTCATTTTATACCTTCCCAATAAAACTGAATCCATTTCAATATTACTTTATAACTCAAATTAAATATTGATAGAATATTTTTACAACATTCTATATTTATTCTTGTTTTATTGATATAAACTTGTTATCTACCTTTTTATTATTTAAAAAATAAATAAAATATATTTTTAATAATTTATAATTATTTAAAGAAATATATTATTATTTTAATTTATATAGATTAATAATAAAATTTTTATTTTATAAATTATTTTATAAATTCATAAGTTTTTTTCTTTTTAGTGCTAATATTGTTTTAACTTTTATGTTATGTAATCTATATGATATAAATACTTCTAATCTGAATATTGTAACAATATTTTATTACATAATAGAATTATACAATCTTATTTGTGATTTTAAATTTTTAATTTTTCATGATTATTTTATAAAACAGTATTATTGTTGATTTTTGATAACTCAAAATAATTTGTCTTGTATTTTGTATCTTAACTTATTTATGATTTAACAAATATCAATATATTATCAACATCCATTATAAGCATTTGTGTTGATTTTTCTTGATTTAAAATAAAAATATAAACATATTTTATTTTTTTAAAATTTAAAATAAAATTAAAGTGACAAACTTCAAAGTAATAAATTAATTTCATTTTTATTTTTTATTAAAATTTTTAAAATATATAACTAAATATTTTCTTAAAATAAAATATAAAAATATCAAACATGTTTTTATTTTCACATTAAAATAAAATATAATAAAACAAAAAAAAATGAAATAAAAACAAAAAATTAAACAAAAATAAAATAAAAATAATGATCAAAACTTAATTATCACTTTTTTTTATTTTATATTTTATTTTTATTTTATTTTAAAAAATAAAAACAAATTTATGTCTTATTAAAAAAAAATACTATTTATTTTTTATTTTTATTTTAAAATAATTTATTTATTTTTAAATATAAAAAAATATACATAAAAACATTTCTAATAATTTCTTAACAAATATATTTTTAAAATAACATAAAATAAAATAAAATAGATTTGTGATTTTTTTAAAATTTTAAATAATATTATAGATATGATTATTATTTTAAAGATTTATCATCATATAATAATATGTAAATTAATTTATTATACTTTTTTTTTATATTTTATATATTTTTTTCATAAATTTTATTGCTCAAAAAAATAAATATGATAAACTCATTATAAAACAAATATCTAAAACAAATTGTCAAATGCAATAAAAAGAAAAAAAAAAAAAAAAACAATAAAAAAATATAATATTAAAGACACAAAATTAAAAATAATTTTTTTTTAGATGATGAGCTAAAATCATAAAAAAACCATTCACATATAAAAAAAAATAATAAAACAATTAAAATAAAATAACAATAAATAAAACAAAAAAATAAAAAAAAATGTATTTTTGGGGCTACTTAAACTTATATAATTACATGTGCATTATTTTATTTTTAAAAAAAATTAATTAAAAAAATATAAAGCATATCCATAAAATTATAAAAATAATAATCAATAAAAATAAATTTCAATAAAAACAAATAATTTTATATTTTAAAAATAAAAAAATAAAAATAGATGATATTTTTCTTTTTTTTTTATTTTCTTAATAAATATTATATTTAATTTTAAATAAATAATATTATATAAATATATTATATTTTACAAAATAATAAATATATATTTAAAAATAATTTAATATAAAAAATAAAGAGGATAAAAAGTAGACCAAAAAGAAAGCATAGATTATAGATCATATATAAAAGAATAAAAGCATATAGAAAGAAAAACCATTCTCTAATGAAAGCTCTTATGTGTGTATTGATAAATAATAGAACATTATAGCTTAAGTATAAAGGCAAAATGGAAATACACAAAGAATATTAATATTCAATAAATAGAAAAAACACATATCATCATATTCCATATAAAAATAATCAATGTATTGTAGCACAAAACATTGAAAGCAGTTTCATATCTAAAGAGAGAAAGACCTCATCCAAAATAGATTGAAACAAAAAAGCAAAAAAATTGAAAGTTTACATGTTCTAACATAAGAACCACTATCTAAATTAAAGAAGAGGAAATATCATAAAATATTCACCATAGAGGATTTTGCATGATCAAGAAAATCCACATGAATTCTTCCGTAAATAAAAATGATAATCAAGAGAAGCAAAGCTCTCATGTGGTTAAGAAAAGAAATAACTTTAAATATGAGCCACTTTAATAAATTCAAAAGAAGCATCAATTTCAAACCATATTTTTTAAATCCAATAACATATATACCATGCAAACCATAATAGCAAAATACAAAAGTCTTAAAGGAATAGCAAATATAGCAATCATCTTATCTTTAAAGTCTCTTAAAATACCCCACAATAACCATAGCAACAAATTCATGATAAAAACACATGATAGTGCTTTATCCAATAAATCTTACAAATAAATCAACCTTAGAAGATGGGAAAATCCCAAAATAACAAATGCCTGAATAGAAGGAGGAAGAATTAGCTTTATAAAAGGTAATTTTACATTTAGTTCTAGCAATAACATGGTGAAAGTTCATAGGAATATCATATGTTCATCATCTTTCCACCAATATACCAATAGTAAATAGCACAATTTGATATGTCTAAAAGAGGAAGAAAATTATTTAAAAGGACAATATAGAAAGGATCATCAAACAAAAGTATTAAACATACATCATACAAATGCAGACTTTAAAATAATGGGGCCATTAAAAGAAGATCAATTTCAATGTGACAACATTGACATTTGGATGGAAGATGAAAAGAGAAAATTCCAGAATGTAGTGTTTATCACCCAAGAAATCAAATAGGATATTCCATCATAAATAGAATGAGACTTTTATCTCATTCGCATTATAAAACAAAATCTCCGGAGGAATAAACAAGATTTGATCTCTTTGGATTTTTATTTTGTTGATCACATTGGGTACATAGAACCTAAATAGCTATATCCAAGAAAAATAGCTAACAAAAATGTCAAAAGTGAGTATTAAAATGATGGAATAAAACCAATTATCTTGCCAAGATAAACAAATATTCAGGTTATCATCTCCTCAGTGACTTGATATTGAGTCTTCTCCACAAATAGTTTGAAAAGAACAAATGAGGGGTGATTACAAAATATTTAGTGAATTTAGACTAAGGACATGTTTTAGATTTCACCATTTTGTAAAAGTATTTAATGGAATCAATTTTCAACCTAAATACCTTCATTCAAAGGACTACAGTGTGTCATTGATAGTTTTAAAGATGGATAGAACCCCAAAAGAATTTGTTGATAAAGGCTTAATCTTTTTAATGATAGAAATTGGTAGGTAAATAGTGAAAAGTAGATAAAAGGTAATGAAATTAATTTAATCAAAACAAGTCACTAAAGATAGAGATGGAATTAGAAAATTTCTTATAAATTTTTTGAATCCTCATGAGGAATCTTTAGCTTTTTATCTTTAGAGATGAATAAATATTGATCCTAGGAGGAGGAATCTCTGCATCACTTTTTAGATTAATTTTAAACCACCACTAAATTTGATAAGAATTTACAGTTTCTTAATATGTATAGATCCATTGAAAATGAAATCATCATATTGATGAAATACCACCTAGTCTTGTAGAACATGTTAGGCATTTTACAACAGTTCAAGACTTGGTGAGATATTTCACGATAATGAAAGGGCAAAGGGGTCTGCATTATCCCTGGAGGAAGAAAAGCCATGAATTTCCATTGAAGTAAAGAATCTAAGTTCTCACATTCTTGATTAAATAATAAAGAATTGAAAAATCAAAATGAGTCTAGAAAAGTACCAATATTATTAAAACTTTAAATGTCAGAAAAAACTAGATTCCACACCTTAGTATTTAAATCATGGATAATTCTTGAGCTAACAACATTCAGAGATGGATCTACCTTTGAAAAACTTGTTTGATTGGGGATGATTTTGGAAGTAAATTACCAGAGATCTTTGATATGAGCTTATTAAAAAAGAGTACATAGGCTTATAGGTCTAAAATTTAAAGTTGATTATCGATTTTAGGAATTAGAATAATGGAAGTACTAGAAAAGTATTTGGGGAGGATATTTCTATTAAAAAAATCCAAAATATCTTTTGGTTCTTTGATAATATTCCAACACTTTTGAAAAAAATAAGGTATTAAAATCGAGGAGATAGCAAATACATTTTCTTATAAGTGGATGCAATTTCATTAGGAGTAGAGGTAATCATTTTGTTCTTCTTAAGTGATCTTAGAGATAATGAATTCATCATAGGAACATTATTATGGAGATTATGAAGAAAGATACACATAAAAATTCCTTATAAAAACTATTATCATTGTTTTGATTTTCTTGATGTGATTGAGATTTCTTTTGATAACATGAAAATATTGTATTCCTATCTAGATATCTTTTAAAACCTTTTGCCAAGGTAGGTTCTCATGTCTTGATAATAAAGTTAACCTATCTTTGGCTTGGTTTAATAAGATATTTTTTGGGTATCATGAATAGACTTTTCAAGCTATCACTTCTTGTTCTATATCATGTTTGTGAAAATAGAGCTTTTTTGTTCCATTTTGGGAATTATTTAAGCCTTTTAATTTAAGCCATAATCTCTTCATCCCATAATAGAATCATCAAGATAAAGAGGATCTCCCTAATTAGTAGAACCTCAAAATCTATCATCCATAAGCCACATATTTTGAAAATAGGAATACGAGAAAGAGATTATACTAACCTTAATAAATTGCAGGGAATGATGATAAGGTTTAATTGTTTAGTAATCATTGATCCATAGATCATTAAGCGAATCTATCTAGTCTTTGCCAAAGTCTGATTATTCGGTGAATTTAGAGCCTATAAAACCTAGATGGTGTGAAATGAATCATGTTATTAAAGTCTTCCATGGAGAATAGGTTAGGAGCATTTCCACCAACTCGTTCAGAAGAGGAAGATATAGTGTTAAAATCCACGAAAAAACCTAGATGAAATTAACAATCTTCTAGTCCTTCTACATTACAGAAGCATAAACAAAGATCCAAAATATCACCAATTGCCAAAGTGATTTTAACATTCACTTGAGTGAGATCTAGATAATATGAGAACAAAGGATTTTCCAAAGATCCAAATTTTGTTACTTGAGTTAACAAAACTATCAAAGTGATCATTCTAAAGCAGTTGAATCTAGAGGAAGGATAAAGGGTTCCAAGATTGCAAAATGTTATTGGAACTATGTTGAGTCACATTACAAAAGAGAGGAACCTATTCTCATTCCATCAAGAAAGACCATTTACTTTTGGGTGAGATCTTACTTTGAAAGTTGATTTAGATTTGATGTTTGTTTCTCATAAATGTAGTCATTGGTACTCCTCATCAATAGTGAGTGTTTATTAAGTGTTTGTTGCCACGGAGGTTAAAGTCATTTCTCCTTCTTCCATTGGTGTTGATGATTAAACTTATTTGGATTTAGGGGTTAGAAGATTTTAGGAAAATGAATACTAATAAAAATAATCTCCTTCATATATTTAATCTTTATAATAAAATGAATATAGTGAAATCAATCCCATTTAATCATTTTTTATAATGAGGGGATTCCTTAATAGAGAATAAATGCTCAGGTTCATCTTTGATTGGTTGGCTTTGAAAGGGATCATTTCTAAAATATTAGTTGTTATATTAGTCATATCATTTTTGTGGTTCATTCAAGTGGCCTTAATGGATGGAGCACTTTGGATAATGATTTTTCTAAATGTGGATGAGCTACCAATCCAAATCCATCATGAATTTTACAATGGGATCAAAATACAGGAAAGTTTTCAAACTCTACTTTTGTAAATATTTTTCATAACAGATTTTCTTGGGATATTTTTAGTTATATCCAATTCAATTCCACAGTATAAAGCTTGCTTGATCCAAATAAGAGACCCCATGTAGAGAACTTCGGGATTAAAAAGTACGAAGGTTAGGAGACAATTAGAGCGATAGGAAATTCCCTTAATTCAAAAAGAGTCCATTTGATAACACATATGGCAATTAAAAAAAAATATGATCATCTTGCAAAAACAAGGAATAATCCAAATCAAGAGTTGAATCAATACATGTGAATCAATCGAGACCACGAAAAACTCGGATAATTTTGATTATGAAGAAAGGCTGGATATTTTCCATAGAAGGATGAGCAAATTTACCAACCAAAGCAAATTCAAAGGTTTAGCATGCTTTTCAACCATTGAATCGAACACATGATCTGGTACCAGAAGAGTAGAAACAAATTTAGACTCAGGGTCTTTGCTTACCATAAGCATATCGAAAGATTTAGAAGCCATTGAAGGATTTGGGCGAGTTGCGGGGATTTTTTTGTAATTGTTAGAGTGAGCAATTTCTATTTTGTCATGTTTAAATCTCTCTTCCTCTTGCACATATTGAGCATTGAGCTCATTAAAGTTCATTTTCCTTTTTAATTATTATAACTTATCTTAAAGGATTAAATTGTGAGAAAAAAAAGATCAAAATTAAAATGTACAAAATATGTCAATCTATAATTTTAGTGCTCTAATGTAAAATCTCCATTTTTTTATATTTTAATCTTGAAGGAGTTCAAAATGTATTGACCTTTTGAGAACTATGAAGCGTTATTTGGCTTAAAAATAACATTCCTCTTCAAGCATTGCACCTCTTATAGTTTGAAATGGAATGCTCCATGATCATAAGACTCACACGGTTAGAACGCTCTCAATTTTCAAAGTTAACCCTTTATTTAGTATTACTTTGCAATAAAGCGGAGTTCATCTCCATAATCAAATCCATAGCAAAACAATGATCATATACTCTTTCCATTTCTTAAAGTGCTGAAACTTTAATATTATTCAAATTGATGTAGAGAAACATTATGAAAGAACAAAAACTCACATTAAACATTGTCATTTTCATGTGCATATATAAAACAAATATATGCTTGAAATAAAATATTTAATAAAATATGCTATGAAATACCTAACACAACATTACAATTTAGTCTTTGGACATAAAAATAATTTGTAAATGGTACTCAAAATTATAGTCAAAAATATAATATTTACCAAAATATACTATCTTTGGATCAATATTATGCATGATTAATATAAATTCATCACATATTTGTTCTAAAATCGGCCAAAAAAATAATCTTCTTTGGATTATTTTTCCATAGATTAAAATATAATTCATATGTAATATTCATATATTTCAAAAATAAAAATTGATATAATAGAGGTCACTTTGGTGACATAATATTTCAATTTAAATTAATTTTGAAATAACAAATATCAACTATATTATTCCATTACTTGATTGAACTTGAAATATTTAAAAATAATAATAATATAAATTTTTTTAGTCAAAATATATATTTTTTAGATTTTTTTTCATAATATCATAATTAATAAAAAAATGAGCATTCTAGATTTCACAATAGAAATCTAATCCATTATGTATTAGTGAATTATGAATTATTTAGAACAAAGCAATAAATATCTATAAAATTTAAATTAGAATATTTATACATAAATATTTAATATTATAAAAATTTTGAAATAGAAAACCTTTAGAAATATTAAACAATAAATTATTACATTTACTTAATAAATATTCCTTTTAAAATTAATTTCACAAAACAATTAAATGTAAAATATTTCAGATTAACAAAGATAGATTTAAAATCTGAAATGAATATAAAATGTTATAAACATGAATGAATATAAAAAGTTTATAACGTGAATTAATGTATAAAGTAATTAAATGTAAAATATTTCAGATTAACAAAGATGAATTTAAAATTTGAAATGAATATGAAACATTATAAATAATGCTATACAAATAATTTTATATATAAATTATAATATAAAATGTTAAAATAAATAAATGTAATAAGTAACTGCAAAGTAGTAAGGAGAAACGGATGAAATTGAATTAAATGGAATAAAATAACATTTATACTAACATATATATTTATATATATACCTAACAAAATGGATGAAACCAATTAAATGAAATAATTATAACATTTATACTAACTTATATATATTTATATATATATCGCTGCAGCAGAAAAATGTTTCATATTCTTTTTTTTTCCTTTTTTTTTTTAAATCTGAAATATCGGTTCATATTATAAACGGTTGTCAGAAAAACGTTTCATATTTTTTTTTTAAATATGAAATATCGTTTCATATTATAAACACTTTATATACCTTTTTTTATATTAAGATCACAATGAAAAGAATAAATATGTTGATCACATAAAAATTAAATTTGTGATCAAAGTATAAAGCAAATTTAGCTATATTATTTTACTAAAATCAATAATAGAAAAATCTAAAATATCGATACTTCATTACAAATTATTTGCTTGAAAATTTTGAATCATGTACTTTGATCTAAAATTTTAAATAATCAATACAAAGATGAAGAAGAAAAATCATTTCTCAAGATTCAACATGATAACTGATACCACTTGTTGGAAACATATAAAGATAAAATAATAAATTTAGTTGGATCTCATGTCAAATCATCGAAAATTTAATGACGTTCATGAATCCATAGAAATAATAAGGATTTTGGCCTTCCACTTCTAAAAATGTTCTTGAGAAGCGAGAGAGATTTCACTCAAGATGAGATGAGTAAATGAAAACTTCACTTTATAAATATGATTTATTATTTAAAAATCTTTAATATATAATTTCTATATTTAAAATTAATATTTTAAATATTAATTAATTTGATCACAAAATTAATACTTAATAATGCATAATGTATAATTAAATTCATATGTGAGCCCACATTTAAAATCTCTATAGAATCTGGTTAATGCAATTATAAATATTTAAATATATTTTAAAATATTAATATTCAAATATTACAATGCATATCTTCTTTAATTATTTAAAAAATTATAGTTAAAAGGCCCTTTTTTATTTTACTTTTTTTTTTTAGTAACATTTTAAACATTTAAGTAAAAAAAATGTTATATTTAAATAAATTACCATTAAATTTTTTGACAAATTTTCTCATAGAAAATGAAAAGCTATTTTTGGCCACCAAACTTTTAGATAAAATTTTAAGTGGTGCTAGGTTCTTTGATAATTAATTTACTAATTAGTGTTAAGTGAGATATGTTTAACCTATTGAAATTTATTTGAGGTCTTATGTTTAATCAATATGGCCAATTTGACTTTGATCTTATAGGGTTAAATAGGTCTATTTTAAGTTAAATTAGTTCAAGTAATAAAGCTTATATTATTTCTTATTTATGATAATATAATGATCTTATTTAATCATATTATATATTTAGAACATAAATTGATATTTAATCCTTTAAAACAATTTCAATATTTTGGTTATTGACAAAATAATATAATAATTAATTTTAAAATTTATTCATAATTAATGACTCAAATCTATTAATAATTAAAGAATAAATTTTTAATATTGATGAAAATTGATATTATAAAATAGAATATAAACTAATTAAGATGTTTTAATTTTTTAAATTATCATATAATTAAATTTGATTTAATATAAATGATTAAAATCTCTTTAAATGATTATTTATCATCAAGATATTTGATATAACTTTTATAATTAAAATAATTTTTTTAAATTAAATTTATGAATAAATTAAGAATTTGAATTAAACTAAAATTTGGAAAGGAGAATATTTCATCTAGAAAATGAAGATAAGAAAAGATATTATTTAATTTGTTGTTTTAAATGATTATTGATAATTAATTTAGGTGCTTGAATTTCTTAAATTAATATAATTAAAATTTTGATTTGTTTATGTTAAAATATATGATATTAAATTATATTATATGATTTTCTTAAACAAAAAAAAAAAAAGGAAAATGATCATCAAAATGATTTATGGCTTTATTATTAATTAGTAATTTTATATTGTATGTTTTAATATTATGTATTTTGAAAAAATCTTGATAAAATATAATGGAATTTATTGGAATCATAAACATAAATTTAAAATATTATATAATTTTACATATTTAAAAAGTATATAAATGCATTTAAAATCCATTATTTTTAAAATTTTTATTATACTATTAAATTGTTTAATTAATATTTTTTAGTAAATAAATTAACATTTAAAATAAAATAAATTTTACATTATAATACATAATCAAATTTTTGACATAAATATGAATTTAAAAGGATTAATGGATGTACTCTGAATAATATTAGGTTTAGCCATCATAAAAATAATAAATTCTATAAAAAAGAATAAAATTGAATTTTTTAAAAATGATGTTATATTATATATTTTTTTTTATTTTTTTTTTAATAAAATTATATATATATATTTTTTTTTATATAATAAATATAAAAATTTAATTTATATCATAATTTTTAAGTTATTTAAATAAATAAAAATTTTTTATAATGATAAAAAAATAAAAAAGTAAAATTTATTCTAAAGAAAAATAATAAATAAAAAAATTAAAAATCATCAAATAATCAAAAAATTATTTTATACTTATTTTAACATTTGAGAAATTATCTCAAATAAACATTTACATACAAGAATTTGAACTCAAATTTATTGATTTTTCTACTAATTTAATCTTTACATATAATTTATTAAATTATATATTAAAAGAATAAATAAATAGGAGGAAGAAAATAATAATAAATACCATCATTAAAAGAATTTAAAATAGAAATATTCATCTCTTATGGGTTGATCTTATTTAATTTATTTAATCTAATAGGGATGAAAAGAAAATTATATATATTATATAATATATATATATAAATAATGATCTTTATAGTCATAAATAATATTAATTCTATATTTTAATATTATTATTCCAATCTGTGACCCATGTAATCATAAAGATTTATCCATATATCAAAATTTGATCTTAAAATTTTTTATAATGTCATTTGTCATTTAACATTTAACCTATATTTGATTTGTTTAAGTCTAATATGAAGTTGAGTTTTACTTTTATGACTAAATTTATTTGACTTTATAATATTTTCATAAAATATTTCTTCTAGATTTTAGAACTTCTAATATTTTTAAATCATAATGTATTCAAATATAAAATTTAATTAAATTTTCATAAAACTTTATCAAATCTTTATTTGAAAAATCTTATCAATATTTTTATTATAAATATTAAGAATTTTATTTTTTTTTTAATTTAATTTGTTTATTTAATCTAGTACAAAAATAAATTCCTTTTTTGCTTTATATTTTATAGAGGTAAAAATAAAATAAATGAATAGATACTAATTTAATTTTAAAATTCATTAGTAATAAAAAAAAAAAAGTCATCTTAAATCTAAGAAAAAGAAAATAAATAGTTGTTAAATTTTAAAAAATAATCATCTTCATATTTTAATTTTTTTCTCAAATCTTCATATTTGAGTAGTAATAACTCTAATAAAAAAATGTAAACTTATATTGAGATAAAATAATATTAATAATTAATATTATTTATCTCAAAATAAATTTAATAATTTTAATTCATCTTGTCAATTTTTTGTCAAAAAAATATCTTAACACAAAATTTATTCTTCACTATATTATTGAAGGAAAAAATTGTCATCAAAATTATGATTTTTAATGAAAATTTGTAATATACATGCAGTTCATTATATTATACTCAATCAATACCTAGGCATTATTAATATCTATGAATTTATAATTTTTTTATAAGATATAAAATCAATTATTTGTCTTCTAAAAATTATTTTTTATCTTTTATTTTTATCTTAAATATAAATTTGCCTTTTATTCATAATCCGTTATCAAATTGACTTATATTAGGGTTATTATTTGGTGAATTACAACTTTGATTTTCATTCGTGACTTTGAGATTTTTTTGGCATTTCGATGGGTAGGCATAACATCCCTCATATAATACATTATATATATAAATATAAAATTTTAGATATTAAATATATAAATATATTAAAACTATTGGGTTGTAGACTATGGATTAGATGGTCAACTTGGTGCCACATGTTATCGTTGGAAGAAATAACATGGAATTAGCTTTGAAAAGAAAATATTATATGTGGACTCCATACATTTACATGAGCCTTGTTATATGGTGAGATTTTATCTCTAAAATTAATGAAAATTAGCATAAATGGAACAATAATCTTCTTCAAAATTAAAGCAGCTTTTAACATTGGTTTTAATAAATACACTAGGATTAGGGGTGCAAATTGACAAATTTTCGACCTATGACAATCATTTCTCAACATGAAAAGTCTATAAATGACATCTAATTATTAAGTCAGAGATTTCATATTTAGACAATTTTTCTTCAATTTTATAATCTTAATGTATTTTTCTCTTATGTACGATAAATATATAAGTGACTAAAATATAAAGATGATAAGTGTAATTTTATTATTCTCAACTTTTCTTTTCTTAGTATTTCTTGGTGGTGTGGCTCCTTAATTTTTTCTAATTCTTGATTTTCACGTTAAATCTAGTGTCTTATGTGAATCTTTTTTTTTTTTTTTATATACTCAAATATTCCACAAATTAAACAATTAAATCATAATTAAATGAATAAACTTATTTTATATTATATTTGACTTGAATTAATAAATTCTTATTATTTTATATACAAAATCTGTAGTATATATTAATAATCTATATTAATAATTTTAAATCTTTTAAAATAATTAAAAATCTATATAAATTATTCAATATTTTTTTTTACAAAGAAAAAAGATTGCGTACAATCTATTGTAAATTAAAAAAAAAATTAATTTTTTATTTAATCATATTAAATTAATATGAATATATATATATTTATTATATATATATATATATATATATATATATATATATATATATATATATATATATATATGTATATATATATTTTTTTTGAAAATAATAATATATTATTTTAATGAAAATTAATTCATGTTAGATTGGTTCCCTCATGAAGTTTCATTTATTTGATAACATATTATATATGTATTAAATATAAAGGATAATATTATATAATTAAATATGCCAAAGATTTAAGATGAATACGTAATCTCTGGTCAAAGAAATAAATTTTTTTTTCAAAGGATGGCTTTTTTAATAGGGATTAAGTAATTTTATTTTTATTTGAAATAGGGATTAAGTTTTTTTAATTACTTTAGAAGTAAAATTATTATTTTAAAATTAATTTATTTTAAGAAAATTAATTATTTGAATAATAATTAATTTTAAATATATTTTAAGAACACTTAAATAGAAATTTAGAATTATTACATAGAACCGACTTTGTAATTTACTTTGATCAAAATTTTAATTTGAATATTTTCAAAATTATTTTTTCAAAACAAAGATTTGAGTTAAATTTTATACATAAAAAAAAAATCTTCAAGCATTGGCCATCTGGCATCAGATTTTTTACATTATATATATATATATATAATTTTTATGTAAATTTTCA